>JARHVA010001177.1:957500-1430000 GCA_037957365.1 Torreya grandis | reverse complement strand
CCTAGACAAACCATATTTTTACCTTAGATCCTTATTTACACATCTAGGATACTACCAATAATCTTGGATTATACTAAATATTGTAGGTGTATGCCTCTACCAAAAGCATCAAGGATAAGTGAAAGGATATTTTTCAAATTCAAAAATCTCCATTAGATCAACCTAGATACATGTCATGGGTTGGTGGTAGAAAAAAATTAATGAAGAGTCACCTCTATATACAAATCAACCCCAAGGTTATTAATCTTTTTGGAATCACCTAACAAGACCTTCGATCATCTCTCACTCTCTTCGAAAATTATTCAAAATATATATACAAATATAAAATATTTAAGGAGTATCCCTAAAGAAATATATTGAGATAAATATGAATACATAGGTAAATGTTTCATGGAGCCAAACTTTAAAAATAAAAAATGGGATTAGATTCTAGATTGTTCATGATTTTAAACACATTCAGCTAAGTGTGATAACTATGTGTGGTTTAAGCCCTCTTCATAGTATTATAAGATACAAAACATTAAACCATTTAGTGGGGAGTGGTTTGGGTTATCCAACCCAAAATATTAACTCCTTTTAGGGTACATTATGGTCAATCAAACACAATTAGGGTTTTGGATTAAAAAAATAAAAAATAGATATTTTTGAATAAGATTAAATATTTTACATATGCATGAATATATTGTAGGAATAAGCATAGGTATTATATATTTTTTAGACTCCCATTATATCTAGAGACACTATTGGTATTCCTTGATAATTCTAGTTGCCATAAGTGTCTCACTTTATCGATAACATCCAAACAATCAATTTGATGATTTCATAGTTCATAACAATTATAGTACACTCTTTTGAAAGTACCATGTACCAATATTTTATCTCAACATTTAAAATCAACATCTATGATCCATCCTCATGAGAAATAATTATTTACAAATTACAAACTTCACTGCCTTAAATAAGGTATCACATAGGGCACTCGAGAAGAGTTAAATTGAGAGAGTATCCATTGTGAGAATTTTAATGGTTACATTTCTCAAAATAGATACTCTCTCAATTAATTATTATTGGGTTCCATATGTGATTCCTTATTTAAGATAGTGAAGTTCTATTTTTCACACATTATGTTTTCTCTTGAAGATGGATCATGGATGTTGATCTAAAACATCAAGACAAAAAATTGGTAAACATCCATATAATCTATCAACATTTGTCTCAAACCTGAGCCCCTAATGAAACACATACAAATTGTTTTTAGATCACGTCACATTTTTTTAGTTATAGATAGTTATAATTACCTAATTACATCTTCCTTCTCTTAGATTTTAAATTCTAGGTTAAGTGGTTGTAATATCTATTAGACATTTTTAAATTCAAATTATTGTGTTTATTACCATATTTTTGTAATATGAATTAGGGCATGATTTAAATTATTTTACATCACTTATGTGAAAGATAATCAAAAGACTTCCTAACCATATCAATGAGAAGTAGAGATATATTTTTCATTTCATATTAAAGGATGGCTTCTTCCACAATCTTGACCTTTATATCCTCAATGTGATCCACATGCTCTAACAAGTTATTCACCATATCCTTAACTATTTTTATTGGGTAATGAGGAGTTTGTATCAAACTAAGGTTGTGTTTTTATGATCTATCAGATAGTGAAATTGATGCCTTCCTCTGTTTTGATGCACCTCTACATCTAATCTACCTTGGCACTATCATATATAAAATATCCAAATTTTTCCTTCTGAATAGATGTCAACTTTTTCAACGTTACCTCTTTTTCCTTATATGTCACTAGTAACACTTATAGCTAAATGTTAATACTTATCATTTAGGAATTTGCTTTGCCAACACTATATTAATCTTTGAAATATTATATTATGGTGATTTATAAGGTCAAATTAAGAAAAATAGCATCCTCATTGGTAGGATTGGACATTGCACATGTAAAAGCAAAGATTACATTATATAAGAAAAGATTTCACACAAAGGTTAGAGTATAATATTCAATCAAATAAATTTACAATAATACAAATATTTATAAAATATTTTATAGAAGTTACACAATGGGATTAATTACTTTATGGGTTCAAATTGTAACAAAACTAACTTTTACAAATTAAAATTATTCAATTTATCTACTAACATTATTAAATAATAATTACAAAAATAACTTTGGATCAACCAACTCAACAAACCCCCTTGATCCAACAAGAGGTATAGAATATTATCTAGATCTATGACTATGAAGTCATTAAAAATATCTACCACACCTATAACTGACACATTGTACATCATGGTACTAATCAACTGATGTTACTTCCAAAAATCTTGCTACCCTACAATTTATGGCATGAGTAATGAACATGATCAAGTTCTAATCATCCTCTCTAACCATTATGTACCTTAATACAGTAATACATGATCAAGACCTACTCAACCACATCAATCCACACAAGGTATCACACAAAAACCTATCCAAGTGACTATTCAGTAATGTGTATGGCACATCTCTCTGCTGCCCAAATATTTTGATGAAACTTTTCTCAACACTATGGTGCTAGCAACTCCCATGCCAAATTTCACAATCATCAAAAACTTATCAAATGGCATGTAGTATCTTCCCCTACTAAGGGAGAGGTGAGAACAATGAAAAAAATCAAAAGGATATTAATAGACCTATAATATATGGCATATTTGTTTTTAAAATCTTTGGTGATAATATTTGTCACAAAAATTACATAAAAAATCTTTAAATCCTAAAATTTACCATTTTGATGTGTCCAGGACATCCATAAACGTAGATATTGATTGGGCACATGAACACCTTCTTAAAAAATAATGATTAGTTTAAAAATTATCAAAATAAAAGGTACTTAATGACAAATGCCATAAAAATAAATATGACCAAAAAGAATGATTTAGAAGTTTTGAACTCTTGACCTTTACTATGACTATATAATTTATAAACTTTATTTTTCTAATTTTTTGAAAATTAAAAAAAACTTTTTATTCACTCATCTGTGAATAATATGACACATAAGTAAACAACCCCCCACCCCCCGATTGTTTTTGCTTTACCAAAAAACACTTACTACTTTATGGACCCCACCAAACCAATTTTGCATGTTTTAAATAAAATCAAGTTTTGAATCATTTTAAACTCTTGTGTCACACCATTATAATACTATTACTACACATCACTACTAAAAATAAAAATCAAATGTTGTAAAACTATACAAAACATGGTGGAGGCCATACAAGTAGATTTTTGCATAGGTTTAAGCTTGTTAGTGGAAAATGCAAAACACATAGATCATATTTTGAATATATGGGATGCCATCACTACATATTTTAACCATAAATTTGTATGAATATGTATTACAAATGAATACATGCATTTCAAAATGAAATGGAATAATAAATCAAAGGTTTTAAATGAAAATGTATATGACTTGCATACTACTACATCAAAACACCATTATTGATCCTTGAGCTTTTGAAATCTATAAAACTAAAAAATTAAGGTTTATATTCTTTAAAAGTTCATAAAAATGTGTTTTAGAGCATACAAACTAATCACCAGGGCTAAAAACTAGTATTGGACCATATCTATTGGTTTTATGACTAATCTTTGGTAATAGGTTTTGTAAAGGTCATACAATATAGTTTGAAAGCTTTTCCAGGCATAAGCCATATATTTTGGAGATGATAAATTGAAAAACTCAATATAAAATACCTTATTTAATTTCCTTAATCTTGTATCAAGTCTCCAATCCTTTTTTAAATGCCTTTCACATTCGCTTCCATGTTGTCTTCTGCTTTCATCGGGCTTCATATTCACCAAAAAATTATTTTTAACCAGCTTTGATACCACTATTAGGAATGGGCAATGCACAAGTAAAATAAAATATTACATTCTATAAGGTAAGATGTAACACAAAGGTAAAAGCATAATATTCAATCAAACATATTTATAATACTTTAAAACTTTACAAAACTTTTTATAGGAGTTATATAATAGGACTAACTACTTTATGGGTTCAACCTATAAAATAACTACATTTTACAAGCTAACATTATTTAATTTATCTACTACCATTATTAACTAACAATTATAAGATTTAATTTATGTCAACTAACCCAACACCCATCCTACTATTTTAAATATGTGGTCCTTTTTTAATCTATGTACCCTTATCCTTTACCTTACAACCCTCCCATGCTAACATCATGGAGGAAGTTGTTTGTATTTTTCTCCGTGATATTATTATTTTCCTCCATTTTATTATCTTTATCATGGGCTTTTCATATAGTTTATTTTATTCTTTAGATGTTTTTTTCTTTTCTTTTACATGTTTTTCTTACCTTTTGGTTGGTTCTGCTTCCTTGGGTTCCTAACAGTTGGTATCAGAGCTAAGGTTGCAGGGAGTAGTTTGTGTTTGATTATAGGTCACTCTCAAGGGTTTCTAATTGAGTGGGAGTATAACAATGGTAGAATAAAGTACACTAAGAATGGAGGAATTCAAAGGCACGAATGGTCAATTACAGTGTTATGGAAAGAAAGAGCAGGAAAAGAAAGATTGTTGGTTGGTAGCAGATCAGCATGAAGGAAATAAAGTGGCAGGTATTGTTGCACTGGTTGCTCTTATATGTTCCTTGGATAAAGTAGAATCTTGGTTTATAGATTCTATTGCCTCTTTCCATGCAACCTAAAATAGAGGGGTTAGTGAGCCTTGTCAAAGTATTGGCAAAGGGGAAGTGCAGCTAAAATTATAGGTAGCCAACACATGGGTGTTGAGGGAGGTCATGTAGGTCCCAGTCCTTGAGATGCAGCTAATTTCTACAAGAAAGTTGGGTGATGAGAGATGCATAGGAACTCTCACAATGGATTCTTGGAATGTTACCAAGGATGCACTTGAATTATCATGTGGTAAGAAAACAGGTACTCTTTTATCTACTTGCTTGTATTACTGATTCTTCTTCTGTTGCGAAGACGTGGCTTTGTAGGCTTGGTCACATGAGCAAGAAGGAGATGCATGTTCTTAAGAGGAAGTCATATGTCTTTGACAAACTTAAGAGCTAGAAATCCTTGGTGTTCTTGGAGGAGATGATGGACAGAGATCAGCGGATGGGGCTGGATACTTCTGAGCAAGACAGTTTAGACATGGGTATGATTCAAAGAAAGCTCACAGGTAAAAAGTCATCACTCACAGGTGAACACAGGTACCGACATTGGTTAGGGGTAATCGATGTTGAATAGATAGGTACTAATGTCAGTTATGTGTAGACCAGAGAAGTTGGTGGTGTCGAGCAGGTGGTGATCGACGTCGGTAGGATAACCGGTGTTGGTGACCAAGTCAGTCGCATGGAACCGATGTTTGCAGGATGCAGACTGGGTGGTGACTGACATTGATCACTGGAACAGATTTTGGGCAGACAACAAGCTATCAAGGAGTCTCAAACACCCATGTGGAGGACTGAAAGGGTGAGTAAGCCTCAAATTTGTTGTTCTTCTTCTTTACACTACTTGTTGCTCACTGATGGTCAAGAACCAAGAAGTTTTTTAAAGAAGCAGAGCAGGTAGGATCTAGGAAATAGTGGGAGCATGGCATGAATTCTTTGGAGAAGAACCAAATGGGAGATTTGGTAAAGTTTCTAGCTGGGATGAAAGGACTGAGACGAATGAATTCCAAGGTGAAAGAATAGAGAGAATGGACACGTGAGACAGAAGACCAGGTTATATGGTCTTGAGGAAGCTATAAGACAGTGGTACAGGTTTTGATAGGTGGATGACAAAGGAGGGCTTTATTCAATGTCAATGTAACCATTGTGTTTGTCTTACTAGGTTGGATAATGATTGCAACATTATCTTGTTACTCTATGTGGATGGTATGCTAGCTGAAGGTTCAGACATACAAGGTTTTGCTGAGCTAAGGGTAAGGTTAGTTCAATGGTTTGCCATGAAGGATTTGGGAGTAGTGAAATTCTTTGGCATGAGTATCCTAGAGACAGGGAAGATCACAAGTTGATGTTGTCACAGGATGATTGTGTGAAGGTAGTGCAGGATACAGAATAGGGTAGCACACTTATGGATGGATAGTTCACAGAACAGGGTCCCCAATCACATGATGAGGTTGAGTACATATGTACTCCCTGAGTTTGCCCAAGTAGTGAGTGCTATCAAAATGTTTGTAGTCAATCCGGGAAGGAAGCACTGGAAAGTAGTTTAGTGGGTTCTCAGGTATCTGAGAGGGACCAGCAGTAAGGATTCATGCTATGAAGGGTTAGGGCTTCAAATATGGTAGGTTACTTGGATGATAGGTGTTGCACCATAGGATGTGTGGTGGTTGGTCTTCAGGATTGAGCTTGAAGAGGAATACAAGCCAGGAAACAAATTAGACAGTGTATAGGTAAAGGTATAGTGCAACTATTTATCTCCAAGTGGGAGATTGTTAGGTTGTGGAGCTAAAATCTTCACTGATGTAGACATGGAGGAGGTTGTTGAGAGGTTGCTATGTTATAGGGCAACCAACATCAGTCTGATCAACTGACGTCAGTCATATATAGTGAAGACAACAATCGACATCGGTCAGGTATCAGCCGACGTCGGTCATCTCCAGCCAGACAGGGACCAACATCGATCACCTGTGTGGTTCCAAAACTGTGAGTTCATGGATAGTTAGTTAACAAACCGGTTGTTTGCATGTAAAAGGCTAATTTTAGTCTTGGAGCTGTGGATATAATTATTGTAATTAGATGTCTAATTATTATTTGCATGAGATCTATATAATAGACTCATGGGTTGTATTGTAAAGTGTGAGGGATCAAAGTAGGGATTCCCTAGGTGCTAGATAGAGAGAGAAAGCTTGGCTCCTCATAGTGCCGCAGTGCCAAGTGTGTATAATCAGATAGATCTGTGGGAGAGCAAGGTCTGGTAGAAGATCCACAGGGGTGTTGGTTTAGAGGACAAGAGTTCTTCATGGTATGTAAGATTAGGTTGGAGATCTACATGTGGTAAGTAAGGTCAATTGATCTGCAGGTGTGTGTGTGTGTGTGTGTGTGTGTGTGTGTGTGTGTGTGTGTGTGTGTGTGTGTGTGTGTGTGTGTGTGTGTGCGCGCGTGCGAGATCCAAGTTTGCAAGTGTGTAGAACTAGGTTGATTTGTAGGTGTGCAAGATCAGGGAGGTCAGAAACACAATAGGTAGCAAGATCAGGTGAGATCTACTTGGAGTACATTACGTACTTGGAGTATGTGTGTATACTAAGATTTGAAGTATGTGGAGTACTTGGTGGACTGGCAGTATTGTTACTGGCTATTGGACTGGTAGTATTGTTACTAGATGGTGGAGGTGAACAATAACTCTGTGTGTGAGTTGATTGTTGGGACCGTATGAGAGAGAGTGAGCTCTTGAAGAGATTTACTGTTTATGCCCTAGAGGTGTGAGAGCCCTAGAGGAGTGTAAGGAAGAAGACTTTGGCATCTTCTTTGTTGTATTTTCTTCTGGAAGAGTATTAATACAATTGGGTATTGTCTCTCATATTTTGTGTTGTTTTTGAATTCTAGTTACTTGTGATTCGGGTTAATTCCGAATGTTAAGTTGCTTGTACATGGTAATCAATTGTGTTCCCGGGTCCTAACAGATATTATTATTTTCCTCCATTTTATTATCTTTATCATGGGATTTTCATATAGTTTATTTTATTCTTTAGATGTTTTTTTCTTTTCTTTTACATGTTTTTCTTACCTTTTGGTTTGTTCTTCTTCGTGTTTCTCTATGTCTTCTTGCATTCACCTTCTTTCTTATTTATATTTATATTTTTCCTCATTCTCTTCCTTCTACTTTATTTCATTTTAAAATTTCTCTTTTCCTCCCTTTTTATTTTATTTCCATTCCCATTATTTTTATTTTTCAACTCCTCCTATTTGGCCAATTTTTATTTTTCCAGTGTTTTTTGAGTGAAGCAATTGTCTTCCTCCATAAATTAATTGATATTTTATTTTTATTTATTAATTTAATTTTCTAAATACACCCTTTTTTAGTTTGGATTCATGCTCACGTATTTTCATATTTGTCACCAATTACACTTGTTCTAATGTTTTTCTAAGGATATATGTTTTGTTCTCTGTTATTTTTGTTTTTGTTTTATTATGGAAGCCACTTGCTTTATGGTCATATTTTTCTCCTTGGCCAATTTATGTACCACTTCTTATTGTAGATATAGAGCCTAATATTGTGCCTTTTATTTTTCCTCAATATGTTATACTATTCCATTCTATATCATATGAGTAAATACATCCAATATATCCATGTAAGAGCAATCTTATATTTTCTTGCTTTATTGGTGGTATCATACATATGGTCAGTATTATTAACTTTTAATTTTCTATTTATTTGAGTACGAATGGAATAAATACCACATATTTATTATTTAGTATATTTATCTTTGGATGAAAACTCTAGGACTAGACTATTGGTACCTAGCTCTCTTTCTTCTTCTTTGGCACTCTTAGAGTAAGTCATGATAATTGTTTATTTTGTTGGAGACATACACACCAACAAATTTATTTTTTATATTTTATAATTATTATTAAATTTATTCCTTGTGTTTTTATGACATTGGCTTAGTATCCTCTTCCTACCACTCATATGGATCAAGGCTTGGTCAATGATCTACATAAATGTGCTAGTGGAAAAACTTGGGTCCTCTTGCAGTGGCATCCACAGTAAAAATTTATAGGTTCCTACTTGTCATATTATTTCTATGCATACAATATGATGGGTTACATTTTCCACATATACTTAACATCTAACCATTTTATAGTTTTGTAATTCCTCATTTCAAAGGTTTTGATCTATTCTTACTTCAGAGGAGCAATACATCTTTAATGTTATTGGCACTTTTCCTTTCCATTTATCTTCTTCCATAGATGAGAGATTGATAATATATATATATATATATATATATATATATATATATTGGTGGGTAATTATTTATTATTATTATTATTATTATTATTATTATTATTATTATTATTATTATTATTATTATTATTATTATTTTGAATTAGGTACGGTAATAATGGAAGTTTCCTCATCCTCTATTTACATGAACTTAATTTGAAACTGATGTTGTGGAGTGTCATCATACCATTTTGGTGGTATTCTAATTATCGAGTTGATAAGGGAAGATTTAATTTACAACATTGGCTAATATAAATTGGCATCACTCACTTCATATCAAATAAGGAGAATAATGTATTTCCTTGGTTAGTGTAGACACCTAAATTTCACCATTTAGTGTCAAAATTCACTTTGACATGCCAACTCTTCTTCTTCCCCTGATTCAAATTTAGACTAACATCATTTCCCTCCAAATTTAATATAATTGAATAATAATTATTTAATAAATTATGCACACCTTTTATCCAAATTTGATTAATAAATCTAGATTTTTTCACCTCACGTAAACATCCTCCATATTTATCTCAACCATGTGTTGACTCATCTAACCACCTTCCTCAACTTCCACAACCACCTTGTGAGTCATCCCTTGAATTTTCAACCAATTTGACCATTTATTGATGAATCACTCAACCAAATCCCCTTTTTTCTCAACCTATTGAATTGGTCACCACGCTGATGGATGAGGACTAATTATCCATTATTTATTATGTGGATAACTAGGAATATTCAAATAATCCTTCATAGTTTGATTAACCTCCCATATGCCTATAAATTAACATGAAATCCATCACTTTAATCATCCTCACTTACACTAATGAAGTTATATCAAATTCATAAGTGAATCCCAAGTGACTACAAGTAATCAAGAGTCATTTGCACACAAAAACATTATCCAATTCCCCTTGCATTAGACAAGATTGAGTAACCACATTTTGAGATAACACCACTTTTAATCATAATAGAGGAGGCTCATGGTACTTCAATTGTCTAAGTTTTTGTTTTGTTTCCTTGAATTTTTAGCTCTATCCTTATTTTTATTTGATTTTATTTTAGATTTCATTTTGTAAGTGATTTTTTAGCTTAGTTGTATGTCTATATTTCCTTCACACATTTTGGCATGCCCGGTGGGGCTTTACCTCATATTCGTAAATCATAGGAATCATAGGTGCATTTAGGAGATTAATTTAATTGATTCTTATATATTTTATTGTGCACATTTAATTAATCTTGGTTTTGGAATTTTTCATTTCTAGCTTTAGGTTATTTTCTAACATTTTTAGCCTCATTGTATGTTCCATTACATAACAATGAAATTAAAAAATTCATCAACAAAATCTTAATAGCTAACAATGGAAATGTCCTTTTGAGATTTTTAACATCTTTTAGAAATTTGTATTTGTTCTAATAGTTTTCTATCTCATTTTAGCTTTGTTCTAACTTTTTTTTTTTTGTTTTTCCTTTTTTTGTGAAACTTTAAAAATGTGGACTTTGTCAGCTAAATTGTAGGATCAACAACAAAAGTATTTTATTTTCTATTTTTTAATTTTTAGATAGTAGTGAAATTGTAACACATTTTAGTAAAATTGTTAAACCTAATTGTGAAATTATGTTCTTTGCTAACATCTTCTATTTTTCTATTGTTTTTAGCTAGTAGTAAAATTGTGACACATTTCAGTAAAATTAGTAAACCTAATTGTGAAATCGTTAAAGCTAATTGTGAAATTGTGTTATGTGTTGATGTATTATTATATATTTTTATATTTTTTAAACCATTAGTTAAATTATAACAAATTTCACCAAAATCATCAACCCTAATTGCAAAATCATTATTAAATATTTTATGTTTCTTTTTTCTTATTTTTCTAGCTTTTTAAAGCTTTATGTCCTTGTTTCCCTCTAAAAGAAACTTCTTGTTCTTGATTTATTAATTGTTTTTTCTATTTTTATCTATGTTTATCTTTTATGTTTACAATAATGAAATAGTTTACATCTTCGCAAAATCAATATAAATGTTAACAAAATTGGTAGAGGTATCCATGAAATCATTGAGGTAATTATGAAAACATCCTATTTTTTATTTTTATTTTTTGATAGTTAATAATTTCATAGTTTGTTATGACTGTGTAACTATGAAATCATTTCAAAGACTTATTTTCTATAATTTTTGTTGATTTTTTCTAACTTTTTATCAGTTTCCTTTATTTTTAGCTAAATGCAAAACTTCTAACATTTTTTACAGGTCACAAGTCAAAGAAAAGCCTCTAAATAGATAAACAAACCAATTTTTGATTTATTACTATCTTTTTTATATTTTTGTTTAAGTTTTTTTAACAAGATTTTTCAAGTTTTAATCTTTCATTTATTTAGTAATTAGCAAACATTTAGATTTTTGGAGTTAATTAAATTTCCCCTTTTTAGCATTTATGTGTATTTATTATGTTGTGTATGCTCTTATTTTGGCATGAAATTGGTGGAAATACTTGAAAATAAAAAATAAAACTCATAATTTTTTGTTACCAAAGATGATATTTGAATGTATGTTCTTCTCTCAGCATCATATTAGTGGTGATACTTAAGAATTAGAGGCAAGTGTTTATATTTTTATTTTATTTTCTTAGGGGCTATATCGACTATGGATTTCATCACCATGTGTTAGGTCAAATCCCATATATTGATGGGGTATATAAATTGAGTTAGATTTGTCACTTTTGGCTAAGTAGTTGTGTGTTTTAATCACTCTATGAAGTGAGGGGATTCTACGCTCTAATACCTAGGCCTTAGATAACATGATTCAAAGTTTAGTTTTTATGATGTCAACACATTAAGACCCTAATGAATGCATTAGGAAAATTTAGGGAAAGACCCATTTGTGTTCATCTATAAAACTAGTTTCTTCCATGGTTTTTGGCCTCATCATATTAAAAGGTATATACAAGACTCCCCTAACTGAGCTTGTGTATACCTTAAGACTAGGCAGACCATTCTATCTGTTTAATTCATAGTGCATCAGTTAATGGTTAACACCAAGAAGTTACTTCCCTTACACCCTTGAAACTAGGCTTAGTGGGTCATGGGAATGGTATGAGCCTCCATGGTTAGTGCCTTGAAATATTAGGCCATATCTAATGCAATGGAGAAGTCAGTGACATGAGAATCCTAGGGGTTACTCAAGTACCCTTTTACCTAGATTTTCACCTTTTTATATAATTGGATGAATGTTTAGAATATAATTTATTTGTTTATTCCCTTGTGCTATACCAAGTGCTAAAAATAGTTGAGTGAAAATAAAAGTAATTTTAAGTGTTAAAATGAGTTCTAATCACCAAAAATTCCAAGTAAAACTTAAAATAACCTTGTTGTCAATTAAACTTTTTGACACTTTAGTGGTTTTTATAGTCTAGTGTCAAGTATTTCTTGTGTCAAGTCCTTATCCTAGTAATGTCAACCATAAAAAGGCACATGCATATGCTTAATAATCATAGGTAAAGGGAATATCCTTTTGGAAATTACCACTTCTAATTTGGTATCCAAAACCACCAAAGTCATCATGTAGAAATAAATTGAATCCATGACTATGAGGAAGAAAATGGATGATCATACCAATATGAGGTTATCCCCAAAGCAATTTTGCATCCATATTTATTTAAATAATACATCATGACCAAAAAATATGAAATTTTGCTTTAAGATTTGAGCGTAGGGGCCAAATTTCCACCCAATTTTGATGTCCAAAAATTGTAATATTTGATTTCTAATAAAAAGTCTTTGTCACCGATTCATAACCCATCCATATCATAAATCTCTTTAGAGGGTAGTAATTCTCTCATAGGCTGCTTTAATCCTAATCCCCAAGTATCCAAAGATAATGGAAATTTCATCCTTCATGAGGAATCCTCCCAAGTCATGGGTTTTTATGGAAACCCATGATCATCACATCAACTAAGAGATTAAAAATCTCTAAGCCTATCAAACAAAAAATATTTTGGTTAATCCAAATTCTAACTCCCATCCCAATTTGAGTGTGAATACCAATTCACCCCCATTCATCCATCTATATAATCCAAACTTGAATAGTCATTCAAGTTTATGAAATATCAATTTACCAAACCCAAACTTGAATCTTCATTAAAATTTACTAATAGGCAACCAATCTAGTTTGAACTTGAAGGTTCATTTAAGTTCAAAAATCATAAATAAAACTAATCCAAACTTTAATTTTCATTCAATTTTACTAATCATAAATCCAACCAATCCAAACTTGAATGTCCATTCAATTTTACCAATCTATAATCAATCCAATCTAAGATTGAATGCTTATTCAAGTTCTCCAATTAATCCAAATCTGAATCTTCATAGTTAATCCATTGATAACATAAATCAAAATATGAATCCAAGCTTGAATAATTATTATATCTCACCCATTAACCAATCGACATTAAATCTAGAATTGAATGTAGCTTCAAGTTTACCTATCAATCCAAACTATAATTTTCTCTTAGGTATTACACGAAATCAATTTTCCAATTCACATTCTTTTGTAGGATTGTCTCCTTCACATTTGAATCAAACACCAACGCCAATCCATTCAATACTAATCCAAATTCAAACCAACCATTCAACCTTAACACCCATTCAAATAACTTGATTAGTTCACATCTAAATAAAAGTTTTAATCAAGCTAACTCCAATTAACCCCAATTCATTTAATATCACAAATACTAACTTGAACACCAAATCCAACCAATCAACCCTAACACCAACATAAACCAAACAAACACTAACTTTAACACCAACCCAATCCATATTTTAACTTCAACAATCTCAACCAAATAATTTCTAGTTTTAACATTAATCCAAACCCAACAAACTTTAAATTTACCACTAGCCCAACTAACCCAAACAAAATTTCACATTCATAACTTGCTAAGGTTTCTAACCCACTTCCTAATAACTTCATTAAAAATCCACCCCTTAACCAATTTTCACAAACTAACACTAACACAAACTAGTTCATGGGCCAACCTTCCAATTTATATACCTCTTCGAGCTAAATAAATTAATTATCACCACACTTCATTAAAGAGTGGAAAAATATGAAGGATAGAGTCCAAAGATTTCAAGATGGTACTTTTTCATGACAAAAATAATATAAATTTAAGTAAATTGATTTGTACTTGTATGATTTAAACAACATTACAACACCTTTCTTGAAACATTTAAAACTTATTGACAAATATAAAGGTAAGGGAGATCCTATGGACCAAACTTAAGGAATTCTATCTAGCATGTGTGGATGTTAATTACAGTAATGAGTACATGTTTAAAATATTTAAATGGATTCTAGGAGGTCAAAACCTCAAATGGTTCTCACACCTACCTAAAGGATAAATATTTGCCTTTGAGGACTTATACAAGAAGTTTGTTCATCATTTTTTGTATAATGCTGAGAAGGAATTGACTACACTAGACCTACATAGCACTAAACAACACAATGGTGAAACCTTTGCCTCTTTCTTAGAAATATGAAAGTCATTGGCAAGCAATTTTTCATGGTCATTATCTAAAATAGAAATTGTTTCCATATTTTAGAATAAGCTTTACTTGGATTTGGGACATCACTTGCAACTGCTTTATCCAAGTTCATTTGATAAAATTATTCAAATTGAAGAAACTTTAATCACTATAGGTGTTATCAAAATATTCAAACCCAATAATAATTCCATAAAAAAACACTAAAAACCCAAGTTTTTTCCAAGAACAAGAATTTTATAGGTGATCATGTGACTGACATCAAACAAATACAAAAACCACCTAGAAAAAAAACAATTTTGTATACAACCCATTAACAACATTACCATTCCTGGTCGTTAACCAAGACAAGAAAACTACAAACGTAAGTTTACCCAATTGGGAGACTCATATAAATCAATTTTTCAAAAGTTGGCCCAATAAAACATGATCAGTTGGCTTAACACCAAGCCCTTTGAAGATAATGTTCCCAAACTTGATTGGTCTAAATAAGATGAATATTTCAAGAACCATAGATCATGGAACACTCTAACAACATGTGTATGCACCTCAAACATTATGTCTAATATCTTATATATCATGAGGACATATCCATTGAAAACCAACCATCCACGACATCTAACAACCAAAAGTTGGGGATATACAAAGACCCATTCCAAAAACATGAGCAAGGATATGATAATTAAAAGCAAGAACCACCCCAAGTAAGTAATGTAAACCAAGCCATTCATCCTTTTGAATCCATAGTCAATTATGTAGATTACACACACAATCATATTTTATTAATTACTTTACAAGTTCAAGATTATGTAGTTACCATAAAGTGCATAAATATTACCTTTCCTAGTGCATCATCATCCAATGTTGAACATAAGTACATTATTATCAATCATCCTAAGAAGACACCCACTAACATATCCATTTTAGAACTTCTCAAGACTTCCCCCATATATAAATACATCTTGTATAAATTCCTCCAAGAGTCTAGTGTTCTCTAGGACATCAATCCATCAATATTTTAGGTGTTAGTTAGAAATTCATCTACTAATAATCATTTTATGTTTGACCATTTTGATGTATCCCCTTTGGGTTCTATTCATAATCTACCATTGTATATAAAATTCATTATCTCTAAACATAAATTAAATAGAGTGTTTATAGATAATGGATTGGATTTAAATTTATGTAAATTAAGGTCAATTTAACATTTAGGATATTCTAAAATAACATTAGAATCAAACAACATTAAAATTAAGGCATGTATAATAATAAGCGATAATCTATAGGTACCATTTATCTTCCCTTAATGGTGGGACCTATCATATAGGAAACATTAGTCCATGTGATTGATCTTAATTTAACCTAGAATTTACTTCTTGGAAATCTATGGATACATTCAATGAATGTCATACCATCCACTTTGCACTAAGGTTTGAAATTCTATCATGATGGCATGGAAGTAACTATCCTAGGTGATCCTCAACCCTTCCAAATTATAAACTATTGGAAGGGCATTATCAAAAACCCAACTATATCCCCATAACTAAAGATAAATTTACTTCTATTGAGGAATCATCTCCACTTTAAAATTACATACATACTAATACTTTGTTTCAAATAACTCCCCTTGGTGGTTGGTTGAATATGCGATCCACCTCTACTTTCATAGAAACTCCATCTACCAGTCAACCCTCAAATAATCCATCCATTTCTAAATCTACCACATATCCTCCATCCCTATTCAAAACCATTTATAAAGGTATGGATGAATATGATATCCAAGATTATAATTACACAAGCACAATTCATATGTCTCCACATAATCATGGCAGGCCCTATTATCGAAGGGAAATTCAAATGGTTTTAAAACTCAACACAATTTTTTTGTAGAAGGTGGTCTTATTTCTGATGAACACATTGAAGATTATAATTGATCCTGGCTTTATTCTAATTAACATGCTACTTATGTAGTTAATAATAAATATCCCATATCTAAATCCATTATATGTAACATAATGAACTATAAAGGCAAGGGACTTGGCCTTTGTGAACAAGGATTAATAAATCTTATCACACTTAAATATAATGAAGATTACCATGGCATAGGAATTAAACCACTCAATTTAAATACCACACTTTTTCAAAATGACTCTTTTAGAAAGTTAAAATAAGACTCTTTAGACACTTAAATAGGTTCCATCTACAACTGCTTTAAAGACTTATCTCTAATTCAATGAAAACATAATTTTGACACTTGACCTCATATATCCAAATATATTCTATTGGGACCAACAACCAATGCCTATAGTTGATCATTTTCAAAATGATGAAGTAGTTTCAAAAAAATTGAGATCAATATAACATATCCTAATAGGTGATCATAATAAGGGATTTTTCATTTAGTTAGATGATTATACATATTTTGGGGAACAATTATCATATTACCAAATTAGTTAATCATCAACATCACATATATAAGACCTAGATGAGGAACTTAATATTCCTCCACCACCCCTAAAGTATTAAGAAGAGTCAACTATCCTAGTTGACGACACCATTATCATCAACATTGGAACAAAAGAAAATCCAAAAATTATTAAGCTTGTTGTATCCTTATCTTAATAAGAATGGGAAACACTCAACCTTTTGCTCAAAGAATTCTCCAATGTGTTTTCATGATATTATGATGACATTCTAAGGCTTGATCCTTCACTTTTGGTGTATCATCTTGTGGTTCATCTAGGTGCAAAACCTATAAATCAAAAACTTATAAAAATGCATCCTAAGATTATACTCTTAGTGAAGGAATAATTAAAGAAGCAATTGGAGGTTAGATTCTTCTATCCCATATAATATTTAGATTAGATATAAAATATTGTACTAGCATTAAATAAACCATCAAGAATATGGGTTTGTACAAACTTCATGGATATCAGTAAAGCATGTCCCAAATATGACTTTCCATTTCCAATACAGACATGATTATTGAATCTACCACCAGTCATGCATTTTTGTATTTAAAGGATGCTTTTTTGAGTTATAATCAAATAAAAATAACACTTGAAGACCAATATAAGATAACATTCACAACATCTTGGGGATAATTTTAATATCAAGTGATGTTATTTGGTCTCAAGAACTCTTAAGCCACATATCAAAGAGTAATTATGATTATCTTTCAAGATATGCTTCAGAATATCATGGAGAATTATGTTGATGACATCCTTGCCAAATCCAATTCTAGATCAGATCATCCAAAGGTACTCCATAGAATATTTGATAGAATGAGAGAATATAAGCTTCATTTTAACCTAAATAAATGTGTTTTAAAAGTGATATCAAGGAAGTTATTAGTATTCATTGTTTCACATCATGGCATTGAAGTTGATACTTCAAAATTTTTAGTTATCATGAACATGCCTCCACCCAAAAATATTAAACAAATTCATAGTTTACAAGGAAAAATCCAAGTAATTTGATGTTTCATATCTTAACTTGTAGACGTTTATCATCCGTTCACGTTCCTATTTGATGTAGAGACAATTCACTTCTTCTATCAAACTCTACCTATATCCTTCAATTCAAGCATTCTCTTTTCTTCATTCAACCATTCCCTTAGTCATTTGGGGCAAACATGAAATAATGGATATAATGATATTACACAATGATTCATAAATATATACTATTTTCAAATGACCTTTACATTATCAACAAAGCTTTTAATAACATTCAAATACACTGAAACATTCTTATTCATATACACACTTTTCCCTTCATGGTGCACTCTCCATTGGTTAATGCCAATATGGTCTCTAAATATTTAATTAAAACTCCATGATTATTTCAATATAATCAAACTCCTTATTTCTCATAACACTCTCTCTTATCCCTACTTATACCATTAACTCTAACTATCAGTTCACTTCACTTCAATCAAGCATCTTTTAAACCTTATTTCCTACTAACCCTATTTTAGGGTAATATTCTTTGGTTTGAAATTTTTAAAAACTATAATCACAATTTGAGACCATTTATTAGATTAAATTTAAGTATTATAACTCCACGTTTTCCCCTTGGACCAATCTCCACTTGCTTAACATGTTTCTTCACTATCTCAGACCTTAATTAGGCATATTTAGCCTACATGTCAACTTAGTCCCCTAAAAACGTAATTTTACATATATATACATCTTTAAACCCATAAAATATGTTATTATACATTGAAACCAAGATTTCCTCAAATTTTGAGCATTATTTGATGACTAAAACTAAAATTATGTCCTAAACCCTAAAACTAAGGGTTTCAAGCAACCGTCAAGGCTGAAAGTGTAACTAATGTAACATATTTGTCTAGAAACCATTTAAAAACAATAAAATGATGGTAAAATGTATATGTATGTCACCTTAAACATTTTAATTTAATTTTTAACATCTAATGACCAATAGTTCATGCACAAATACAAGATCTCAATACATTTTCATTATGTTCTTCTAGCAGGAATAGGGTAAACAAGTTGTCATTGTCCTTTCCATTTTAAAAGATTGTGTGACAAATAATGGTATTAATACCACTTTAAATTAATATTTTAAACCCTTATATAACACTATATAATCCTAAACAAGATTCAATACCACATAACTTAGTCTATAAAATACTAAGTTTTATGAACTGTATGTTTACAAAGAAAATTATCAATGACCAACCTGGTAGGACAACCAATGAAAAAAAATTTAATTAATTTTTTTTTTTTTTTCAACTATTAATACATATTTTATTTCACAAAAATCTCCAAAAATACTCAATAATCAAAAGGATCAAACACCCAGACTATTATTTGATCAAACTATGTGTATGCAGACCCTATTAGACAGACCTATCTATGTCTTCAACATGCATTGTTCTCCACTTAAATTTGAGTTTATTGTATCTAATTAATAATATAATTTTATTATACATGGTCAAAAATAATTTCATATAACTACTTACCATTCATATTTTTCCAAACACTCAGATACTTGTTCAGTAATGTCAATTCCCTTGCACACAAAATTATTGCACCATCTTTCTTTATTTATCCATTTTTCCTATTTAAATATCCATTATATATCACATTAAAATGTATTAAGAGGTTACCAAATCTTAAAACATTCTCTCTCACCTAATATAAATTTTAGATATATCAAAAACTCTCAAAACAAGATTCATAAATGAATCTTGATCAAGATTTACAAACAACTTCTTAGACCTATGTAGGGTGGTGGACTACCACCTCACTCCTTTCTTGAAAAATATATTAATATTAACTTTAGTAACTCCAAGACGCCATAAAGGTCATTTAAAATTTTTATCATCCTATTACATATCTTCAACACTCAATTAGAATCCTTAATACATTATGAAATTTTAAAATCCCCTTTTGGAGGGAAAACTAACTTGAACATATATTCAAATTTGATCCTACTTAAGACACCTTATAGATCATTTGTGAGCATTAAAAGATGACCATAGATCATACTCATAAGTGGATAAAAATTAAAAAAATCTTTCCACCCATGTTCTTCTTCCTTCAAACATTCATATAGTTGTGTGTGCTCTTGACTGCCAAACTTGTACTTTGTCTTGCCTTTTGCTATCCTCCTCCATGCTATACCTAAAAAATACAATAACTAATTAAATAAAACATATTATTTCTCATTCCCTTGAGTAATTCTCCATCCTCTCTCTTTTCTTTCTATTTTCTCTTTCTTCCAATCACCTTCATGTGCTTTTCATACTTCACTCTCCTTCTTTGCATCAATTATCAATGCATCTTGCTTCTCTCCTTGCATGACTTATCCTTTATCTTCCACATGTAATTAAACCTAAACATATAAAAATTCATCTTGGTAAGTACATTAATATTATTTACTCCTTCTTTCCTTCATTAATTCCCTTATCTTGGATACCACTACTGCATTCCACAAGTCTATGCTTTCCTTGGTAACTTCCTTAACCATTTCTCTACACATTTGATGAGGATAAAATCCATATTATTTCTTAAAATATTCATACAAACTTTAATATAATTCATACCTTCCATTATGATTCTATCTGATTGCTCCTTTGGCTTTACTTGCATCCTCTTGAGTGAGGATCTCTTCCTTCTTCATGTTATCTTACTTCCACAATGGCTGACCTATTTGTTCTTGTTCTATCAACGTGACTCTACATGGAATATCTTCTTCATATTTACTTATTTTGATCACCACTTGGTCATATTCCTCTTATTATTATCTCTTTATCCTATGAATGGGATCAAATATCTCTTCTTTCTCTTCATTTCTCAAACCTGTATTCACACATACAAATTCATCATTAGATTTCAAAACATGAGGCTTGATTGCCTCCTTGTCCTTCCTCTTTTGTCTTCTTCCCCTTTATACTATTTTATTGATTATCCACTTGAGTGGATTACTTTTCATGACCCATCCAAGATATGGGTTCATAATCTCTTTCATTTTTTCAATCTTGATTAGCATCTCATCCATTTCTACCTCATATCTACCATCTCTCTCTCTATCTCAATCTTTTCCTTGTGGATTTCATGCTTAACCCTATTTTTACCTTTCCTTTCTACCTCTTATTTCATATTCTCATTGAGTACCTCACTTGGGCACATTATTCTCCTTGTTTTGATCTCACTTGGACCATTTCCTTTGTTTCACACTTGAAACCTTCTATTTTAGACCACACTTGGGCCTTTCAACTTCTTATCCTTCACACTTGGACTATTTCATTTCCTTAAGTTCTATTTATGAGATTCTATACTCTTTGATTTATGTATGCCACCATAATACGTACTATTTTTAATTAGTCATACATTCCAATCAATAAATCAATCATAAAATACTTCATACCTTTCTCAAATTATCTTCTTACTCTATCTTCCAACAAGTATCTTTGTAATCTGCCTTCTTGCTTACCTAAAAATTCATGAAAAATTCAACATAAACCATATTATAATTAATGTATATAACTATATTTACCTTCCCAGAGCATCTAGATGGCTCTGATACCAAATGATGCAGAGATAATTCACTTCTTCTATCAAACTTTGCCTATATCCTTCAATTCAAGAATTCTCTTTTCTTCATTCAACCATTCCCTTAATCATTTGGGGAAAAAATGAAATAATGGATATAATGTTTGTACAAAATGATTCGTAAATATATACTAGTTTCAAATGACCTTTCTATTATCAACAAAGCATTTAATAACATTCAAATACACTAAAACATTCTTATTCATGTACATACTTTTCCCTTTATGGTGCACTCTCCATTGGTCAATGCCAATATGGTCTCTCAATAGTTAATTAAAAATCCATGATGATTTAAATCTCAACAAAATACTTTCTAATAACACTCTCTCCTATCCCTGCTTATACCATTAACTCTAACTGTTAGTTCACTTCACTTCAATCAAGCATCTTTCAAACCTTATTTCCTACTAGCCATGTTTTGGGGTAATATTATTTGGTTTGAATTGATTAAAAACTCTAATAATAATTTGAAATAATTTATTATATTATTTTTGAGTATTATAGCTCCACATTTTCCCCTTGGACCAATCTTCATTTGTTTAACTTGTTTCTTCACTATCTTAGACCTTAATTAGGCCTATTTATTCTACATGTCAACTTAGTCCCCTCCACACGTGTTTGTCCATACATATACATATTTATAACCATAAAATATGTTATAATACATTTAAAACAATATTTCATCCAATTTTGAGCATTTTATAATGGTTAAAACTAAATTTATGTCCTAAACACTAAAACCCAGGGTCTCAAGCAACTGTCAAGGTTGAGAGTGTAAATAGTGGAACATATTAGTATAGAAACAATTTCAAAACCATAAAATTATGGTAAAAGGTATATATAGTTCCCCTTAAACATTTTAATTCATTTTTTAACATCTAATGACCAACAGATCATGTATAAATACAAGATCTCAGTCCATTTTCATTATGTTCTAATAGTAGCAACAAGGTAAACAAGTTTTCATTATCCTTTCCATTTTAAAAGATTTTGTAAACAAAAATGGTATTAATAACACATTTAATGAATATTTTAAACCCTTATATAGCATATTATAATCTTAAAAAATATTCAATACCCCATAACTCAATCTACAAAATACTGAGTTTTATGAACTATATGCTTATAAGGAAAATTATCAATTACTAGCCTAGTAGGACAACCAATGACCAATTTTTTTATTAAAAAAAATTGTTTAAAATATTAATAAATATTTTATTTCATAAAAATATCCACAAATAATAAATAATCAAAATAATCAAAAGCCCAAACTATTGTTTGATCAAACTGTGTATATGCAGACCCTGTTAAATAGAGCTGTCTATCTCTTCAACATGCTTTGTTATCCACTTCAATTAAAGTTTCATATATATAATTAAAAATATAATTTTATTATAAAAGGTCTTAAATAATTTCAAATAACCACTAACCATTCATATTTTTCTAAACACTCAGATTCTTTGTTCAGTCATGTCAATTCCCTTGCACATAAAATTCTTGCACCATCCTTTTTTATTTATCCAATTTTCATATTTACATATCCATTCTCTATCAAATTCAAATGGATTGAGAGGTTAAAACCTCATAATACCTAATCTCTCACCTAATATAACCCTATATATATATCAAAAAGTCTAAAAACAAGATTCATAAATAAATCTTGATCAAGATTTACAAACAACATCTTAGACCTACATAAGGTGGTGGACTTCCACCCCACTCCTTTCTTGACAAATACATTCATATTCACCTTATGACCTTCAAGATACCATAAATTTCATTTAAAACAATTTTCATCCCATTACAAGTCTTCAACACTTAATTAGACTCCCTAATACATTATGAAAATTTGAAATTCCCTTTTGGATGGAAAACTAACTTGAACACAAATTCAAAATTTCTCCTACTTAAGACACCTTCCAGATCATCTTTGAGAATTCCAAGATGCCCCTGAATCACTATTGAATGACACTCCATTCAATTGGAATGAGAATTATAATAAATAATTTTAAAATAATAAGCAATATCTTTCCAATCCACCAATTTTAATACCACCTACTACTAACAAGTTTTTATTTTTGTATATATTGGTTACACAACATGCATTAGGGGAATTATTGGCACAACATGATGATAGTGTATTAGAATGGATAGTGTATTACCTAAGTAGAACTTTTGTTTCATATGAACTTAACTACTCTTCGATGGAAAAGGAATGGCTCATGGTTGTTTTTGCTTCCCAAAAACTTCACCACTAAATGCTCAATAATAAAACTAAAATCATTGTAAAAATTGACCCTCTCAAGTATCTCTTATCCAAAATAGCTTTAATAAGAATAATAGTTAAGTGGATAATGATTCTTAGTGAGTTTTATCTTGAGTAGGTGAATCAAAAATCAATCAATGGGGAAGTACTAGTAGATACAATAGCATAAGATCCTCTTGAATATCATAAACCTCTTGTTACATATTTCCTTGATGAAGAAATAATGTCCATTGATGAAACCCTAGTCTAGCAGTTATATTTTGATGGTTGTTTCACAAATCATGGTTCATGGGTAGGTATCCTACTAGTTACACCTGAAGGGGATTATATTTTTAAATAAATTTTGGTCAACTTTACTTGTACAAATAACATAGTAGAATATGAAGCCCTCATAGCTGATCTCAAACTTGCAATCCAATAAGGTATTTAAAATCTTCTTGTTTTTGGTGATTCCAAACTCATCATAAATCAAGTCACTAATGAATTCCAAGATCATGATGATAAATTAATCCCATACAAAAGGATGGTGGATAGCCTAAAATTATGTTATATATCTATCCAATTTGAAAAAGTGCCATGGATTAAAAATAGAGTAACTAATGACATAAAAACCATTGGTTCATTACTTGATCTCACAACAAAGCATAATATATTCCTTATATAATACTTGATGATACCAATATATGGCACTCCTAATTCTAAGATGGTTTGTTTGGTGGTTAGTCATACTTTCCATGATATATCTGCATTTATGAATATCTACATAATAACACCCTTCTATCCATCTTGACCCATAATCAATGTAAATCATTCATCCAATGCACATCCCCTTACACAATCCTTGGTCAAAATTTGTATCAAAGAGGTTATGATGGAACCCTAATACAATGTTTAAATTTCAAAGAGTCCACCTCAACTATTAGATAAGTTTATGAGGGAATTTGTGGTGTTTACTCTAGTAGTATAGTCCTCATTAAAAATCTATTGCATGTAGGTTATTATTGGCCTATAATGGAAATTGATTCTTGTTTTATGTTAAGAAAAGTGTGCCTTTCCAAAATCTCAGTGATCTCATACATAGTCCTTTATAAGCTTTGAAACCCATTAAAATGCATTCACCATTATCCACATGGGGGTTAGACCTCATTGGAATTATCAATCCAAATTTTTCAAATGGCCAAAAACACATCATTACCACCATAAAATATTTTACCAAGTGGGTTAGACCCATGGCCTTAATATATATCAATATCAATTATATTTCAAAGTTCATTTTAAACCATGTTGTCTATCATTTTATTATCCCATTCAATATCATCTCTAATAATAGAAAATCATTAAAGACTAAAGAAGTCAAGTACCTTTGTAATACCTACCATATAAAACACAAATGGTCCACTCCATATTACCTTCAAGGTAATGGCTAAGTAGAGGAAATGAATAAAAGCATTATCTGAATCCTTAAATGAGTTATCAATGTAGTTAGTCATGATTAGAATATGTAGCTTTATCCCACCCTTTGGGCATACCGCATTAGCATCCACACACCCATGGAGTGACCCCATATTCACTTATCTATGGCAATGAGTATATTTTATCTATATAAGTTGATATTCTATATTTATGCATATCCTTACAAAATATTATTTTTGATGAATCTTACCACATTTTATGCCTTAGTGAAGTTGACCTTCTAGATGAGAAATGTCTCAATGCCTTAAACCATTTATAAGTCTACCAAAACCACCTTCATTGTATCTATAATAAATGGATTAAAGATAGGGAATTCAAAATTAGAGATCTTGTTTTAAAGGAAAACCAATAGAATACCAATGCTAAACAAGATAATAAATGAAAATTTGAACCAAATTTGTTGGGCCCATATGTAATCATTTATAAGTATGGATTTGGAGCTTATAGGTTGGATACTAAAGATAAAGAGGAGCTTGATGAACCTATGAACATCATTCACCTTAAAATATTCTATGCCTAAATTATTATAATGTTGTTATTTATATCTTAAAATGTAAGAAAAAATTTAAAAAATGAAAAAATGAAAAAGCATAAAAATAGTATGTCACATGTGAAAACTAGTTGATTGGTGCTTTGGGAAAGTACCATGGTGAAAACCAAGTTTCTAGTGCCACTAGTAATCCATTATCTATATCCACCCTTTGTGGACATCCCATTATAGTTGTCACTTATCTCACCATATATTTCATAGTATATTAGATTAGGGTTTTCTCCATGTATTTGCATAACTATGTCATTGATCATGTTTGAGAAATGTCTTATATATGACTAATTTTATCACATCTATTTACATGCACACTTTTAAAAAAATATTCCAATAGCAAAAACACATCACCTATCAACATATACCAAATTAACTATCTTTCAAACCAATTGACATTATTCATGCACTCCTTTTTTTGGGAGGGAAATCACTCATCTATTCATCCACACATTATAACTCATCAATAAACCCATTTTCTCATCACTTCCTTATTGGTATAACTACATTTGCCCTAATATACCCACAAAAAATTTGTCTATGGTGGATTATGTAGGCAAAACTTAGAGACATGGGGTCTTTAGGGTTAGATTGGCCACCACCTCCATCATATCCATCATCCAAAATGTTATTTCACTTTTTTACATCCCCATCCAAACCATATGATTATCTTAGGGTTTCCTCATAGATCCTCCACATGTTGTCATAGATATTAGCTATCAAAAGTTCTAACCCTAACCTAAGATGTTTGTATAGTCATTTCTTATTTATAAGTGTCATTTGTTTTATTTTTTGTTATCTTTTAATTGGTCTTGTGTGTATTTTCATATATTTCTCTTTTATTTATTTTATTTTTACCTTTTCATTTAAATTTTTTTATGATTTTTTCAATTTTAGTATGTGTTTGTCACTTTTACATCATGTCTTTTGTTTTTTTATTTGATAGGGTAAAAACCTAGGTTTTACAAGGATCTTAGAAACAAAAAAGTGAAATATAAAAGTATCAATAGGATAAACCAAGGTCACCCATCAAAAACATCAAAAACTAACAACACTAAACCAAAAGTAGGGAAAACAAAAACAACAAAGATTAGGAGGGAGTCCCTCTAGCGAGTCTTCATCCTCCTCAATATTATTCATATGGATGTCCTTATTAACCTTTGAGATCTTAGCCCATGTAAATTTTTTAGGTCCTTTTGCTGCCTCTCTTATAATAATCATATAAGGTCTCTTCTACCCTCGGACCTATAAGGGAGTCTTCTTTATGGGTGTCAATTTGGGGGAGCCAGGTGATGGGGGGAGGGGGTTCTATGATTTATAAAACTATTTTACATGGGTATGAGTAGGTTTAGAAGATTGGATGAAGGACTATATGGTGGATTCAACCTACCTACGAAGGGATTTCCATTATTATATAATATTGGTGAGGGTTGGCCCTACTTCTTGTACCTTGGAATTGAATTTATCCATTTACACCTTGATATTTTTTATCTCCTTTGATAGAATGGATTTACCCTTCTAATCAGTCTCCTCATAACTTCCCTCTTTAAGGGTGATTAGCTTGGGTTTGGGTATGAAGAGCTTAAGGGGAAGGTCATCAGTAGGGGTTTGGAAAGACTATCCTAGGGGGTGCTCTTGAAAGGTCAATAGGATCCCAAGGTGGGATCCTTCTCTAGGGAATCCTCTTGAGAGTCCTCCCCAGTTGATGATCGCCCCTAGGAGACCTCCCAATCTTTTAGGGTTTGTCTATGTTTAATGAGGAGAAGAATTAGACCCTATTGTAGGATAGGGTTGGTCTCATTTACTTAATGAGCCAAAGTAGTGAATTCAAGAGATTTAAGTAGGAAGAAAGGTAGGACTATCTTATAGCCTATAAAGTGATTTAGTAGCAACAAATGATGAGAAAATATCAATGTGTATTTATCCTCAAGGGTCATATAGCACATTACATGGAGACAAATTTCTAGCCAATGGAGAGGAAGGTCTGCTTGGGGGAAGCCTTTCTTATCAGTCTTCACAAACTCAATCATCCAAAAAAAAATTTAAGGATCTCTTATTTATTTGTTTGGTCCTTGAAATCCTTAGTCCCCTTATAGTACATGCCAGTCATCTCCCTAATAAACTCCTCCATAATAGTGATTTTTATGCATGAATTTTTACCTTAAGTTTATTCTAGGCTATTACAAAATTGCATGCCACTTCAACATCATCTCTATGATTCTCACCATAAACTTGATGAGACCCCCATGTTTAAGTTTATTCCAATTTTTTTCTGCCCCCACTCTTTCATGAATGAGATGGGCTTAAGCCTTTCCCTATCTCCTCCCATTAGAGTGGTGGCAATAGAGTCAAGGCAAGTAAGAAAATATTTCTAGATGGAGTGAGTTTGAACAATATGAATGGTTTTTGGGAAGCTTTTCAATATCACCCTATAGCAATTACACTTCCTCATATGATCATAATTATAGGTAATCATATTTAAAATCCACCCCCTGAGAAAAATATTATGCACATGTAGTGACATGATGTCCCATTCAAACAGTGGTACTTTCATCTCGTAAGGCTTTGAGGACGTTATTAGGAACATTTCTTCCTTCGTGCCCTTTGCTTTAATAGGCATTTTTTTTTTGTTTTTGAGTCAAGATTATTTTATGTATTAAAAATAGTGCAATTATGGTTTTTCATGATGTAGTTAGGTTTTCATAAATAAATATTTTTAGTCCTTACACATAAACCATAAATACTCATCATGATTATCCCATAACATTGGAGATTATTGTTTTACACAAAGTTAAAAATTAGGTTGCTAAAATATTACTCATTTATTCATGTTATAATTCCAATTCAAAACAAAAATAATAAAAGGTATCTATCTAACCATCCATACAACCATACATTTTTTTAATTTCATTTTATACCATAATAAAATTTTGAAAAGTATCAACATGGGCTTATTATAAATAATAAAGTAGGAAAAAATTATCATACAATATACATCCATCTAAGTCATATACCATACATGAAAAAATAATATCCATCCATAATTTCCAACACATATGCATAACACAAGTCCAATGCCCAAAATGAATCATATATGTATATGTGTGTGTGTGTGTGTATGTGTATAACTCAAACTATGTCTATACAATGATACATCTCAAATATATAATATATATATATATATATATATATATATATATATAGTATATATATATATATATAATATATATATATATATATATATATATATATATATATGTAACTCAAATATGTCTATACAATGATACATCTCAAATACACACACACACACACACACACACACACACACACACACACACACACACATCAATATATCATATGAACCATTTCATGTCTCTCCTTAGCCCTCAAATGGGGTATATTTAGTCAGACATAGTTCATGTCATTATGGTTTACTCATAAGAGAACCCATGACATGTTGTGATGCTTGCCTTACATATCTCTCTAAATCCACTGGTTGGATTTATCTCCCTAACAAATATATCCTATTCGAGTATTATCTAAATGATAATGATTGATCTGACTGAGGAACTATTCCCTTATATAAACTCTTATAGTATGTCACCTACTCCATAGCTCTCATGACCTTATCCAAGGATAACAACTATATTGGAATTGTCAATATCTCTCTCACATTTTCCACCTCAATCTGTAGTGTCCCTCTTTCATGTACCTCTATGTCAACCCTGTATCATTTTGAGTCTATGTACCTTTATCTTACATATATATCTCAACTAATTAAGCAAAACCCTCTTCCTACAATCTATCTACCTCAATTTGGAGGCCATCAACCTCTCTCTCGCCCCCTCTCTCTCCCCTTCTCTCTCTCCCCCTCCCTCCCTCCCTCCTCTCCCCCCCCCTCTCTCTCTCTCTCTCTCTCTCTCTCTCTCTCTTCTCTCTCTCTCTCTCTCTCTCTCTCTCTCTCTCCTCTCTCTCTCTCTCTCTCTCTCCTCTCTCTCTCTCTCTCTCTCCTCTCTCTCTCTCTCTCTCTCTCTCTCTCTCTCTCTCTCTCTCTCATCTCATATTGGGGATTAGGCCTAAAAAGGCTAAAACATGGATTTATGGTTCTTCACATCCTTAATTAAACCTTATCTAATCATTCACTGGAATATTAGAATCATTTTCCACATCCAAAATAGTAACACAAACTCTGATACATATCTCTTTATCAATCCATCTTTCCTCTCTCAAGACCTAATGGTTTTTAGCCCTATTTTAACACAAATATTTATGTATTGACCAATCTATAAAGGTCCTTAGAAAACTAAGAATAATTTAGAATACCCATTATCCTCCTTCTACTTCTCAAAAAAGTTATATTATTCAACTACCAAATTATACCTCTAAACTAACCTTATTTCTTGTTAATTAGGCCTCCTTTTGGTAGCCCTTTTTTACTTATGAATTCATATGGTTTGACCAAGGTAAAAAGATTCATAAATAAAATAAAATAAAATTATGATACCGGACTAACCTCTTCTTACTTCATGAAAATGTGTTAATAATCGATTCACTAGATATACTATTGAACTCAACATCCTTATTCTCTATTAGGTCTCTCTAAGGCTTAGTTTGAACAAACAGAGTTAGAAACTATACCGTATGGACTTGTACAGATTTGAAATTTAATTATTACTTTATAGACCATAATAAATTACATATTTTTAGAAAAATTTATTAATTTTCAATTGTTCGAGCAAAATTTATTATAGTTGTAAGTTGAAAACCCTATTACTCAGACCTCTTTAAGCCTATGTAGGTCGAGAGGCTATACAATCAGGGTCTATTTTGAAATTTAACACCACTTAAATATATGTTTTTGAGACCTAGTATGAGGTATTTATCTAAATTTTTTTAACTTATTAAAATAATAATTAAATTCTAACCAATAACCAAACAGTCCCAACATGCCAATATATAAAATCTTGATAGTAAAAGAAGAATGTGTAATAAGGTATAAAAGTCTTGAGTAAATTCTTGTACTATCAATTTTTTTTTTATTATGAAAAGATAGGTTTTTCACCTAAATTATGAATTTATGTATACCCCTATGTTATCATTTTATAATGACATATATTTAACTTCATAAACTTCCTTGACCTCTTATCACTTGACTAATTGTCCATGAAATGATAGTATACAGGACTTCGTCAAGAGAGATTTACAAAATACCTTTTTATCTATCTTTTAAACAGTGACTTAATAACACAAGATAATCTATCAATAAAACCATTGATGTAAGTAATAAAATTAAATTTACTATGAATTGGATTAAAGAGTTACCAAAAGTGTCATTTGATCTTCTTGACTCAACCTAAAAACCACGTTTTTTCTCAATAGGACTGTGACAAATAAAAGCTTCTCCAATCTATATGTCGTATTTTGATCCATAGAATAGACAATCAATAATATATTTTCGTTTCAATGAGGTGTACTAAATTCACACAAATAATGGATCAATATGAATTAAAAAATCTCACTTTGAAATAGTCTTCTACTATATTGGTCTCTATTGCATTTAAAAATTCTCATGTATAGAATTTTTTTGAAATCAATGTGTAGAGTTCTTTGATTTTTTTAATCTTTCTTATTTTATTAGATAATATAACTTTATTTATTTGATAATATATTATTTAATTCTATTATCTCACACCCTCCTACTCAAACTATATTCAATTAAATCCTTATAGTTCTCAAATCATGTAAACTAATCTCCATTCTTTGTCCATTCCACGTAGTGGTGGTAGTTACAAGTTACCTATTCTTGGAGTACATTAAGATTTTATATCATGTGAAGATGGAGATACATTAGACCAACAAACCTAGGACATTATAAGACCATTCAAAAAATTTATCAATCCTTATAATTACCCTTAAGACTCTTAATACCTCTTAATATCTTAGTATAATAATTTAAATTTTTAAATTTACTATTTAGGTGGGAAAACCTAGAATGAAAGAAATATCCCACATTTTTAAGTATTATAAATGACATTCACAACATCCCTAAGGATCCTTAAATACCCATTACAATCTACACAAGACCACTAAATGTATAAAAATTAATCTTTTAAGCATGTTTATAACTTAACTCATATGGTGATGTTCTACATCATAGTCCCCTTGAGAGAAAGATTTTAGATCTCCAACTCAAATGCCTTAATTCAACTTTATTTATAGTATTTATAGTGCATATTAGATTGGTATTTGAAACTTAATTTTGATATTGTTCCCTTCTTTATTTCTTCAGTCCGATTCTACTCTTATTTGATTTTTATTCCTTATCTTCTCTTGTCTTCTGAAGAAGTCCTTTAACTTAATGAAATATACTATCCTATTGTATCTCTATTATTGAACTTCATCTTCCATGAGATCATATTTCTCTATTTCAGCTTGATGACATGCTTCCTCTATTTTTCATTATTTTCTTCAAAAATTTTGTCTTCATTCATCATTCTTACATTGGTTAAACCACTCGTCAAACATGGCATAATTTACTTGTATGCTTCATGTTGGTTTGTACTTACTACAATGTCACCTATTAACATCTCCTTGTCACCTAAACCTTCACTTTCACAATCCAATACATAATTATAAATAAAAATTTTGAGACTTAAGAGTCTCTCCATGTTATTATTTCTAACATTTCTTGCTCTTTTCAGCTCCTTTAGCACCTCCATATTTTTCTCTTTCACTATTTGTGAGCAGACCTTTTCTTTCTTTATAGCATAATCTAAGAATTCCATAGTTCATCTTTAAATTGATAATCCAACTTAAAATATTCTTCTTCTTTAATGAGTTCATTCAGACTTCACATTATTTTATTCATTGTAAAAACCTTGTCCTTGTCCTTGATTTATCCTTTGTTGTTCATCATTGTTCCTCACAATTTGATCCATACTATCAACTGCTATAAAACCACTTGCTTAAAGGATTAAACAATTCCTCTACCATCCTCACTTCTCTTAATGACAGATCATTCAACTCTCCACTTTCTTCATCATATTTAGGGACTATTTAATATTTATCTCCTTCATTTTTCAATTACTCTCTACCATTTATGAAAACTAATTTCCACTTTCTCTCATCAACAACATCATCTTCTAAACTCTATAATTATACTTGGTTCCCTTGTATTTCATGATATGTCAACAAATCATGACCATCTTCCTTGATCACTAATCTTTGTCAAAGACCTAAAATCTATCAACCTACTTCCCTCATGATGTTTTTAAGACTTGCTATTATAGTTTATCCTTGCTACATGTTAATATTAATTTCATCATATGACTCATATTCACTTTTAAACATCTTTTTCAATGATTTGAATGCATAATTATTAAAAACATCTAAAACAACTTGTTTACCTTTCATTTTTATTATGGTATTATTTTGCCAAGTTCTTCTTAGGCTTATTTATATCCTCTTAGAATCTTTATCATCATTTTTGTTTTGATTACTTGACTCACAAAGATGTGTAGACCTCATCTTATCCTTTATTTGTTCAACTATCTCTTTTTGTTCCTCTCTTATGCATTCTTGAGATGATTCTTCCTAATCATATCTAGTAACACTATTATTCTACACTTCTTTCATGCTCTTGACTACACACAATTTGTTATTCCTGATTTTGGGCTAACATATGTTCATTAATTCATTACTTCTTCTTAACTCATAAGCTAATCAATATTTTAGGGTATTTCTTTTATACTTCATTCTTTAATCATATTACTTAAGTGTTTATTTCATCATGTAGTCTAATCTTTCCTTCTTTATTTGTACTTGTCCTCCACTTGATTTTTTTAGCTTCAATAACCTTTTTCTTTAATTATTTATTCTTCATCTCATCCACTAGTTTCTTGAGCCACTTTTTCACTATATATCCATGATTTATTATACATTCTGAGAGCTTAACATTACTCCTCTTTGTATCAACCTTTATATGAAAAATCTGATCCTTAAATTCATGATCAAAACCAAGATTAAAATTTATGTGTACCTTCTCAATGACCCGCTACATGGTTATATATTTCTTTCAATCACCTCTTTCTTATTTTTTTTCCTTTATTTATTCTATTGTAATGCTTTCTAAAGCATCATGGAACTCTAACTCATAATCCATCTCTATTCATTTCCAAGCTAAAAGTTTTCAATCTACTTCTTGTGGGATTACATAACCTATTATCTTCCTCATTAATATTCATTTATCTTTATGGGTAATTTGATTTACCCATATGTTGAAAATTTTAAGGCCTTATTATTGACCCTTTTCATGAGATTATCCATGCCTTCATACATATACTTAAATATAACATTAGAGAATAAATAAAGAGACCAAAATGTACCATAAGTGCCTCCTTCATGGGCACTTTCTTCTTCCTCTAATTTTCTTCTTCAAGTTCTCATGTTAGCTCTTCTTTCTCCCTTATATCTTCTTTTATGTTCTTTACAATGAGAACTCTCTTCACCATCTCATTTTTAGGTTGGTCACTCGGCAACTCTATTTTTTTCAAAGCTCTATGGGTAATTTTATTCTTGTTATTATATTTTCCTCTCATTGAAAATCTTCTTTACCTCTTCATAAGTATCCTTATAGGCCACTTGACATTCTTTCCCATGTTATAGCTAAACAATTGGCTTTCTTGTTCCTACATGACCTTCATCGTGAGCCCTAGCCTTTCAAAGCTTTGCCTCAACTCATTTCTTATCTTCTCTATCTCCTTTTCCATATTTATATTACCTTCTCTTTACTATATATGCCTCACTTGGACCTATATTTCTTAACAAGTTTGCCTAATTTCCTCTTATAACCTCACTTGGGTGTCTTCTTCTTATAGTCCTTTGCCTAGGACCTATAGGGTAAATTTTTGGATCACTATCTTCCTTTATTTGACAAGCCTCAAGAGGCAATAAATGTAATTACTTAAAATTCTTCATAGCTCTTCATACTCTTTACACACTCTTAATATAACATAAACATAATGAAATACTACTTATCAAATCAAATGTACCTTATGTTTATTTGCTTTCTTGCTATCTTTATTTTTCCTAGTTGTATCTTGTTATTATAATAAAAATTGATGCAAATATCTATGCCAAAAACCTTATCCTTAATTACCTAGATTAATTATCTATTTGGAATTTATCCTTGATCTTTGATCTTGTTCCTTTCTTGTGGAAACATAGCCTTGTCCCTTTGTGATTCTTTTCATTAACAATCTCTCTTCACTGACAATGCTAAGATTCTAAGCCTCTTGTGGAACATAGTAATATTTTCTCTTATAAGACATTCCCATCTTCATGCACCTTTTTATTTTATTTTCCTTCCTCATTATTTTGTACATAATGATCAAAACCTCACTTTCCTTTTATTCACTCTTGTTTCTCTCTTTGATATGGGGCTTAGGCCTAACAGACCTAAAACATAGATTTATGATTCTTAAATCCTAAATTGAACCTTATATAATCATTAACTTGCATATTAGAACCAATTTACACATCCAAACAAGTAACATAAACTCTAAGCAATATCTCTTTATCAATCCATCTTTCCTCTCTCAAGGCCTAATGGTTTGTAGCCTTGCTCTAACACAAATCTTGATGTATTAACCAATATATAAAGGTCCTTGAAAAAATAAGACTATTTTAAAATACCTATTATCCTCCTTTTGATTCTCACAAATTTAGATTATTCAAATCCCAAATTAGACCTCTGAACTAACCTTATTTCTTTTTAATTAGGCCTCTTTCTAATGGCCCTTTTTACCTGTAAATTTAGATGGTTTTACCAAGGTACAAATATTCAAAACAAAAAAAGAAAATTAGGATACCCATTAATATATTATTATTTTATTCAAAGTTTTAAGACTCAATTAACTAGATATACTACTGAACTCAACATCCTTATTCTCTATTAGGTCTCTTTAAGGCCTAGTTTGAACACACAGAGTTAGAAATTCATATCGTACAAACTTGTATGGATATGAAAATTATATATATATATATATATATATATATATATATATATATATATATATATATATATATATATATATATATATATATATATAATATTAAATTACATAGGATTTAAAGTTTTTAGGAATTTTCAAGGGTTAGAAATTTTTTTATCATAGTTGTAAGTTTAAACCCCTAGTTTTAGGTTTGCTCAGGCCTGTGTAGGTTGAGAGGCTATAAAAGGATCTATTTTGAATTTAACACCACTTAAATATATTTTTATACCTATATGATGTCTATATTAAACCATATTTAATAGATAAAATAATAATTAAAATCTGACTAAATCACCAAATAATACCAATATGCCAATATACATAATCTTGATACTAAAAGAGGATTATGTAAATAGGGTATAGAAGTCTTGGAGTAAATTATTGTATTATAAAATAGTTTATTATTATGAAAAGAGATTATTAATATAAATTATGACTTATATATACCATATTATTATTATTTACAACATATATTTTAACTCATAAGCTTCTCTGACCTATTATGACTTGATTGATTGTGCATGAAATGACAGTATACAAGACTTGTCAAGAGAGATTTACAAAATCCATTTTATATATATTTGAAAGTGACTTAATAACACAATAAATATATAAATGAAACCATGATGTATTTGATAAACTTAAATTTACTTTAATAATATTTAGTAGTACCAAAATTTTCATATGTTTTCTTGACTCAACCTAAAAACTGAGTTCTCTCAATAGGACTGTGATAAATAGAGCTTCTCCAATTTGTATGTTGCATTTTGATCCAAAAATTTATAATAAAGAATATATTTTAATTTAAGGAGGTTAAAATTAACACAAATAAATTATAAATATGAATTCAAAATATCACTTCAAATATTCTTATACTATATTGGTCTCAATACATACAAAAATGCTCATGTATAGAATTTTATGAACAAATGGGTAGATTTCTTCCACTTTTTGAATATTTATTATTTTATCAGATACTCTACCCTAAATTATTATATAATCTCTTATTCACACTCTCATCTCACATGGTTCTCTAAAAATACATGCAATTAAGTCCTTATAATTCTCAAATCATGCAAACTAATCTCCATTCTTTGTCATTCCACATAATGGTGGTAGTTACAAGTTAAATATTATTGGAGTACATTATTATTTACTATCATGTGAACATGGAGACACATTAAAAAAAAAAAAAAATGACCTTATAATACCCTCCACAAAATTTATCAATCATTATATTTTCCTTAAGACTCTCGATACCTCTCAAATCTTAGTTTAATAATTCAAATTTTTAAATTTAGAATTTAGGCAAGAAAACCTAGAATGAAAATTAGCCCACACTTTTAAGTATTATAATGAATTCAAAACATCCCTAAGGATACCTTACACCTACATAATACCACTAAATGGTCATAATGAAAATTTTAAGCATGTTGTCAACCTAACTCATATGATGATGCTCTGAATCACACCCTACTATCCTCATGTAACCTATCCAATAGTCTCTAATCCTCTAATGATTTAGATGGCCATAATGGCATTGATTTATCTCCCTCATATACATGTGTCTCTATCATATAATTCATCTCTATATCTCCTCTACCTTCCTCCTCATCACTATCAATGACTACTAAAAGAATTTATCTTCCCCTAATTACCTCATCCATAGTATATCTCATCACTATATCCTCACCCAAGTCACTCTTCTATCATACATAATATCTAAATCCTCTATATGTGTCTATACTCTACTTTCTCTATTATGACCATCATCTACCTAGCCCACCAATCACCGTATCCATCTACTACCCCTACTTTAATCACATCTATCATATCTACCTAGGTAATTATTTATAAGTGAGTCTACCTATGCTTTGTAATCCTAAGATCAATAAATAATCCCCAATAATATATCTCTCTCATAAATAATTTAAATAAATGTGGACATATTAGGATATTTTTTCTCACACCAAATTATAATAGCACTCTGTCTAGCCTATATCACTCAATAATATAATCATGCACACCCATAATGTATCACTATGTCATCATGTAATCTAGGTGTAACCCATCATATGCCCACTAGGATTCAATCTCCATATATGGTCTCCGTGTGATTTTGTCCACTCCAAACTCATATAGTTCCCTCCTACACCACTCCAAATCCCCTAAATTATGTCTTGTACATAGATAATCACATGCCACCCATATAGAATAGGATCATCCTATGATATCATGATAATGTGCCCTATGGGATGCTCCATTACAATGTGTTCCCATGACCATACATGTAAAATTTTTGATGGCCCAATCTCTCTCCTATCTATGTAAACTGCAATGTGTAACTCTCTATACAAATATACTAATACATAGGGACCCTATGCAAATATCTCACCCATATCTATCATATTGCCTATCACATCTAGGAGTCCAATGGGGCATAATCTACTACTCTTATCAGGATACATAATGACACTAAAAATAACTATGAGTATAATGGTCGATGTATCTGTCTCTAATTTAATGCATGTGTCAATGTCTACCCCACCTGTCATAACTAAAATCAACTCCTCTCTAAAAATATTGTATAGTATCACTACCTATGATACCTCACTCAGTACACTTATCTCCCTCATATTAGAATCATCAAGATCCTCTAAACATCCTCTAATGTAATCCTCATCTCACCTATTGGGAAGTGAAATGTGTTAGTCTCACTATTCCATATCTTTGATAATACAATCAATAATTCCCTATATGTTCTAATCTTAAGCATCTCAAAATTGTGAGATAGTCCAATCACCTCTATCACCCCTAACTCATACTTAGTAAATATTTCTATCCATGTTAGAGTCATTGATATATGTTCTTGTGTCTCTAAAATTATTAATTCCTCTTATAATAAAAGCATAATAGCACAATGTTAAACCTAAAATTAGCTAATATATCCAAATACCTCATAAAACACTTGTTATATTAATATATTACCTCTATCACATATCCATCTATAAGAAAAACATGTTTATTTCCTAACTAATAAGCCTAATAGTCTAATCTAATGATTTTTCCACTATCTTTTGTGAATTATCTATTGGCATCGATGATTTCACTAAACCTTTGAGTAATTTTTCTATTCATGTCTTCAATTTCTCATTTACTCCCTTTACCATTCAGCCCTAGTGATTTCACTATTCCCATTGATGATTTTTCTATTGAATTACATGATTTCACCATGATAGTTAGTGAATTCATTGATTCCATTTTTAGTTTTATCCCTAACAATTTTTCTATAGCTAAAAATAATTTTGTTGTTCCCTTCAACAAATATACTACTTTCAATGTAGAATTCACTGATGGGGCATTTATGAAATCATTTACCTCAATTTTAAATCACAAAAAATAACCCAAAATAAAAAAATTAAAACTTAAAATTTCACTCACTGGATGCCCATTCTATTCTGGTCTCTATGTCTCATCACTCTCTCACTATGTTACAGGTGAAGGGGAATACAGTCCATTTTTTGCTACAAACCCAGAGCAAATTCATTCAATCAAGCTCTATTCATAAATCAAACATAAAATCAATTTGCACATATTATTTTAAAATTCACCCTTCTCTATTTATAATCACCCCCCACTCAAATATTTTTCCCTCCATCCTATAGTTTTCACATTTTATAATCAATTTTATCCAAAATTCAAGCCAACAATTGATCACTATACTCAAATATTTATCATTAATTTCAACTATCAATCCTATAAATCTTTAATCCTAATTGTCAAATCTATATTTTTAATTTTTTGACCCACAACTTATCATTATTAGGACATATCATTCCCACATCCACTCATGTGACCCTGAGTCCTGATCACTATCCAAGCATGTAGTCTACAAATAGTAAATATTAATTTTCCAATATTTTCTCTAGTTTTTAACTAGGGGAAAATATGTGTACATGATTTGAATGTGAAAATATGGTATCTATTTTTAGTACTTTGACCTATTCATGGTCTTCACTTACCACTTCAACATTTCCCCTTTAATCATTTTGAGCCTTCATCCACTTTTCCACATGAACATTGATGGGGCATCATCATATTCATTTTCATTCACCTGGGGAAACTTTTTCTTCTCAATCATCAAAACTCTACTTTGTCTACTTTTTTGAAATAATGTTTCTTTGTAAAAAAATTTCAAATAAGGGTAAATTCAAACACCTAAATTCACCATTTAGTGTCTAAATTCACTTTGACACACGAACTCTTCTTCCTCCCCAACTTTGTATTCAAATTAACATCATTTCCCTCTAAATTTCAAATAATTGAATAATTCTTAATTAATCAATTATGCACACCTTTTATACAAATTTAATTTATAAATATGGATTTTCCACCTCACCTAAACATCTTCCACATTTGTATCGATAATATGTTGACTCATCATACCATGTTCCTCAACTTATTCAACCACCTTGTGAGTCATCCCTTAAATTTTCAACCATGTTGACCCTTTCTTGTTGACTCACTCAACAAACTCCCCTTTCTTCTCAACCTATTGAATTCGGCATCATCCTCATGGATGAGGACTAATTATCCACTATTGATTATTTGTATACTTGAAAATATTCGAATAATCCTCCACCATTTGATCAACCTCCCATATGCCTATAAATTTACATGCAATGTATCACTTTTATCATCCTCACTTACACTAATGAGTTCCATAAAATTCACAAGTGAATCATAAATCAATCCAAATAATTGAGATTCATTTACACACCAAATTGCTTCCCAATCCCCCTTACATTAGATAAGATTGAGCAACCACATTTAGAGAGCAATCCACTATTAATCATAGTGGAGGAGGCTCATAGTACTTCAACTACATAAGTTTGTGTTTTGTTTCCTTTCATTTGTAGCTCTATCCTTATGTTTATTTGAGTTTAAATTATTTTTTAAGTGATTTATTATCTTAGTTTCATTAATATATTTCCTTCACACAGTTAGTATAGGTGAACATATATATTATCAATGTCCACTCCACACAATAGATCATATGTATATCTATCAACTACCATGTTTGAGATGCAATATCTCTAACTCATTATTCCTATTATTTTATTCCCCACTTGAAAAAATTTGTGATTATCATAAACACATAAATAAAATTATTCAAGTAATATAAAATTTTCCCTCCTATTTTCTCTTCTGATGTTATTAGATGATTACTTATTTTTAAAACAAGGTATTTTTGAAGTACATAACTAACAAATTTAAGATGGAGCTATTAAAACTCATGATTACCTCTCATTATCTTCTCCAATTTATCTATAATATATTCATATAGGGTTGTGCAAGGTTAGTTTTTAATCTCGATCATGACCATGCAATATGCCATTCTCATGCTCATGGTGGTGGTCAATTCCTATATGTTTTTTAATAATAAACCATACATGTGATAGCCTTAGTAGTATATTATAGCCTTACATATTTAATATTATTTATGGAGAGATCCCTCACTTTCTTGAGGTCCTTGTAAGGTATATTATTCTTTATCCATGATGTTTCCCTTTTTCTTCCATGTTTTCACATCACGTCCTCATCATCAACCTTATTAAAGTATGGGTGGTCTATAACATGATAAAGTTGGGTTGATCTAGATATAGGGTTTCCTCATGGACCATGCTAAGTAAAATTTCACTCTATTTTTGTATGGAAAATAATTTAAAATTGAGCCATGCATCCAATTTCATTTTGTGTACTACCTCCATTTTTATTTCCACATCTATATCCCAAAAACTTGGTATATTTTCAATGTATACTTACTATCCATCTCCATCATGGCATGGTTAAATTATCTATATTTTGAGTGGATGTATTTTTTTTATATATCTTTGTGATAAGCCACTTGGTAAGGAATGATAAAGAATGACCTTTCTAGGTGATGCATATCAGATCTCTATGAATGTTTTTCAATACTTTTTGGTCTATCATTTCTATATTTTATACTTAATTAAAAAACATGTATCTCTTTTTTCTCACTCACAATTGACTCATACAACTCACAATTTACTTATCTCTTTTTGTATTTCACTTTGTATATTTCCTTTTTTGACTCAATTTTTATAGATTCTTACCTCCTCTTGTCTCAATCTCCAATGTTTTTAATGACTTAATCTACATTACTAATTGTTATTATTGTTTTTAATTTGATTTATTCTTATCTACAAAATAAGAGTCTATCTATCCTTTTTACTTTTTCACTTTCCATTTCTCACCATTATACTTTCCCTTCACTAGAAATTTAAATATTTATGATTTTTATTCTCGCATCATCAACCCACACATCATTTTTGTCAGAATTTGGTGTTTGGTTAACCTAAAAATCCACTCATTTCTATTATAATGATGTTATTTATTCATTTTGTTTTTATAGGAACACCTTTGAGGTTTTCATCCCTTACTTCACTAAGTCACTATTTTATCATTTTTCAAGTTGGTGGCTAGTCCATTTTTTAATTTTATTATCATTTTTTTTTCAATTTTTTTTTCTTTTGTGTTTGATTTTTCCTTATTTTTCAAAAAAATATACCATGTTATGTCATATACATTTAATCTAGAACTATTCATAAATCTACTTCATAATATCCTTGATAATATTTGTAGTTTAGTGGCTCTTAAAGATAATATGTGATTTTTGAAATATGGTCTTAACCACATTATGAAATTTTTTTGTAGGTTTTCATTCTTGTTGTCCTATAAAAATACCTTATCATATAAAACATTTTAATTTTTTTAATTCAATGCTTTCTACCTTATTTATATGTGTGTATGTGTGTGTGTTTTTCTCATCCAACTTATCCAATTATACTATTATCTCATTCAATGATACTTCCTCATTGATTCTAAATTTCACTTTCAATCTTAATTTTTATTGTTACTTCTATTTTTCACACTAAATAAAAGGGAAAATATTATAGTAGTATTTTGTACATTGTGTGATATGCCTAAAGTATGACCAAATTGTATCCCAATCCATTATCCCAATATCAAAATATTTTGTCAAAAATGTCTTAAATATCTTATTTAAATTTTACACCATATCATTTATTTAAGGGTAGTAATAACTACTCCTATTATGATTTATCATAAAATACTCCAACAATTCCTCTATAATATTTTTCATAAAATATTTACCTTGATCGTTTATTATACTAATTCAAAACCTGAACCTTGTTTTAGATTACGGTAAAAGAAGGTTTTGAAGGGACCCTAAAACCCTTTATAGAATTAAGAAAGATAAAGCATTAAAAACCACCAAGAAAAGCATTCCTGAAACCTATTGAAGAGCAACATCAAAATCAGGTTTTATAGGGACCTGAAACCACAAACATAGTCCAATAAAAGTACCCAAGTTTTACAAGGATCTGAAACCTCAAAGAACTTACAGCATAGGTTAAAGAATGCTAAAAATATATATCTTTAGCATTCTACCCTGGCCAAAAATACAAGTTTCCATTGCAATAACGACACACAAGCATTAACCGTTACATTAAAATTTTGCAAAATACCTTTAGTTTCTCTGTCACTTTGATTTGATGGAGACACCATCAGATCTAGAAAAAATGATGGCCATAGCCATGTCAAGAAAAAGGCCATGCTCCACCATGCCCTCAAACCCTAAAATTGCACTACCCACAGCCCTAACATCCTTAATCAACATCTCAAAATACCAGATTGCTCGATTCAAACCCTAATTTAACAGCAAGATGGAATCAAGTCTATCATCTTCGTGAAACCCAGTTCACCAATGGGACATGGAGCCCTATCTTTGCCTATGATTTTGGGCACCACAAATGCCATGACCCTGTGAATAACCTCATCTACAATCATTGACGCTGACAAACCCCCTCTATAATCCCACAAAATTGATAAAAACCCCCAGTCATGGCAACAGTACTCCATCACCGTCTGCAGGGTCACGGGGTTGAACTCCACCACCTCCACCCCTCTCGATGCCATCCACGCCTAGAAATCCCTGCATGCGTAGGTTTTGAATATTTTCTTGGAAGTCCCTATGCATGAAAAAACCTAAACCTTGTTATTATATTTTCATATAAGATTTGTTGGCCAAATTTGGCCACATATAAATATTTTTCTTGGATAGATCAGTTGAGAAGAGTTCCTAATTGACCAAATGATCAAATGGTAAGAGCAAGTCTAGAGGGACCACACCATCAGGCACATCATGCAAGAAAGAACATATCACCTCAATTATATATCTCATAAGTGCACTTGGGAAATAAATCAAGGTCAAAATAATAAATGGACATGATGTTTTTCATGCCAAGAAGGCCCCATACAAATTTTGTATCTTGATGAGTTATCTGTCTCAATATATAAGCTTCCAAATTTGAACTTATAAAGTGGGATGTGCACACAAACATAAAATTTAAGCCTTGTGAAATATCCATTTAAATTAAAATATTCTTAAGGTTGAACATGGATCTAACAAGTGTCAAGATCATGGGAGCTCAAGTCAAGATCCAATGATGAGCTATGACTGACAAAGTTAGTGTGTCTCAAAGATCTAATGAAGCATATTAAATCATACATCTAAGATCAATGGTGAGATCATAGTCAAAAGGTTAGTGTATCCTAAGATTGAATTCATTGATGATAAGTTTCAAGATCTTAGGTATATAAATGGAAATCTAATGGTGTGCAATGTTTGATAAATCCAGTGGGTTTAAGCTGATCAATGGTGCATGATCCATCATACCAAAGTAGATCAATGACAAGCAAGAGGTAAAATAGTTAGTGGATCCTAGGAATAAATGAGAAACTACCAAGTGTCATGACTAAGTCAACTATTACGTGAATAAATGATACACATTCAATCCATGTAAAGGAAGATCAATGATGTGCATAAGGTTAAAGAGTTAAAGATCTAGAATGAATGCAAGGCTACCATGTGGTGTAAGCACCAAACTAGATGGGGCTAACAACAAGATCCTAAGGATGAATGTAGAGCTAAAAATTAGCACAATTTGGGAAGCCTAGATCAATATTAATGACCAAGATTAAAAGTTGAAGCCAAAATATTTCAAGTAGAGGTTAAATACAACTTGGGTCAAACAAAAAGTAAATGTTTCAAAGGGTCATGTTACCATTAAAGATCGGTAAAATGTCACAAGTAGATATATCCTTACATTTAAAATTGATAATAATGAGTCTCTATTAACATTAAAGTTTAAAAACATGATAGTTTTTTAAAACCCAATGTAGTTCAGGAATGAGGCTATGTGATCTATGAATCTTCATCGATATAATGACTATATGAAAATAAATATATTAGATTGGTTTTCAATCTATAATAAAGATCCATATCTAGGTTAGGACATATGTAGACATAAATGAGATATGGTGGAGTGTTTCATCCTTTGACACAATCATATCTCTAATAAACATGTACCTATGGTTGTTTAAGGTAATTATAGTCATGGCTATGTTAGTTGCATAAATATGAGGATTTTGTCCTTATAATGAAAGGTATTCATGTAGAATATGTTGAGAAGGATTTATGTGGTAGGGGAGGTTGCATCCTATAATGACCTTAACCTTCATGATCCATCCTTCCATGCTAGATAGAGTCTTAGTGACATTAATGCATAAGGAGCTCAAGGAGTTGGTAAAACTATTGTCTTGATCATTGATGACTCCTTCTCCATTCTCCCATGCATGTTCCCAATCTCTATAATTCCATTATATTATAAATATAGGCTTTTAATCATTAAAATGAATACTTCAACACTGATATGACTAGACTCTACCAAAATTTGTACTTATGCACCTCTTGTATTAATAAGTAGAACATTTTTAGTTGTTTACAAATCTATAATTAGTGTTTTGTATTTGTTTGATATGCAAAAGTGGTTTAATCTTCCCTTTGCAGGTCCAAGTTCAACCTAAGTACTAACAAGCTTTCTTTTCAAGTCATCTAGTGTGTCATAGTGTTGATGTCTCAGGTATAGAGTGGAATATTGACTATAAGTACCTTCAATCAGGACTTACCCTCATTTTCCTCCATCATAAGTCAATTGAATTGACCTCTATGTGAATCAATTTTGCTTGGAAACCATTGTAGGCACTATGTTAAGTCTATTCATAATCCATTAGTGTGTCAAGAGTTCAAGCCTATAAGTAGATACAATGAATTCATGGTGTATCACCACACTTATAATAGGTTTTAATTCATACAAATCCTCTCTTTTCATCCCAACGTATTTATGTCTTAGGTGATCACTATAACAAACAACCTAAAGATCTAACCTCTTTAAAACCCCTAAAGGTCTGACGCAAGTTTAAGTAACCCACATCCTAGGGTCATTCCCATGTTAGACTAGGTTTGAGAGTAGGATTTAAACACTTCTACTTCTAGCTAGGGTGCAACCTAAGTATCCAACAAGATCACCATAGTCTTCATGGTATAATCTTTGGTTGGGATTTCATATGCTCCTCTTTTGAGATTTTATGTTGATGATTTTTTTATCAATGCTAAAGAATTTATGGGTCCTTGGACCTTATAGTCAAGGCGTATATCCAACTAAACATCAAATATTATAATTTACTACTAATACTAAGATTAATTTAGTTTTTTTTAAAAAACTAATTTTAATCATACTGAATAACCATGTTGATTTTCCTCATCCTTATTTTTTCTAAAATTAGAACTATCATTCTTGTACAAAGATCTTATAATAATATGATCTTATTTCCTATTTATTACCAAATTACAGTTTCCTTCATTACTCAACTTATCTAAATCTACACTTAACACTTCTCTTTCCTCCTTAGTTTTGCCTCTTAATTCCTCTCTTATTTACACTATTACCACTATTACCAACAATCTCAACATTTTGAGTTATTTTTACCAAAGGTATTACCTTATCCAAATTTATATCCTTAACCAAGTTTGAAACTATACCAACTAACCTATCAGTAGTATTTGAAAAAACTACAACATAATTCTCATTAACCTCCTTTCCCCAAGAGGATACCTGTTTATGCTTCAATTGTTGGCAAGAGGCTGAGAGATGACCAACCTAAAAATAATTTTGACATCTAAATGGGATTCCTTCAAAATATAGTGATTGAGACCAAATTTGATCTTGAACTTTGAGTTCAATACTAGTTAGAAGATCCTGAGAGATATCTAATCACACCAAAATTTTGGCAAAAATAGTTTTGGAACAATTCAATGAAGAAGCATTAATTTTCAACAAATCACCCAACGTAGATCCAACAACTGAAAGTCCCAAATCTAACCAAAACTAGAGTGAAATATATAATAATCTCATCCAAATGGGACTTATTGAAAGGTTTTCTATTAAAGGGTTAAAATTGGGAGTCTAGGGTTTCATAAGTAGAAGGTGATTTTCAAAACTCCATATTTTAGTCTTAAAAATCTTATCTTAATCTAACAAAGATTTAGAGACAATAAAAAAACCTTTAGAACATGTATACTATAGTGTCTTCCAAAACAAGGTACCAATATTTCAAAAGCCACTAATGCAACATAGAGAGAGATTTCCATAACTTGTCAAAATGATAGACCAAACCCCTCTCCACAAACCATTTTTCACCTTCCAAAATATCCTCCAAAGCTTTATTTTAAAAATTGACACATATTTTTTTGATGAAACCCTAGCTTGGTCTAGCAATGTATACTCTTTAACAACCTTGGTATAATGTTTTAATAGAATTTTGGAAGAGGATTGATAACCTAAAATCCTACATAAATCTATTGAATTCTCAATCAGCTTCAATTGGTGTTGTGCCTTTCCTTCAACCTCCACCACAGATAACAATCCATCCTCCCCCTAGACAACCACATATATTGAGCAAATAAAATTACTCTATGCCCCTCTTACCAATGCTACCACCACTGTAGGAGTAGGCTTCATGCCAAAATCCCTAATCACAACCATAATGATCAGCCAAGAATACCACACATAGTTATTAATTTTATTTTGATGTTATTATAAATCATATTGGGCTATTTTATGTCATAGGTTTAATTAGACTAAATAAATATCTATTAACTACTTCTTAAATGGTGTTAATATAAGTACCAATCTCAACAACATCTCATCTCTTGAAATTTAATTTCCAACTCTTTGAAAAATGTCACCTGTTCTTGTGTGCTAATGATCTTCTTTGAAAAGTGTGGGCCACTATAATATAACAAAAAATACTTTTTCACTTACCACATCATTTCAATCATTTGCATTGACTATTCCCTTATGGTATTCCATCAATATAGATTCCCTTTCACACAATCATACCACATTCATATTTATTTCATCGCACCCTATCTGATGAAGTTTCCCTTCAATTAGTGTAAATGGTAATGCTCATATTATCAATACTTTTATTTATTTTTTGCATAACATTAAGGACATTCTCTTATTTACAAAATCTTGGCTATTATTTCTAATTCAAAGGGTTTTTATTTTATGTATAATAAATGGGTTCATGGGAAATCATCGTCAATAGGTAATTTATCTTCTCCATTTTAATCCTTCATATAAATTCTAACCTTTGGTTGGCTTATAATAACCCCTCTTCCAAGTATTAGAAAATGTAACCAATTTTTTCCTCTAGTTGTTTTGTATTCTTTTTATAGAGATAGAGATCAATTCTATTATTGATATCATAGGCCTATTAACTAAAAAATGATCATAAACTAACCCTATAAAAAGTAGGATAAATAAAAACAATACAAGATAACATTAATTAACATATTAAAAAACATTGAACACAAGAATAAACACAACTAATATTTAATGTTTAAATAATAACAAAAGAATATTTTTGGTCCTTTTATGACATTATTGAAATGTATTACAATCAGTCATTCATATAGGATACCATAAATATAGCCATAATTCATCAAATTCCAAGTAATGGTACAATAGTCTCATAAAAAGTGTACACCAATAGTATCATCACTAATGATGGACACAACAGTAATAAAGTAATAAAATTATATAGTACAAAAATTAAATTCTATATCAAAAATAAATTATAGAAAATAGTAATCATCTCAAAAATACCATATATGTTTCTCATGATAGTATAATCATATAAATATTAAGTATAATTATCTATCATAAAGTGAAAGCATAATAAATATAGGATAATTCTTTCTAATGATCATCCAAGTACACAAAACTATTATAGATCAAGAAATCCATGAAGAAGCTACCATATTAAAGGAAGTAAGGAAAAGCATCATCTAAATTATTTACCTCCAAAAATATAAGTTTATGGATCCAAAATGAACCTCCTATACTTTGGATTGGTCCTACCTTTCAATGAAAATAACATATATGGAGAGATAATAAAACAAAAAATTACTATGTGCAACATGTCATCACCATCAACATGCAATCACATGAAGCAACATGAAACATAGACAAAACATAATGAAAATGAAAAAATTGATCAAATAAAACTTATATTTTGGTCAAATATACTATGAGAAAGCAACCATAATACCCATTAAAATATCTACTCATAAAATATAAGTTTTTATGAAACATTAGTAAATCCAACAAGCTCAAGTTCCCATAATGTTAACTCAAATCAAAACCATCTCAAGGAGTAAATTCAATAGTCTCAAACTTTAAAATCGGTAGTAGTGAAAACTCAAGAACAAAATCATGTCTACAAGATATTTTATATATAATTACTTACAATCTCAATATTGACTTAATCACACATTCTAAGCACCTTTCAAAAGTTAGGCCCATATGAAAATAAGGCATTAAAAAACTTCTTAAATAATAATAAAAAGATAAGGGTATGTGATTTCACTCTATAACATGGACTACAAAGGGACACACACTTGATATTTACTCTCTATAACCAAGGCTATAGAGATAACCTTGCACACTCACAATTATAAAATAACTTTTCAAACTTCAACCAAAGTTTACCAAAATCATAGAGATCTAGAGCTCATACAATTCTCATTCTAACTAAAAATATTGATATTTCAAATAGTATATGAATTTACTATTTATGGTCATGATTTTTAAAATAATAATCAATAATCCATCAATAAAATTTTAAGGACCTTAAATGCCTATATGCATGGATAAGGACTAAGTCTTTGAAATAAAATAATTTTCAACAATATCAATATAGAGAGAAATTCATGGATTCATCAATGGGAATGAATAAACTATTATACAATTTAAATAAACTTTTCCCCATCCAACTGATTCTCATACATCATTTAAAATTAAATCATACTTATGAAAACATATTGATGATTCAAATATTCACAAAATTATAAACATTAGAGGTTTCCATAATAAAAAAGAAATATTGATAAGTACATCTTTATCAAGATAAGAGTTGAAAGTACAAATAAATATGTATGTTTTTAATACCATACTAATAGGGTATATTCCTATACTATAAAAAATGCATGATACTATGACCATCAAATAACCCTCATAAGATTTATTTCACATAAGATAAAATGAAAAAGTAAGGGACTATGACACATTAGGTTTTGTATCAATAGCCAAGACTAGAAAAAAAAAGATAAAATGAAAAAACAAAAACATCCAATGGAATTTATAACCATATATATATGGTTTTCACAATAAAAAATACAAAATCAAACTATCTAGGTCCCCATTTTAAAACAAAGGGTACTCATTCTTCTTATGTCCCCATGCAATGCATATCAACCAATAATAAATAATCAAAAAATTCATGCATTTATAGTGGTTAAAATGTGGCTAAAACACAATAATTTTATCCATAAAATAGTCCTCAACAACCTATTGTAACCAATGTTCCATCAATATGATATTAAAAAAGTGAAAATAATCAATAAAATAAAGATTCCAAATTAGGAAATATATTCTAGTGACTATTAAGCCTAAAAATAGACAAAATATAATGATAAAATAATACATAGTCTTATACCAAAATGATTAGGTTTTACGGTTTTTCTAGTTTACAACTTGTGGTAAAACAATCATTGTGCACATTTACTTTTTAGTCCATGCATATCCAAATGCAGTCAAGATTAAAATCAACAATGTGATTTAATACCACTTAGAAATAACCATTTCTTAAAGTCAAAAAATAATCAATTAGGTTTAAAACCTATGATTACAATCATACAAACTAACCATGAAACCAATAAGACATGATCATAATGATGCAAATACCACAATCATAGCTAAAATATGAACTTATGCAACCCATGCAAACCATTACAAAATAATCATGTAGATGCAACAAATAACACATACATGTAACTATATTATGTTCACACAAAATCATAACTAAAACATAAACATGATGCATGTGTAAACACACCAAATTTTGAAAATTAAAGTAGTCAACACAATTGAAATTAACATCATAAAAAAAAAGCAATCAAATGTCAATTATACTCTTTTACACAAGAAAATATAAAAAACCAAAATGATTAAGGTGTGTGCTAGTACTCTCTCTAATTCCATCTTTACTACATATATTTTCATCTCCCTAATGATATTATTCGTCTAATCATAACCATATTTATGGGATATCTTATACCCACTCATGTAACCAACATGTACTTAATCTTTTATTAAGATATAAATAAAAATAAATAAAAAATTATAACATGATAACTCATAAATGATAGTTAAAAAAGGTAATTATATTTAACTAAATCAATAATCTTTTGGCAGACATCCCCTCTCAAGACTTTTAGCTAGAAGAACAAGTTCTAAATCTTATTTAGGGGATCATATCTAAAGAAGAGAATTCTTCTATTATTTTTCTACCTTATAATGAAGACATTATATCCATCATATCCTCTTTGGAAGGAGACAAAGCCCTAGGATCAGATGGATTGTCTCATTTTTTTCTTCAAAGTTTTCTGGGACATTATACAATGAAGTTTGTTTAGTGATGTCTATATTTTTTTTAATTAGGAACAATGCTTCAAAAATTTTACAACACTTTTCTGGTATTGATTCCTAAAAAACATGGAGTGAACTAATTGAAGTATTTTAGACCTATCATCCTATGCTCCACTTTCTATAAGATCTGCACCAAATCCCTGGCCTTAAGAATCCAAATGCTTCTTGATAATTTTATAGTAGAATAACAAGGGAAATTTGTTTTTGGTAGATAGATATTAGATGGCATCATTATCACACATAAAATTATCCACTCAATTGTCAACTATTCCAAATAGGGAATGTTCCTCAAGATCAATATGGACAAAGCCCATGATAGGGTCTCATGACTCTTTCTCAATAAAGTTATACATAAGTTTGGGTTCAACCAAGTGAAAAGAACCTAATCTCCTCCTCCATTTCTTCCCCCATGTATTTGGTCATTATAAATGGGGTTTTTAAATGATTTATAATGGGTAGAGGTATTTGTCAAGGAGACCCTCTATCTCCCTACCTATTCATTTTGATGGCTAAAACATTGAGTATAATCATCAAACCTACTAGATCTCCTAAAATTATCAAGGATATTAAGGCGACCCCTAACACTAGACGAATAACCCATCAATAATATTTGGATGATATTCTAATGGTGGGATAAGCCTCAATGTCAAAATTTAAATGCTTTAAGAAAATTCTTAAAATCTATGAGGTAGTGTCAGGATAATGTGTTAACTTTCTTAAAAGTTATTTATTTTTCATCAATACTCTAGCTAGTTTGAAGGTGAAGATTTCTAGGATTCTTGGGTGTGTAATAAAAAAATATCCCTTCTTCCTACTTGGGTATCCCTCTTTTCAAAGGTAATATTAAATCCAATAATTGATAAGAAATAGAAGAAGTTGGCTATATGGAAAGGAAATTTGTTATCTCAAGTCATTAAATTACAATTACTTAAAAGTTACCTGTAGAGTATCCCAATATATTTTATGTCCTTGTTTGAAATTTTGGGTAAAGTGGTGGACCTAATAGAGTAATTATATAATAAATTCCTCTATAGGGGATGGAAGACAAGTTTAGGTTTCCCCTTATCTCCTAGTAAAAATCATACTTGCCTAAAAGGAAAGGGGGCTTGGATCTTAGGATGTTGAATTCAATGAACCAAGCTAGGCTACCTAAATAAGGATGGAGGGTGATAAAGGAACACAATAAATGGATCAAATTATTAAATCCAAGTATCTAAATTCTAGGGAAAGTTATAATTTCCTTGTTGAAGAAGGACCTAACAATGGGTCAGCTTTTTGGAAAACCATGTGTAAAGGATATTCTTAAGAGAGGACTAAAATGGAAGATAAGATGAGGTAATCGAGTGGATTTTTAGGAATACCTTTGGATTGATTAGTTTCCACTAGGATCAAAATTTTTAGTGGGACTAAAAAATCATTTCAAGGAGGAAGTGGGTGAAAAGTGTATGATTAATGGAAAGAGGTTGATGGAATAAAAAAGTAGAAGATTTTACATAAAGAAGGAATGAATAAAAAAGAAACTATTTTTCTCTAGGAGTTAAACAACTAGCTTCAAATTACTCACATCAATAGATTCCAAAAATATGATGAACATATTTGGAAGGTAAATCCCAATGGTCTATTCTTAGTTAAATCTAGTTACCAATTGTTATGGGACCAAAAAGGTTTGGAGAAAATTTGGAATATCTTATGGATAAAAAATCTAACTCCCAAAATTAATGTTTTCTATTGGTTGGTTGCTTAAAATAAAATCCTTACAATGGATAACTTAATGAAAGAGGTTTCTCAATTCCTAACAAGTGTGTTCTTTGTAAAAAGGATGCTAAATTTTCTGATCATCTCTTCCTTTTTTCTCCTTTTCCTCTTCCATTATTCAGTCTTTTATTATTTTCTCTAATTCCTCTTGGGTGTTCCCAAATTCTATATGGGACTTGATATATCAATATAAGGCACCTTAGGATTACCCCCCTTGAGATTTTGGTGGGATTTATCTCTCTTCCATATTTTTTGGGGAATTTGTAAGTCCCAAAATTTAGCTATCTTTGAAAACTTGAATCCCTACCCCAATATCACTTTCAATAGGATAATTGCATATATAAAGGAGAATTGGTTAGCATTTACTTCTTATTTATATGAATTTCCTCCCCATCACCTTTCTTAGGTTATTCTATCATTGAATCTAGTGATCCTTGCCCAAGCTTAAAATCAGACTGTTGATAGATCATTGATAAAGCAGATTCACCCTCCAAATTTATGGTATAAGCTAAATTTTGATAAAACAAAGAAGGGGAATCCCAATCTAGTAGTAGGTGGGGGTAATTCATGATTCCAAAAGTAATATTATGGAAACATATGTAGGTCCTCTAGGGATTCAAACTAACTATGTAATAGAAGCCATGCCATCCTGGTGGGGGATTGAGTTGGCTACTAAGATGGGAATGGATAACCTCCAGGTGGAATGAGATTCTTTGAGTATTATCAAGTGCCTAAAGGGAACCTCCCAACCTTTATATTTGATTTATGGTATATTGGAGAATGCCAAGTCCCTTATAACATCATTCAATGGTTTTTCTATTGGTCATGTCTACAAATAAGCTAATAAGAGTGTTGATAAGATGGATAATATAGGGGTTACATATGGCTCCCTAAGGCATTGGCAAGGTGATGTGGATATCCCTAATGATGTCATGCCTATCATTTAATATAATAAATCCCAATCTAATGTGTGAATTAATGATTATCATTATTGATAAATCTAAGTTGCTTGGGAATAGTCACAAAGTCACATGTTTCTAAATCATGATCCTTTCACATATTAAGGCTATACACAAAGGGAAAGGCTTGTTTCTAATAGCTATTATTATATTGAAAATGCCAATTAAGGTATTTTTAAAATCGATAGCTACATGTTATTTTTATATAAATCATAATGAAGAAAACATGCTTAACATGGGTGGCGATAATGATAGGGTCAAACCTATTAGGATTAGTTTTCACATTATGTAAATTTGGGTATTTATCAAGAGATAAATAGTAATAGGTTTGTTAATTAGTATTTTGTAGTAATATTGTTATAAATAATATTATGATATTATTTCAAATATATTATGGTTGAGATATATTGTTATAATAATATATCATATATAGATTTGCATAATCATAGGATTTTAGGTGAGATAAAATGATGGAGAACTTATAGGAATCATATTCCTATATATTTGTAATGTGTCCTAAATGATTTAATTAATAAATATCAAACTATTATTATTTTTATTATATTATTCCCTAAGCTCTTGTGTTCTACAACATCAATTATTCCATTACATGTGTTAAATTCTTTGTATTGGCTCCTTAAATTCCCAACAGTGTATTAGAGTAGGCAGATCATATGATGGGAGAATGATCTATTGATAGGGGTAGTTTTTATATGTTGTTCCCCACTGATGAGGAATGATAATGTATGTAACATAGTCTAATTATTTTTTTAAGGTTTTTCCATATAAATTTTGATTTTATTGTTGTATGGTGTGTCTCTTCGATCCTGTCAAGATTTCCTAGGCCACATCTACTATCATTCATTGATTTTTGTGTGGAATTAAAAAGTGGACAACTTTTTACAATCATAAACTAGATTTATAACTTTATATCTACATTTTTAGACTTATGTTTGATATTGAATATATTCCTATCTACTCAGCATCCACATTGAGTCTCTGAGTGCAACTAACTCCATAATTACCTCACAGATTACTAAGCTAGATTGGTTGGTGAAATATGAAATTATGTAATGGTTAAATAACGAAATAAAGATATGAAATTAAATTCTCCTAGTTAATTAAATTTTTTTTAATGAAATCACCCATCGTGACTCTTACAACTAGTCTAGATGCTTTATAAATGAAGAAAGATCTATGCAGTCAATGATAATTCAAAGATCATATTCACTTTATAGTTTTTAGTGTAAGATTTATGTTTATTCACACGAGTCCAATAATAAAAAAATATCTCAATATTATTTGACATATTCATCAACTCCATCTGTATATAAATCTACATCTAACTTCATCTCCATGCTACCCACTTACATGTTTCTAATTTATTCTTACATGATGGTCTATTCTTGTGTAGTTCTAGATGTAAGAATGGTCTATTAATTGGGAAGCACATCACTACTACAACTTTCCATGCTAGATTCAAGGGCCTTATTCTACCACATTGTAATAAATATCTCCACCTCACCTTCTTCATGGTAGTATGTCTACAGGCTATTGAGTATAGGTATGTCATAATTTATGGAGTCAATATCTTTATTATTTTGTAAAAAGTCTTATGTTCAAGATAGTCATGTCATAAATTTTAAGTTGTGTCTTATAGGATTTAGTGTTATAAATATTATATTTTTGTGTTTTTTAAGTTTTATATTTATGAGTATAAAAAGTTTACTCATTAGTTTTTTCTTTTACTATTTAGGCCTTATTTTTTTTTATTTTTTATAAAAATTTAACAGTGATAAATAGGTTGTCAAATCCAATATTTAATTGGACTATGGTCATTATTAATTTGTTCATTCAAATAATAATAATTCAAGAGTCAATTTGTGTGTTGATTTAATATCTCAAAATTCTTATGTTAAAAATCAAAATTTTACATGGATGCATTATCGGGGTAATCGACATCCATTTTGCAAAAGATATGTCAAGAGTGTGGGGGGGGGGGGGAAGAATTCTCTTCATTGATATAATTATTTGAGATATCAATTGGTGGTTAGAGGATACACATAGGTTGGAGGTCTATCAGTGACCTCTCATCAGTCACCAATGATGGGGCTATAGCAATGATGTGATGACATATTGTGTGGTGTGTTATTTTTAGTTATGTGGATTTCATTTTTTTTAGTATGGTGTGGTAATTACATTTGTTTTTTAGAATGTGTGAAAAATAATAATAGTTATACCTATTCACTTGTGAATAATATTCCCATGTAACCCCTTTTATATATTTGCATTGGAGAATATTGATCTAAAAATCATTATAACAATCATGATGAAAGGTTAGTGGTAAACCTATGAAAACCATGTTGTAAGATTAGTGATAAACTTGAAAAAACCATTTTGTATGGTTAGTGGTGAACTAAGAAAACCATTTTATAAGGTTATTGGTAAACTTGAGAAAACCATTTTGTAAGGTTATTGGTAATTCTAGAAAACCAATTGCAGATGAGTGTGAAGGAAGAGATGTGCAATGACACATGTATACAGAGAAGATCATGAGAACATGGAGATGGCATGCTACAATTAGAAAATGAGATATATTATACCATGTAAAAATTATGGGGGAATGTTAGGATTAGAATTCACATTGTGTAAATTTAGATATTTACCGAGAGGTAAATAGTAATAGGTTTTTTAATTAGTATATGGTAGTAATATTATTATAAACAATATTATGATATAAAATATAATATATTATTATTGAGATATATTGTTATAATAATATATCGTATATAGGTTTGTATAATCATAGGATTTTGGGTGAGATAAAATGATGGATAAAATATAAGAATCATATCTCTATATATTTGTAATATGTCCTAAATGATTCAATTAATCAAAGTAGCATATTATTATTTGTATGATTAAATTATTCCCTAAGATCTTGTGTTTTGAAACATAAATTATTCCATTGCATATGTTAAATTATATATTTAGGCTCCTTAAATTATCAATAGACCCAATTTATTACACAGAGGTCAAGGAGGACCCATATGTTTAGAAAAAATGGTGAAGAGAGGTCTTTTGAATTTCATGGAAAGGATAGTAGGTCATGATGTGGCAATATCTCTTGATTTTGCAAGAGGATGGATGGAAAGAAAATTAAGGATGTGTAGTCTAAAAATCACTATTTTTGAATAAATAATTAGATAAGTCACATGTATGGATTGTAATGGGGTCAAATATTTTAAAGATAAAAAATGAAAGAGGAGATTTTTAGTATTTTTTACAATTATGAAAAGAAAAAAAACCTAAGTCTTCTAACCAGAAAGGGTTTCTCCAAGTTGACTTGCTAAGAAAATGGCCTGATGTTTGTTTATAGGTTATGAAATATATAACCCTTGAGGGAAATAATACTATCATATTATCCCATCATTTTCTCTTACTTAATCACTTTATAGGTCATCTCATTAGCATCCATTTCTTCTTGTTGAAGTCACTTGAGGTTTTTGTTAACAATTTCAAGAGTAATCCATCGAATGACATTATACATCAAGGAATTATTCTATTAATTATTAAAATAGGGGAACCAATCTAGAGTAAATCTATCTCAGAGGCTATCCATATCCAAATTAACCAGGACAATTCTACTAGTGTCAATGAGGATTATTTAGAATCAGAAGAGGGGAAGCTAGAGGGGTTAGGTGAAGAAAATGCTTTGAGGGATTTTCATCCTAGGGATAGTTAGAAGGGCATTCCTATATATTTTGACCTTATTTCTAGTTTGGGTTATTTTTATTTTTATTTTAATCTAATATATGAAATTTAACAATCCTTGCAAGAACTCCAAACTAAGGTTGTTGTTCAGAGGTTGTTGAGCTCCGAAATCTTGGATGAAGTTAAGAAGATAAAAGAATTATTTTCCCTAGAGGATTTATTCATGGGGAAGGGAAATATCTATAAAGAGGGAGAAGATAATTTTGGATTATCCCCATACATGAAAAGGAATAGTCATAACCAGAGTAAAGGAGAAGTGAAAATGAGAAATACAAGTTAGGAAAAGGTGGAAGCTAGAACTACGGTGATTAAAAGGAATAAAGAAATCATAGAATCTCTATAGGGCATCAGTAATCATACCAGAGGTAAGGAGAAGCAAAAAAAACTATTGAAACTAGTAAGCTAGTGCTTTATTTGGAGTGAAAGGACTCAAACCTGTAAATTCTTAGATTCTAGTTTTTTGCTGTATTTTTTATAGGTTTTTGGCATCAACCTATTCATGGTTATAGTTCATTGCTAGTTTTATGAGTCTTTGGACTATATTAATTTTTTTATCATGCTAGATGTAATTGTCTATCTTTCAATTTTAGTTCTGTATCGAGCACGGGTCCCTTAACCCATTTGTTTACCCCATCTAATTAAAAAAATCACATAAATTTATGATTTAAATCGAATAAATAATAAAAATAATTATTATAACTTATTTATTTATGATCCAAATTATTTATTTCATTTTTAAATCCCTAGTTGTTCCATAATTATTTTTAAAACAACACATAGCTTATTTCAGAGTCTTCAAAAAAGTAAGAGCAACTACAAATTATGATGTATAATTCCAGTGATAGATAGATGGATGGGGGAAGTTGATATTATGAAGACTATATAATATTTATTTAGCCATAGATCAATACTACATCTTCACTCTAAATATTTTTTATAATTTTTATATTTGGTAAAATACATCATCCCTCTACTCTTGAAAATTTTAAATGAAAATGATGTGGCTATTAAAAATTAAGAAAAAAAAAAATAATGATATTTACCTTATGAAAGAAATAAATATTATATTATACCAATTAAATAAAGCTATCTACAGTTGACCATCTCATACCCAATCCTAAACTGGGGCACATGTTCTACAAATATTAAAAATAGACAACTAAAAACATTGATGGAAAAAAACATGTGTGTTATTTTTTATTAAATTTTTAGATTATCTCATGATTTATCATCAAACAAAATATGTAGGAATTATATACACTTGATATTTTTCAATTTCTCACTTTATTGATAGTTTTTCTTATAAGGGTTTATTGACACATCAACATTTATGAGTGTGCACCATAAAGGGTATACCAAGAATAAGGTGGTAACAACTAATGGTAATTTGTGAGATATGTTTACATGTTATTATATCATTCCTTTATTACTATCAATTTTACCTCCTCTAAGTCTCTTTACATCTTATCTTCTTGTATAGTTTCCTTTCAATCTTCCTAGCCACCTTCTATTCCTACTATATCAACCATGTTGATACAATCTATTTCATAATTGTCTCCCAGTGTAATGTATTAGCCTAAATAATAAATTATGAGTCGTATCTATATCATTTATATTGTATTATTTTGGCCAATACAATACCATGTCAGCTAACATATTTTTGACTATATCAACCTGTAAGGTACTTTTAACTTAAATTTTAGGGTTAGTTTAGAGTATTGGAGCCATTTATGTAGGGGTCATATTTCATTCCTAAACCTTATATCACACTCATATACTATGCTTTCTCTCACATTTATGTTCTAAAGAAGTAAAAGGAAAAGTTAGAGGTTATAGTCTTATCTTTGAGGTCTAGTATTTCTTAAGCCTTTGAATCTTAATAAGAGGAGTCACATCAAGAAAGTGTATTAACCTTTGTAGTCCCAAACTAAGGATATATAGGTATTCTTCTTACCATTTTAGGTCTTAAACCTAAAACATCTCTTGCAAAAGTGACACTTGATCCAAAATGGGAGATTGAGGCACCTAAGATTCCACCCAAAGATAAGTATCTCTATCCATATTCTCTTTCTTTTATTTACTTAGTATATTATATATTGATTTTCTTATTTTTTTAGTATATGTGTTGATTATCCTCGCTTATGTTCTTCCTTATATTTAAATAAGATAGTATAGCTCTAGGGTTGCTGAATCTTTCTATTTATCACCTTAGGTTGCACACACTACCCATTGGTTGACCATTTCACCACTTATCTTCTTATTAGTTTAGTACTTGTAGCTATCTTAGATCTAAATTACCCTTGTTCATTAATTATTTGCATTTGGTATCCTTATTATATCCTTGATACACCCCTTTACAATCATTATTACAATAATTTATCCATATTGGTATATAATGTGAGATATACCCCATTTATTAGGTGTAGGATTTGGAACCATATCCTCTTGACATTTGAGTGTGGATTACCCTTATGAGATCTACAACTATTTTAATTCCTTGATTTTTATTTCAAGTATACATATTCTCTATTTTTATGACATTACTTTTATCCTAGTCTATTGATAAAATAAGAAATTTATAGATCATCATTTCCAATGCATACATTCTAGTGAACCCAACATGAGTCCTACCCCATCCCTAGTTGGATAGTCATAATGATTTTATTTTTTTTCATTTTTTAGATTCACTATCGTAATACATTTTGGTGAGCCCCTCCTTTATTTAGATCAATTTCACATTTTTCATTTTTGTTTCTTAGCATCATCTTCACATCATCATATATTTTAGTGAATATTTTGGCCCAATTGTATCAGTTATCATGATATAATTTCTCCTATTTATGAAAATATATTATTCAACTTGTTATAGTTATTTTTCTTCACCAACTTTTAACTAGCTTGATACAGTTCAATTTTCCAATCATACTATATTGACTAGCCTGATACAGTCTATTTCTACATCATTGTGCTTACAACTACATCCACTAGGTTAATACCTTTTTAGTGATTTTTATATTATCCATTATTTTTTTCACCTTACTATTATGGCCAACACACCCCATTTTATTTGAAATGGGGGACCCCTCTAAAATCTCATGAACCAGATATTATGGGTCCTTTCTTTTGTTCTCAATAACAACACCTACTTAAATCTTTTAAATATACATAACTTTGATTTCACAGAGTAGTAAAAAGTCTCTTTTATTTTTTAGGACTAAAGAGTGTTTGTTATTTTTTATAAATCGTGGTGCTAACATTGTAGGTTGACTTTCTCTGAAATATCTTAAAGTCTCATTCCCTTCCCAGAGAAATAGACTCATTGCCCTTCATAGAAAATTAAAATCTCTATAACTGACAAGTAAGTTTTAATGTATCATGTTCCTTTTAATTTTTTTACTTAGTATCTTTTTTGCTAATTTAAAAAATCATGATCGAATGGGAAGGTGCCATGCTACCAGAGGTTAGATTGGCTAGTCCCCCAGACTTGTTATAGATGTCAGAGCCTAGGAGAGCCTAGTTGAATGAGAAGGTACCATGTTATTAAGTGTTATAATGGCCAGTCCCTTAGACCTATCAAATATGTCAAAGATTGAGATATCTTGAAGAAATCATAAGGTGCCATGTCACCACAAGCTAGAGTGGCCAATCTACCACACCTCTCAAACATGTCAGAACTTGAGAGAACATGGCTGAATGGGAAGGTGTCATGTTGACATGAGTCAGAGTAGCCAATCTCATAGACCTATCAAATATGTTAGATCTTGAGAAATAATAGTTGAATGGGAAGGAAAAACATCACCATGAGCTAGATCATATAATCCCCTAGACCTATTAGAGATGTTAGATCCTAGGATATCCTGACCAAATGGGAAGGCACCATGTCACTATGAGTTAGAATGACTAGTCCCCTAAATTTTCCAAAGATGTCAAAGCTTAGAAAAGCTCGATAAAATGCTAAGGTGCTAATTTTCCATGAGTCATAGTGGTCATTCCCCTATACTTGTTAATTATGTCAAATCTTGGGAGATCCTAGTTGAATGGGAAGGTGCCACATCACCATGAGTTAAAGTGAACAATCCCTTAAACTTGTTAGAGATGCTAGAGCCTAGGAGAGCATGATTGAATGAGAAGGTGCCATGTCACCATGAGTCAAAGTGGACATCCCCCCAAACCTATTATATATGTCAAAGACTAGGAGAGTGTGGCCAAATGAGAAGACACCACATACCCATAAGTTAGAGTGGCCAATTCCTCAAACCTATCAGAGATGTAAGAGCCTAAGAGAACCCAATTGAATATAAAGGTACCATATCATAAAATTTAGAATGGATAATCCCATAGACCTATCAAATATGTTAGACCTAATAAATCCCAGTCAAATGAGAGGGAACTACATCACCATGAGTCAAAGCAGCTAATTCCCTAGACTTGTAAGAGATGTCAGAGCCTAAGAGAGCCTGACTAAATGTGAAGGTGCCACATCACCAAGTGTCATAATGGCTAGTCCCCTAGACCTGTTAGATATGTCTTGATCAAATAGAAAGGCACCACATCACCATGTGTTAGTGTGGCCAATCCCCTATACCTATTAGAGATGTCAGAGTCTAGGAGAGCCTAGTTAAATAGAAAGGCACCACATCACCCAATATGTAGATAAACTTGCAACCATCTAATGCCCTAAAAATATTATAATAAGGTACATATGAGACCAAATAAATAATTAGGATATGCTACATGTCCCTAGGTAAAACTTCACCTAACCTAACGTAATGATGTGGAGTATAGATTCATGCCTTGGTGATGAGCATTATTAAGAAGACTAATGAGTAGATGACACATGTTAAAAAGTTAGAGTTAATGGAGAATCCTATAAGAGATGTGAATACGTGCCTATCATGCACTAAACATTAATAAAATGGGAATTTGGCCTTAATTAAACGATTTAAAACATCCCATCACTATTTCTATATCCATCTAGTGGTGGAGGATCACGAGCTCTAAATTTAACTTTGGATTTAGAAGTAAAGAGAGAAAATATAGCCACCAACTCAAATTTGAATTTGCATTAAGTGAGTTACCAAATTCCATTAATACATGGGATTTGTATGCATATGTCTATAATAACCTAGGAGAAGCTCACTAATAGTTACCATTGCTACCTTTGAATACATATCTAACTCTTTGATTTCAAAATTCCTAGAGCCCCTATATTTTGTGCCTTATACACTCAAAATTTCCTAATTACACCTTTGTCCTACTCTAATAGGTGCATCATCCTCAAACCCAAAGGATAAACTTGAGTATTGGGGGACCACTTTTTTGGATGGCTTGACTAATTTCAAGCACTAAAATGATATATTCAAATCAATCGAGAAAGTGACCAAGGATTTAGGCTTAAATGTTGACTAGCATATAGAGTACGAGGATGCCTTGAGATATTACAAGAAGTGCAGACTCCATGGAACCATAGACAAAATATAGGCATTCCCCTAAATTAACCTATTGAGTGACATAATTCACAAAGCCATTTACATGTAATATGGGTTCAATGACTAGGTTTTCTCACCCAAATCTCAATAATATATTACTGATATATCTAGAATGCCTTCAAGGCATAAGACTCCCTCTTGGACTTCACTTTCTCTTATGATGTAGTAGAGGTAACAATCTAGATGGGGACCTACCAAATATATGACATCTTTCATGAATATATTGAGAACCCATATTATAAATAGTTAAACAAGAAGGATATTAATTCTTATATAGTCTGCACCTTTTGAAAGGAGGTATAGGTAGGCATGATCTTATTAAACCAACTATTCATGGCTAGGACTGCCAACATGTCAATGGGATATGGGTTCCTCTCCTACACATGATATTAACACTCTTTGAGGTCTCTATCATGGGAGGATTGATAAACTTCAAGTTGGTTTCATGACATCATAGATGCTTGAGCTATAGGTAACTTTTACATGATGAGCTACCTTTTAAACACAATTTTTAGGACACTCTCTTTTAATCCTTCAATATTTCCTATGTGAGTTCCTATGGGCTCGACAGTACATATGGTCTTCTATAAGCTGTATGTCCACTAGTTCCACCATCAAATTTGGGACATTTGTGATCATTTATACCCAGTGGTGTACTAAGCCATCAATGAGAATTGATGCCTAACTCTTGAAGGGGATTAGGGATTCTTTCAAATCCATTGGGGATAACTGGTTGTACAAGGCTGAAACTATTATCCACATTGGGGGTTTCCTCAAAGACCCCCTCTACCTACCATATTATGTTCCTAACTACCTAGTAAAATAAGAGATCACCTGTCAACTTATAGAAAGCATCTTTAGGCTCTATGTATAGCATGAACAAAAGGGATCTTCTTAACTCTCAATCACCATAAGGTACCACATATATAAAACCTTCCCCTCAATTTAGAAGATGGTGGCTAGGTGAGACTCCTTCACCCTTTTAATGTGAAAAATCTAGTATTAGGACCCTGAAAAGGTGATTTGAGCTCATTTGGCATGGTATTCAACCCATATCAACATCAACTAGGCCATCATGGTAAATATGATGATGAGTTCTATTTAAATGTCATTTATGACCAAGAGGTACTATCCTTGATCACATCTAAGAATAAGAATAAGGGTAAGAAGGATCAAGTGAGACCCTTCCTAGAGGATCCTATAAGGTGTTCTGCCACCTTTTCCTCCTTGAGATCTAAGTCCAACTCCACTATCACAAATATCCCTTAATCCTCATGCCTCAACTCTTCATATGCTTCCTCTAATTTATCCTCATGATCTACCTCTAACTCTGCTTCCTCTAAAATCTCTATCATCTAATTTGTGGTAGATATATCCCTAGACTACTCAATGTTAGGTAGCTAAGGTACAACCCAATCATCCATTAAGACCTCAACCCTAGGATACACAGACCCTAAGATTTGATATGGATATTAGCCTAATAATGAGCCCATAATGAGGATCCCAATAAGCACCCATATAGGTTCCCCTTATCACACCTCCATCTCCTCCCATTTCCCTTCCAACCTCACTCCCATCATTTTCCATCTCCTGGTTTTGACACCCACTAGTTCTACTCTAACCCCATAAATTACCTAAGTGATGCCTCTTTTGTTCCTCATTTTTCCACCTCCATATTTAGCCCAAGTACATTTATCCTTGATCCTCCTAATCATCCTCGTCTCTTCATTCCATTTTTCTCTCTCCATATCACAACTTAGAGTCTTCTTGGTGCCTCCCTTGGGTATGCCTTTAGTAGTTGGTGAAAGTATGACCTTCAGGAGCATACCACTTACAATAAGGACCCTCCTAGTGCCTACTCTAATCAGTCTAGTTCCTCCCTTAATAGATCTAAGTCCTCCATTAATAACCCCTATAGCTCCTATAATCTTGGTCAGACCATTTACTACCACATCTAGATATAACTCAGGTAAGAGGTCAAATAAAATTTAGAAGGTAACCCAAACTCTAGATCCATCCCAAAGGCCTTCTAATTTAATTAAAATTCCTTCATATGTCTCAATAGTTCCCATAACTATAACATCTTGGTGCCTAAATCTTTAACCCCTATATCCATTATCTAGGGCACCACATGACTTGCCTTCAACCAGCCCATATCCTCCCTACTCTTTAATGACTCATTCTCATTGGTAATTCTACCTAAAGTAAACCTAATTTAGGAGCAATGGTGGGTGAAGATGATTCCTTATGCCTCCTCTTTCATTCTCTCTCATTTTGATACCATGCCCCCTTTACCTCTACTAGTTTCCTTGTTCACTCCTTCCACTTCCTCCATCACCCCTCCACCTTGCCCTTTACCCTTCATTACCATTTTATCCACCCCTTATAAAACCCATACAACATGAGTAATGAAACCAAATTCATATGTGCCATAGATGAATATCTAGGGAGACCTAGACATGTAATGTACTTTCAATTGAGCTTCTATAATAATGAAAATAACACTCATGTAGAGGTTCATCTAGGAGGGGAATCTGGTGGTGTGGTAGACCCATCAAGATATATTCTCCCACACTAAGGTGAAGAATTCCACTAGGGAGTAGAAGATGGTTGAAGACCCACTATCTATCCTCTAAGATACCTACGATATGTTTGAGAATCTCCTCCAGGATATGCAACACCAATTTTACACTCTAGAATCCCAAGTAAAGAGTATGTTTCTATTCAGGCTAATTGGGTAGGTCAAGGATGCCCTCCTATTACTTTTCTTAGTCTTTGGGAAATTAGTAGAGATTACACCAATTTTACACTCTAGAATCCCAAGTAAAGAGCATGTTTCTATTCAGGATAATTGGGTAGGTCAAGGATGCCCTCCTACTACTTTTCTTAGTCTTTGGGAAATTAGTAGAGATTTTGATCAAGACCAACACACTTATCTAGTGCAATCATTCCTATATGGAGAGCATTATAGAGATCCATGGGCAATACTAGAAGATGCAGGTGGTGGTTAATAAGGAAATGTTCTTAGAGATTAAACTTATGCTAACCTTAGACTTAGGGTTATACAAAACATATGTTAGGAACATGAGAGCTAAAATAGAGGAGTGGTTCACCTTGAATCACACTATTATGAGACCCTCAAAAGAGGGAAATAAGAAGATATTGACTTACTTTAAAGAGGTCAGTTTCTCCATGATATTCCATCTAGATGACACTTTTTTGACCAAGGGGATTTTAGATTCCACTTGGGTCAATTAGACTAGGTTATGAGGGAAAAAATGGCCAAGGTAAACTAGGAAGGGGCTTGGGTGGTGATAGATATATTAACATAATCCATGAAGAGTATCAACCAAGTCTTTAGAGTCTAATCATCAATGGAAACACACTTCCAAGTCTCCTAGAGACTAGTAACTCAAGCTGAGTAATCTTTAAGTATCTCCCAATAAACCTTGCCAAGTTAGACAAGGAGTTTGACCATCTGGTAATTGTGTTGGAAGCTAGGAACACCCAGTCAAAGAAGTTAGGACCCAGTCTTTCATAGTTTCCTTATTGTGTCAATTGAGTGGTCCCCCATAGATTTGTTATGAGTTTGTAGGTATTATTTTATTTAAATTTTGAAATATGATTGTAACTGTAATGAGTGGCCATCATGGCCCAGGATGGGATGTTCATGTTATTTTGAGGTGAACCCCATCCTTATCTATATAAGGAAGAACCATATTATATTATATGGTGGACCAAAATTACTTTAAAGTGTTGTTAGATTACAACTAAGAATTCACCTACATTTTCTTCATCATTTTAGACTTTAAAATCAGCCTAGATTGATTATTGTAAGATCATTTACTCTTTTAATGAATACAATCTCTATTTTTTTCAAGAGGGTCCATTATGTGTTTTAATTTTCTTTCATCTTCATGTTTAAATGATTGTCAATGCTAGGTTTAATAGATTAACACTTTGATGTTTTATTTATGTCATGGTTATGATGTACTTAGATATTATAATCACTATGTGTTAGGTTGTGGAGCTAAAAGCTTCACTGATGCAAACAGGGAAGGAGGTTGCTAAGAGGTTGTTGAGTGTCATAGTCATCGGCATCGGTTAGGCTAACTGACATCAGCCAGTGGTGGACAGGAATGCAACTGACATCGGTAGGAATCAACCGACGTAGGTCACCTCTAGGTAGACAAGGACCAATGTCGGTCACCTGTGTGGTTCAAAACTGTGAGTGTTATGAACAGTTTGTTAACGAACCAAGTTTTTTCATGTTAAGAGCCAATTATAGACTTCAAGCTACAGATCTAATTATTGTAATTAGGTGTCTAATTATTATTTGCATGAGATCTATATAATAGACTCATGGGATATATTATAATTTGTGCTAGAGAGTAAGAGAGTAAATATTAGCTCCTTCTATGTGTGAAGAGAGCAAGGTGTGTTCCTCCTAGTGCCATAGTGCCAAGTATGGGTGTTGGTTTGGAGAATCAGAAGGATTCTTCATGTATGTAGGATCTTGGTCAGCAGGTGTGCAAGGCCACATTTGGAGATCTATAGGGTAAGTAAGATCATTGATCTATAGGTGTATGTGTGTGCATGATCCAGGTTTGCAGGTGTACAGAACCAAATTGATTTGCAGGTGTGCAAGATCAGGGAGGACAACAACACAATAGGTATCAAGATCAAGAGGGATCTACTTGGAGTATGGTGAGTACTCGGTCATTCTATACATGGAGTACATGTATAAGTAAGATCATTTGATTTGCAAGTTGTTGCAAGTTCATGGGAGATCTACTTGAAGTATGATTTTGTACTTGGAGTGTGTGGAGCACTTGTGGAGTGCGTGGAGCACTTGTGTACTAGCAGTAGTGGATACTGACTGGTTGGAGGTAAACACCAACTCTATGTTTGAGTTGTGTGTTGGGACCATAAGAGAGAGAGCTTTGAGGAAATAATTACTATACACTTGAGGTGTGGGAAGCCTCTGAGAGGTGTGAAGAAGATATGGCATCTTCTTTATTGTATTCTTTTCTGGATGAGTATTAATACAAGTTGTGTATTGTCTCTCATATTCTGTGTTATTTCTGAATTCTAGTTACTTGTTACTTCTAGTTAATTCTGCATATTAAGTTGCTTGTATTTGGTAATCAATGGTGTTTCCTTGGGTTCCTAACACTATGTGAGTTATTTTGTTTCCCCTTTGGTAGTGATGATAATTTATGTGTTAATCTACAAATTCTCATATGGTGTTTTTTTGTTTTTAATAATAAACTCCTGGTACTCATTGCTAGTGAGATATCATATCAAAGGCATACTCCCAATTCCCTTAGACTCTTCCCATTGTATGTTCTTTGAGGTATAAATTTAGTGAAACTTAGTCTATAGTGGTATAGAAATGGCATAGTAAATTGGTTTAATGACCAATGCATTAAGATCATTTTAGACCTAGAAGCCCCCCTTTTCTACCTTACCCTTACCTCTATTTTGTGTTTATCCTATGGAATTGAAATACCCTTTCCCCTTGTGTTTAGAAATAATGATCCCAATACTCAAATTATCATAACAATCTTTGACCTATGTGAAAGACATTAGATTGAACTTTCAGTGGTGATAGTTCATCTCTTGGAGACTATTCATGTAGACTCCATTTATGAAGTTAAATACATGTATTCATGCCTTGGGGTGATCCTAGATCAGTCCTAAAATTGAGGACAAAATTTCATAGTTATCTCCACCTTCCCCTTTTTAAGGAATGCCCAATCTCATGGGTGTTTCATGAGGAGGAGAAAATTGGAGTGAACAATACCTAGCACTAGAAGGAGGGTTTATTATAATACTTCATGATTTTTATTGATTTAATTTTATGAATATCTTGACTTTAGTTTATTGGTAACCACATGTTAACTACTATTTGATTGTAAAGCATCTTGGAGACTAGTGTATGTATTACCATGGCTAGGTCCCATTGAGGTTGATTGGTAATTTCCCCTACTTTTCCATAGAAAACCTAAGTCCAACCAATCCAGACCTATCATGATTTATATTAGTTCATCCCCATAACCTATCCAAGATGGCTTGGTTAGATGGCTCAACTATTAACATCCCAGGAGCCATTCATGATCTACCCAGAAACCCTGAGAGGAATCTTTCTCATTTTACCCTTGGTGTGTGACAAACCATGAAAGAACACATAACATCCTATAAGACTACCCTAAGGATTCTAAATGTAGAACATGAGGATGTGGCATGTATACTTTTCCCCTTTACCTTAATAGACTCTACATATGAATGGTTCCTTAACCTTCTTGAAGACTCTATCTAGAGTTGGGACCACTTTAGTTTTGCTTTCCTCACCTAATTTGGGTAAGTGATAGACCCTAGTGTTCTATACTTGTAGTTTTCTTGCATCTATAGGGATCCCAATGAGACTATTAAGAACTTTAATTCTAGGTTTTATAAGATGTATATCTAGGTAACCATGTTTTATCAACCTAACCCTTAACTAGCACTTGAAATGTATAAAAAAGTGTTAGACCCTTGGACAAACATGTTCCTAATAAGGGACACAACTATAAAAAATCTATCCTCAATTTATGTAGGGGCCATCAAAGTGGATATGAAATTAAACCTCCAAGGTCACATAATAACCCTTACTCTTAGTATGTTATCATATATGCCCACATTTAATTTATTACCCAGTGCTAACCAGAATATACTTATGCCTTAATCACTCCCTATAACACATCATTTCCCACTAGGTCATCCCACTTCAAACCAAAAATTGCATTTCCTAAATCCATGGAGTGAAGAATTGATTCCTTGGAATCAACATCAAGTGACATTATCCATGGGTAACTATACCCAAATCACACCTCAGGATTCCACTAAAATTGAGTTAGATGTCATTCAATGGCTGGTACAAAAACTCAAAAAAGACTTCATAGGGTTACAGATATAGTTGAGTAATTCTAAAGTAAAAATTTATAACAAAAACTTCACATATTAGAGACCAAACATGAGCTATAATCATCCTCATAACCCCCCATAACCTTTAATAATATTCTCAAGATCAATATCTTCAAGATAGCCTTACCTAATTTGTGTTGATTGCATAACATGGCAACACATGAGGAAATAGATTGCACAAAGTTTGGCTCTAATTTCAAAATCTTTTGAAATGATATGGAAGAATATGAGGTGGTCCCCAATCATATTGAATCCTCTAACTTAGGTAAGTACCCTAGTATTACTATGGTGTTAGAAATCATGGATTTACCTTGCCAAGAATAAAATGATCCAAAGGAGGGTATTAGTGAGGTGCATGAATTTTAGAAGTTTTAAAGGAGTAACTATGCCTTAGGAATAGGAAACAAAAACAAACCCTTACTACCTTAACACCCCCTAATAATGTTGCAACCCCACCAAACCAAAATGCTAGGAATGATCCCCCACCTCCAAGGCCTATAGAACCTAAGGCACTTGTGAAAACTCCACCAGTCCAAAGTAAATGAGGTTAAAACATAGTTGAGGCTATGGAAAAGATTAATTCTAATATTACCCTTCATGAGATTTCTCAAATCATAGAGAAACAATATCTCCTATTGAAATTTTTGAATCAAAATTTGACCCCATAGGTCAAAGCTAAGAGTAGCACATACCAATGTGATCATTAATAATAATAATATGGAGGTTCCCCTTTTCCTTTTAACCATTCGGTTATTTGGGAAGAATCTACATAACTAATTAGTAGATTCAAGAACCTTAGCTAATGTGATGCCAATAGGCATATGTGAGAAACTCGATCTAGCCCCCATAAAGTCAGACAAGATAGTGGTCTAGCTAGATAATTCAGAGGTGAAAGTGATATGCAAGTTTATAAAAATACAGATCTAGTTGTAATTAGAGCTTAGGATTCAACACTTCATAGACATCCAAGTGGTGGATATCTTATAAGATTACAACATACTCCTTAGCATAAATTGGTCTAACTTTTGAAATGGATATATGGCCACTAATTTTTCCCATATGTGGTTAGCATGGAGAGGAGTATCCAACCAAATAATATTATCTATATAGTCTTGCATGAAACACATGATAACCAAATACAATTCCATTAATGAGAAGATAAACCTAGTTTTCTTAGACCTAGGCATATGATTTCTCACCCCCTATTGGAAATAAAAATTACCACATTAACCTCTCAACATGCATCAAGACACCAAAAATCAACTTATCAATTTCATGATTATCATAGACTTAAAGCACTGTTAGGGTAAGTATATTTCATTATTTATAGTAGTTTCATATTTCTCTATTCTATTTTATGTTTCTATTGAACATCCTTATAACCCCTAGACTATCCTCAACCTCACTAAACCAACCTTTTGGCTTCTTATTTCAAAAGTATTATCTTTTTTGGTAGAATCAACATTAATTCATAGAATCCACATTGATCATGTAGGATCAACATCGATCTATATTTAATATTCTCTATTTTAAATCTGAAACCTATTTTGTTAGAACATCTAAATTAATTTTGATTCTCTATTCCATGAACCATGGATTTTATTTATAGATGACACTTCTTAGATCCTCACATGAAGTTATTACCATTCATGATTTACCAATTATCCCTCAACCTTTCTTTACCAATTAGAGCGATATCATCATTGAGTTAGGGATCTGTGCCATTATGTTTTCCCCTACTATAGAAGTTATCCATAATCAATTAGAAATCATATAAAAAGATGAATATTCTACTGAAGCTTATTGGCATGATTGCTTCACTAATCTTATTGAAATGGATGTAGACTAATTCAAAATACTTTAATGTTATATCTATATCATTATATCTATCTTGTAATTTTTTTACCATTTTTATCTAATTAATTACTTAAATAAGTATGCTGACATCCTTATTAGGAAGTTAATTACTTCCTAAGACTAGTCTAGCACTAGGCAACCCACTGTCCTATCCTATTAATCAAATCTTTTCCAAGTTTTCTCATGTGTGTAGGTAGTCCTTCCTAGCTAAAAAGGAGCTCCCACATTCACTATATCAATGGTGTACAACCTTCTAAATCATAAGTATGCCTTTAAACCTTGTATTTCTATTTGAGTATTAAGTAGTCAATTATAAAGGGAATGAATGAAAAACTACTTAAACATTCCCAGTGGGACCCTTTTTGGGTATCATTGTTATTATTTTTTCAATCTAGTTCTTTGTTTTGCATTACATTTTAGTAAAATATTTCTTCATTTTCATTAAAGAAAGAATTAAAAAATATATATATATATTAGTTTATTTTTAAAATAAATTGTATTTATTAGTTAGTTTGTTTAAGTATCACACCTAGCGTAATTAGGAGGATTAATTCACCATTTTAGTTGCACTCTTTTTTCACACACTACCAAACCAAAAAAATATTAGAATAAGAAATCAATTAAATCCTACCTAGGTAGACCCACTTTGGATTTCATCACCAAGTGGAAAGTCAACTTAGTGTTCTGGCCAAGTATAAATAATTGGTTGGTAGTATAAACACTAAATTCCTAACACCCTTATTGTTGCGAAACCATGAAGTGAGAGGGTATGCCCCAATGCCAATCCATGTACTACACCAATACACATTTAGGCCTAATTATACCTTCATGTATATCAAGGATACCAACTTTAAATGGACCTAAACTAGACTTAGCTTACCTCTTATTAAGACCTTTATTAAGCCAACACCCCATCACATTCTAAAACATATTTATTAAGAAAATTAAAAATAATTAAGTACGTTTAAGTAGATTGTGGGTTTTGTCCTCACTAAAACAAGATAAAAAAATGTTTTGTGTGCTTTTGCATTTGTTTTTATTTTTTTATTTTAGTACTACAAGGTTGTAATGTGAAAATAGTTGTAGAGACATAAATTCAACACCTTCATCTTCATTAATGGAATATTCACCAAGCCCCCTACCTCTCCCAAATCCATCATGGATGGTCTTTCTTAATTTTACCCATAGGGAGATCCTAACTTTATCATTATATTGGATAACAATCTAATTGCCCTAAGTCATTACCTTATTGCAAAATCTATTTGAATTCATATTTCCCCTTAAGCCCAATCCTCCCAATTTTTCTATGACATGCCACTAGAAACATCAAAGGGATACATGTTAGACATGGTTTCCTCTTTCATCAATCCACCACCACCAACAGGTTCCAATATCAACATAACACAGCCTATAGATACTCAACCACCATTAGTATCTAGTAACCCCTTTACAACCATTACCCTAACCCAAAATTTTACTATACCAAAACTCACATCTATTTAACTACCCTCTCCCACACTCCATATTTTATTAGTCTCAATCCCTAAAAATATCCCACCAATCTAGATAGACATAACCTTAAATCCCTAACACACCACTCAACCAATACCATCTATAAAATAAATCCCCCTAATTCAAACTCTCCAAAAAAAGATACCTTTAACCAATCAATACCTTATTCCATCATAAACCCTCACAACCACTTATATTAACCCATATCAATAAAAATGTCTACCCCTCATGTTCTTGAAGTTTGCAACTTCATCTCAACCAACCATTACCACTTCTATTGGTTATCCCTTTTCTCAACAATTTCCTACTTCACTTCCCCCTTATAAACATTCATAGTAAAATGTTTTAGGGGGTATGCCATAATATAAAACCCAGCCTGATCTCATGTGTATCCTCATGGATATGATGGTGAACTTATAAGCTTACACCTTTGGGAAAAATAATTTTCTCACATAAAAATAAATTTATAATGAAATTATTAACCCCACCATGCAATTAGGCCATATCCAACATAGTGGGAACTTCCCAAGTTTACAAAATTTAAAAATGAGGACACACAACTGTACATTAGGGTATTTAATAACATGTTTTACCTTATAGATCATGATGATACCCTCCTTTTGAGGACATTCCCCATGTCGCTAGCTAGATTAGCTTTATATTGTTACATATTTATCCCCCAACATTCCCTATTTTCCTTTAGATAATTATCTAATATTTTCTTAGAAAATTTTTCAATTAATATCATGACGAAAATAACCATCACCGACCTCTACACTATTAAATAGTTTCAAGATGAGTCTATTATAGATTTTATGGCTAGGTGGTGAGGCTTCATAAATCAATTGACATTTTCCCTTCCTCAACCTAAATTAATTGAGTTATTTTTGAGGTAATGTGTAAATCATATATCATCCACACTCCAAGTTTAATCATTTAAAACCTTTTATGAAGCCTTTACCATGGCTTGTAATATAGAAATATGAGCCTTAGAAGAAGGAATGGTTAAGTTATAGAATAAGGATTTTAAACTCGATCCTTTAAAAGGGACCAACAATCTTAAACCAAAGGGCACAACAAATGTTGCCCTAAAATTAGCTCCCCTATCAACAACAAGACAACCAATTTATTCTACTTCTTATACACAACCATAGAGAACCTTAACATGATTTCCACCTAGGAAATGCATGCCCTTGGGAAAATATTGCACAAACATCTTGGAAAAACTAATAAAAACATCAGTTATTGAACTCCATTTAATCAGAACCATTGATGACTCTCATCCTAAATTGAATTGGTATAAAGAGAGTGACTTTTGCACTTACCATCATGTACCAGGTCATGAGATCAGTAGATGTCACTATTTCAAGATCTTGGTCCAAAATCTTATTGATCAAGGGGAATTATAATTGGATAATACAAATGATTTTCCAAACCAATACCTCAATATATTTAGACAACCATTCCATAATCTCTCGTCTTCATCCAATTCTATACAAACAAATATGAAAGGCACCCCAGATTAGGAGGCCCACATAATAAATACTATTCGTGATCATACTTTACCTAAATAAGTTAATAATGTTCTTGAATCATCTTCCAAAGTAATAAGAATCATGGAAATCCTTATAGGATATATTTTGAACCATATAAACTATAAAAACCCTTTTCTATCATCCAATCGAGCCTCCCTAATCTCATTACATGGGATCCTCTAGAGGAAGGTTCATCTAAATGTGCTAAAAATTACACATGAAAGGTAGATGATAAAAATGTTAATTCAACCACATGGGATAAAGGCCTTGGTATGATAAAGGGTAAATCCCTACAACACCCACCTATAAGGTTTGAACTCCCTTAGACATCCAAAAATGATGACCCTCATAAAGTTACTCTGGTTACTCTAACCATTTAAAAAAAATTTGAAGATGGCTATCCCCCAAGTTTAAACTAAGACATTCATATTATGACCTCATCCTTATTCTGAAGTGAATATCATAATTATATAATCACCTCTAAAGGGATCTAAGCTAGCTAAAAATTCTGCACCCAATACTAACACTAATACCTCTTATTAATCCTTTGAATTTTTATCACCCCTAAAACTTATCTAAGATACCTCTACCCCCATTAAAACCACTTGTATAATCAACAAAAAAAATGAAAGTGCAAAGTTAAACATGGTCTTAAAACCAATAGCCCAAAAAATGACAAAATATCACCAAGATCCTTTGCAAGGATCTTATTCTACCATCCTTGATTAACTTCTACACACTTCCTTTATCATGTTACCACCCATCAAACTAGTTAATCCTCATATCCAAAAACTAGCATGGTATAGGGAGAAAAAGATGTGTATTTACCATAGGATACTTGGACATGATACTGAAAGCTATAATTATCTCAAATCCATAATCTAATATCTCTTAGATGAAGATGAACTCTTAATTTAATAACCTTGTTTTGATCCTCTCTTCAACCCAATCACTAAAACTATAACCATCCCTGAGACTAACATAAGAAATACCTTAAATCCTTTAAAAGAAAGATAAAAAAACATTAAAAATCATCATTAATAGCCTCAAATCCATCCTTGATAAACCCTTTTTTGACATCCCCATGTGACCTTCAAACATGAATAAATATGAAACTTTGATAAGCCCTCAACTATTTCAAATTTATATAATAAACATAGCCACATTATCTCAAACAAAAACCCCCAAAACTTATAATCCAAATAAGGTCAAATTTTCCATTTCAAAGGTTCCTACCTCAACCCTAGAGACCTCTAAATCTTCCACTAAAAAAAAGTCTCCATTCTAGGAAGAACACAAGAATAATTCCTTGAAAATAATATAGATATTAGTTGTAAAATAACTCCATAAAACCCCAGTCAATATGTCCCTATTACAAATCATTGAGAACTCTTCACAACATCATTAATCCATATAGAAGAACTCTAATCCATCTAAGTGCAACTTGACAAACCCCAAACTCTGATAGCATTTATTGGATATTTGTAGATGGTTTCATCTATCAATTTTAGTGGTTTAGAAATAGTCTGATTACCATCTAAATTCTAGGAATTTTTGGTATTTATCACTGCTCAAATTAATCAAACTCAGATCAAAAGAGTCATGATTGATAATGGGACTAACATCAACATTATCTCCTCACATGCGTTTAAGCAACTGCAACTTTTAGAAGCTATTATGGCCCAATCTCCATCCATGTTACAATATTTTAAAGATATAGTGGCTCCTAATCTAGGAAATGTCATCCTCCCTATCTAAATATGTTCTTGTATCCTTCAAAAGTTATTTTACATTATAGAGAGTGAATTTCAATACAATACCTTCCTAAGATGTCCTTGGATCTGTGTTATGAGTTGATTTTCATCTACATTACATTGATGCATAAAATATGAGCATGAGGGCCACATCCATATTATCTTGACCAATCCTCATCCATTCAAAAAAATTGACCTAAAATTTCAACCTAATAATGTCCTACTCCCTTTAAAAACATAAGCCCATTATCATCATCCAACAGAACATCGACTAGCTCAACAATCCCTTCATCACAAATCACTAATAAAGATTCCCTTGACTCTATATTATAATAACTCTCTATTGGATAATATCATTTATTGACACTTAAAACCCTTCCTACTCCTCTAGAGTATGAATTTCAAGATAAACAGTGTACCTATTACCCTAACCTTAGAGATGTTATTCCCCTTAGTCCTCCTTTTCTCTGTACTCATTTGTTTTATAGGGGGATTGACCAATCCTCTTCATATCTTGATATCTAATCTCATCCCAAACCATTATCCTCAAATTTCTCATTCCTATACAAACAACATTTTACTCAAATTTACTTACAATGATGCACTTGGAAAGGCTTTGGCATAAGATGTTATGAGCAAGGATCCCATGGAATCATGCAAGGATATTTTAGGATGATTTTTCCATCTAACTTTCCCTCTGAGATGGATGATATTAGTCAATAATTTTGACCTAGGACCCCTCACATATTGCATCGATGAGGAAACTAAATCCATTCCCTTTTCATACCCTGATATGATAGAAAATGATTATCCTACCATCCTCACTCTTTAGTGTCAAGATGATGATTCTATCTTGACTTATTTAAGCACAAAAAAGTTTCACCTATATAATTCTCTTCTACTTAAAACTTCTAGTCTTCTAAATGAATCCACTATAGACATTAACATAGGATCTAAGGAGGTCCTGCACATTATTAAGTATGGTAAATATTTATACACTCACAAGCATCAAGACTTCACCACATTCCTATCAAACCATAGTGATGCCTTTACTTGGTCATATAGTGACACACAAGGAATGACCCTGCTATCATCATTCACAATATTGTTACCATCCCTAAATCCAAACCAATGAAGTAAAAACTATGAAAAATGCATCCTCATATTGTAATCTTAGTTAACTAATAAAAACATCATATCTCATATATTAATTTCATCTACCCAATATATTACCCTTAATGGGTGTCTAACATTATTCTTGTCATGAATCCCAAAGGGGGACTTTGTCTCTATATTTATTTTTGAGACCTCAACCTTACTTATCCTAAAGATAATTTTCCTCTTCCTAACATTGATAAACTAGTAGATCTAATGGTTGGATATAAAAAGTTATCACTTATGGATGGATTCTATGGATATAATAAAAATTTTATCACCTTAAAAGACTAACATAATACTTCCTTTATTGGGGAAATTTTTGCTCTAAGGTTATGCCTTTCAACCTAAATAATGTGAGAATAACTTATTAAAGAGATATGACTTATATTTTTCATGATATAATCCAAAAAATCATTGAAGATTATGTGGATGACCTTCTCAACAAGTCAAAACTCCAAAAATATGATATATTTATTCTTAAAATAATATTTGACCACTTAATCTAATTATGTGTCCATCTCAATTCCAAAAAGTGTGTTTTGGGAGTCTTGATCGATAAGCTCCTAGGTTTCATCATTTCCATTCATGAGATATAATTCAATCTTAAAAATTAAAGTTTATTATAGACATACCACCCCTATCTAGTCTTAATCAACTTTGTAGCCTATAGGGAAAACTTTAGTCTATTCATCATTTCATTTCTCAACAATCTAATTGATGTCAACTATTCCATCACCTCTTAAGAAAGGATACCTAGTTCATTTGGGACTCTAATTGTCAAGAGGCCTTTGATACTCTAAAAAACTATCACCTCTCCCATCTAGTTATTATTCCTCCTAAGGAGGGGTGACCTTTCTTATTATACATCCCAACCATATATCATGCCCTAGGTGTTATTCTTTCCCATCTTGATGAACAACATAGCGAACAAGCAATTTATTTCATAAGTCACACTTTAATTGAATATGAGACATGCTATACACATATAGATAAATTATACCTAGATTTGGTCTTTGTGGCTTCTAAGCTTCACCATTATCTACTTAATCACAAAACTTACATAATCATGATCATTGATCCCCTTAATTTTATGTACTTGAATCCTTATTAGAATCAGTAAATGGCTAGATGGTTCATGATTTTAGTTGAGTTTGACCTAGAGTTTCTCTATCAAAAATTAACTAAAGGCCATATCATCACTAGTTAGTTAGTTGAAGTGCCTCTTGCAAGTGGTTAACCATCTATTTTCTAATTCCCTGATGAATCTATCACTTCCACATTCAAGGGAGATATTATGTATCAGATGACTTTATTATTTGATAGATCCAAATGTGAGTGTGGAGGGGGATATGGAATCATTTCAATACCTATAGAAGAAACTCCTACACCTTTATCTTTCAATCTCAAATTTTAATGCATTAATAATATGTCAAAATATGAATCCTTAATCATAAATCTCAAAATTGATTTAACCCTAGGTATTAAGTCACTTAACATCTATAGGGATTCCTAGCGATTGGTCAATTAGATAAACATCATGTATCAATTCATGTATGACATCCTTAAAAATTAAAAAATGTTAGTAGATTAGTTGTTAGCCACCTTCAATCACTATTCCATTCAAGCAACTCCTTAGTCAACTAATAAGTTCATAGATACCATGACCTCCTTGGTTTATTTTATCTCATCCTACTTTTAGGAATCCAATTTTTTAATCCTCATCCACAAGGTCATTTTATTATTTGTCTAAATTCATTATCCATTTGGATCTATCTAAAAATTGTAAATGTGATTTTCATCAATAAACCACATATTATGTTATACTAGTGGGTGTTATCTACAAGCAAAGATTCGATGGTATTCTCTTTTGATGTCTCCAAAATTATGAGGATACCCTCATAATCAAAGAAACACATGATGGGACATTTGGTAGACAATTTAGTGACTTAGTTGTTACTAATAAAATTCTATGAATAGGTTATTATTGGCCCACTCTAAATCAAGACTATTGTGAATATGTCAATAAATGGGTTAAATGTCAACAACATGCTAACTTATTGCACATTCCTAGTCATGAATTATAAATAGACAAATATTTTTGGCCATTTTCTTAGTTGGGGATAGACCTTATAGGATAGATTAATCCTAAATCTTTCAAGCATCACATTTTATCATTACCACCACTAGATATTTCACTAAGTGGGTGGAGGTTATTCCTCTTCTTTTGACCAAAGTAGAAAACATTGTTAATTTAATTAACCATCATATTATTTTTTTCTTCAATGTTCCTCATAAGATCATTACATATAATTGGAAATCTTATCAAAATAATTAATTCTAAAAACTCTATTATTATGTTAACATTAAGCCAAGTTTTTCTTCACCTTATTATTTACAAACCAATGGACATGTCAAAACATCTAACAAAAACCTTATCAAAATAATAAACAAATTAGTCAATGAGGTTGGGAAGAATTGGAATCTTCACATTCCTTTTGCCTTACAGGCTTATTGAACTAGCATTCAAACCCCTATGGGTGTTACCCTTTTCTTTATGATTTATGTCATAGAAGTTGTCTTTCCTCTAGAAGTCCAAATTCTTTCTCTTCAAATTTCTCTTAAAGATATCATTTTTAGGAGGATTATCATCAAGACTAATTATCACATATTAAACTCTTAGATGAAAATTGATCCATGGAGCTCAACTATCTCCATGTATATGAATAAAGAATAAAATGTGCATATAATCAACATTTAAAAGAATGAGAGTTTAATATTGGTGACCTTATCCTTAAAGAAAATCAACATGTCATGAATATGGAAATAAGTAAACAAGGAAAATTTTCTCCAAATTGGCTTGGAACATACACTATTACTCATAAATATGGATCTGGGGCATATCATTTGGCCTCTATTTAATGGAAACTAGAACATGAGCCTCTTAATGCTTTACAAATACATCCTTTCTATTGTTAATAATCTTTAAATAAAATATTGTTAGCATTGGTTCTCCTCCTTTGGTTTAAAAATAACACCCCTATATTTAAAAATATCAAATAATGATAAATAATCATGTGTATATCCCAACATACCTATCCTAAACTTAAATATGAACACGTCAGCTCTGTTCATATCATGTTCTAAATGGAAAAGCTCTACCCATAATAGGAAGGGGCCCCAAATCATTATTTCCTACAATATCTCACCTGATAAGTTTATTTTAGGGATAATAATATCATCTTGTGTAACACCTTTGGCTATGAAAATTAGCCTAGGTTTCCTTAATCTAAATCAATAATCTGGGACAAAATTCAAGCAAAAGAAAAAATTACAGACTGGTCCCTTGAATGATAGTTATTCACAAAAAGGCACAAATCATAGACTGTTCCCTTGAAGGATAGTTTCTTAAGAATATATCCTAAATTATAGACTACTCCATCAAAATATGGCTATATAAGTTAAAAAATACATTTAAAACTTCCTGCATTGATCTATTTTCTATAAGAATGCCTCCAAATATCCATAAAAGTGAAAATCAAAAGTATCTCATGAAATCTTCCCATATTGATAAACTTTCTCAAAATTTATAGGCTTTCCACATTTATTAGTATACATGAAGGTATTAAGGTTATCCTAAAAGATATGGAACATAAGATGATACATATATTCCTAAAAAATTAAGTTTTGACTTGTATCATGTGAAAATCATAACTATATCAATTCCCTTCCTAAACTAAGGGGTCATGAACTTAGTTTAAAATGTTTTTAAAGTAATTATTAATAGTGGATAAAGGATGCATATGTAGATACAAAAATTTGTCTATTTATGGTTAAGGTCCAAGTGTAGACACTAGAAAAGCACACACAATGGTTTTAGATGTCAAAATGCCGCAAAACCCATTAACTAACCCACCAAACCCTAAGTTAAGTTAGCCATCTAGCTAAATAACTCACTAACTTTAACCCACCTTTACCCTTTACCTTCGAACACTCGACTGTCGATGATCATCATGACCACCAACAATTAGGCTGACTACCAATGATCAGGTGCTCCCCACCTGAAGAAAGACAACTCATGATGAGCAAGCTAACATGACACGATTTAATATGAATATCTAATATATTGTCTAACACATCACCTATCATCAAAATTAACAAACAAAACTTCCTATGGAACCTTCTACCTCCATCTCTCTTTGCCTATAAAAGGAGGGGAGTAGGAGGTGAAAAAGGATCCAAGGGCATTCATCTATCCATTTTAGAAATCAAGTAATTAGATAAACAATAGTCATCAGGAGCTATCAAAATTATTTTCAAGTTATTCCTTCAATAATTCATCAACCATGATAGAGACCCAAACCTCTACCCAAATTATTCCTTAAGAAAATTACTATTACTTTGCCAAAATTACTCCAAAATCAACTACCAATTGTCAAACAACCAGCTAAGTATATTTCTAGTTGTAAGTTATTTATTTGGTTCTAACATCTTTGTCTGACCCAAACCCTTATGCCTATTACCCTCTAACTCCTTGAATCCAAATAGTCCTTTAGCATCTTGTTGTATCCATTTTAAAACCATTTTTTGAACATACCCAAATCTCACAGGAACCATCAATGGTCACCTGAACCATCGATAAGCACCTTCAACTATCGATGATCACCCAACCATCTATGGTCACCTTAACCACCTGTGATCATCCCAAGCACCAACAGTCACTATGGTAAGAAATAATATCAAGTTATTTCCACCTACTTACCCTCACCCAAATTCCACTTTCTAACCTTTTGCCTGTTTATAGAGACCCTGCCTATTTTTTGAACCTAACCTAGCCTATTTAGCATTAGTATTAACCTATTATTTACCATAATTAGTCTATTTACTTTATCAAGAATTTATTTATTCTTAAATTTATTTTCAATATTTTCTATCATTTGATGCAAGTAATCCATTTTATTTATTTCAATTTAACTATTCTAAGAGAGTGGATTGATAACCTCCTAGTAATCTCACACTTCTTAGATTCAGCTCATGCTAGGCAATCCACCTTGCTACCCATATAATAAACCTTTATATTAGTAATTTATTATCTATAGGTCATTCTTCCAAAAACAAATAAGATCTTTTCACAATCATCTAGATCACATGCACACAAACAAATAGGTTCTTCTACTACACCCTTATCACTAATTTCTTACTACTTATTCAAATAAAAATAAAATAAAATTGAGATAAACATTTTGGCACACCTAGTGGGACCCTAGTAGCATCTAGGTGCCCTTTTATTCCTTATTATATGTCCATATAAATAAATAAATCAAATTTTATTTTTGGTTTAAATAAACCTTGCATACATTGATTGCATGCATGTTTAGCTCATTTAGTTAAATTAAAAGCAAATTAATTAATCATATTTTTAATTCTTTATCACACATTATACTAAAAAATTTAAATCAATTAAACATTAAAAAAATTGACATAAATCCTTACTAGGGTTTCATCTCCTAGTGGATCACCTTCACCCTTTGGCTATCTTACTTGGAGGTCATTACCAAGAAGAGAAATTGAAACTCAACTCTCTGGTTGAGTCTAAACTCTGGAAATCAATATATATATTGGCTAAGCACTCAACACCCTTATCATTGTGGTGTGTGAAGTGAGGGGGTAGGCCCCAACATCAAGCCACATATTGATTTCTAACACATATCCTTTTGAGAGCATTGAACACCTGAAACCAACCATAGACTTCTTTTATAGTACCTATTGTACAAACTAAGTTCTTCACACTTTCAAACAAAAGCATAAGCCAAAAGCAAAATAAAAGTACCCTAAGATTTTAAACACAAACTATTGTATGTTTTTGATTATCTTGAGATTTTTTTATTTTGTTTGCTTTGTGTTTGAGTTGTTAACTTTATTTTATTCCTTTCTATTTTCTCATATGATTTTTACTTGACAACAATTGATAAATCAAACCAACCATGAGCCACCTTCCTCTTCTTCTTCCTCCATGGAGTATACCTTAGATGTTGAGGGTTCTACCCCTCCTTCTACCCCCTACCATGTAGCATATATTTTCTCAAGGTGATACATATTTTCCCACCTTCCTTGATAACAATCATGTGGCTCACAAACATTACCTCAACACCCTGTCTCACCACAGCCCTACTTTAATTCCTTCTAGTGATCCACCTTATGGGATGCCTCCCCATATTATGGTTTCCACTACTTATACCCAACCTATTATCACTCAATCATCTTCCTCTAATACTAATCCACATACTACCTCCACCCAAACTCAATCAAACAACCCAACCAATAACCAAACACCCTCTACACCAATAAAAAATTCCTATAACATAGGGATAACCTCACCTTTAGTTATCCAAACCCCATACACCATGGGAATATCTTATACCCATATGACCATTAGTCCCCTTATCACTACCAACCTACCAATTCCCACCCCACTTCAAAGTGTGGTGCTTTCTATACCTTCTACCCTTCCACCTATCAGTACCAAATTTACCACTCACCCCAAACCAATTAACCCATCCATACCTATAACCCAATCCATATCAATTCCCCAATCTACCAATCCAATCATACCTCCAAATGAACCTACATCAGTCCCTCAACAAATACCCATGACACCCTACCCACGCTATGTTCCTAACCTACAAGGATACATAGCTCCATCTTCCATCCAACCTTTTGTACCTATTAACCCTTATGTGGCATCATCCCACCCCCCAATGACCACATAAAAACATGTGGTATGTTCTCAACCTTATACTTCTTATCCATATATTGTATCTACCCAACCTCATCAAAACTTACCATATAATTATGGAACTACCCAACCCCAAATAGATTTGGTCAAAATGTTGATGGACAAAATGACCAACCTAGAGTCATTTATCTCTGGGGCTTACAACCTCTTATATTATGACTAAATCTATAATTAACCTATTCACCCATCCATCCCTATACAACCTTACCCTCCTCAATGGGAATTACCTAAATTTTATAGATTCCAAAGCAAGGAAGACCCCCAACAACACCTAATAACATTTTAACATTCTTGCTACTTGATTGCCTATGATAATGTTCTTCTCCTTCATACCTTTCCTATGTCTTTATCTGTACCAACATTATATTGGTATAGTTATATCGCTAAGCACTCCATCTTTTCCTTTTCCCAACTTTCCCAAACCTTTTTAGATAACTTTTCAATCAATATATATAAGAAGTTCTCCATCATCGACCTCTACTCCATTAGGAAATTTGATGTTGAATCAATCATTGATTTCATAGCTCAATGGAGAGGTCTTATTAACCAACTCTCTTTCTCCTTGCCTCAACTTGAGTTTATTGAACTTTTCTCTTGGGCTTGTGCCAAACACATCACCCCCACTTTACAATTTCAAACCTTTAAAACTTTTGACAAGGCTTTCACCATGGCACACAAACTAGAAATCAAATCCATTAATGAGGGGAAGTTGAAACTAAGAAACAAAAACTCTAGCTTCAAATCCAATGACCCTTCCCCATCCAAAACCACCAATTAATCTAACTACCCTAACACCAAACCAAAGGTAACTATGAACATGGTTGTCCTTAAAACCACTTCATCTTTGATTTTCAACCAACCAAACCAATCTAACTCCTCTAACTCCACCAATCAACAAACCTAAAATCAAAACTGGGATACCCCAAAATAATATAGTCTATTAGGGGAGTCATATACTTTAGTTTGGACAAGTTTCTCAAAGTCAACATCATACAACTTCCCCCCAACAAACCTCCTCAACAATTCAATGTTTCTCACCCCATGCCTAGTTGGTGCAATGAGAATTATCTATGTTCTTTCCACCATGTCATTAGACATGATGTTAGTAGGTGTAACACCTTTAAAACCATTTTCCAAAACTTGATTGATAAAGGATAACTTAGATTGGATAATCCTACTGCACCCCTAATCTAGTCACTTGAGATATTTCAACATCCTTTTCCTAATCATGCCCCTCCTACTAACCATGAAGACAACAAACAAGAATCATCTCACACTCGTGAGGTCTATATATTCAATATTATTATCAATGAACCTATCATTGAGGAAATGCCTACCTCAACTACCCCTTTCTCCACTCCACTTATTGAAGTGATGGAACCACCCTCCATTCCTTTAGATACATAAACAAAGGAAACAACCACCTCCTTTCCTTCACTTGATGAGATGATGGACTTACCTACCTCTCCTTTGATATAAATACTAAAGGAGGCAACCATGGTCATCATACTTTCCTCCCCCATCATGAAATTACCCACTCTCTCTCTCTCTATAAACCATTCCACAAAGAGAGATCACCTTACCTGATCCCTCTATGGAGGAAACATCCTCCCAAATCTTGGAAACCTTCATCAAAGACAAGAGTGAAGAAACTATTCCTTCACCTCAACCTATGGGCCTAATCTTTGAATATGATGCCCAAGGAACCAAACCTATTTACAAACCCTTCTCTAGACTAGTCCAAATCCTAGAATTCTCCTCTCAACCCAATTTGGATTGATCTACCTTTTGGCACCATCTTGGGCTCCCTATCAAAAAAAGTATGAACCTTCAACCTCACTTTCATCCACCATTAAACCTATCATCACCTCAATCCCTTCATCAAACACCTCTTTCTCTAAAACCATAGAATAACCATCCAAACCACCTCCATCCAAAATTATCAAATCACCTTACACCTCTTTAACTAAACCTATCAAGAACTTTGGGATACTTCCTACACTTATTATTATATATCCATTTTTGAAGTTGGATTTAAACCCATCTAGTCCACCAAAGAAAACCTTAACCAAACTAACCAAGAAGGTGGAGCCACCCAAACTCCCACCTAGAACTAGAACCATACCACCCTCTTACCTTCTATCTTTGGACCCCATCCTTTTTCCATCTTAGGAGATCATCCTTATACCAAGAAGGCCAACCCTCCCACATATACCCAAACTAAACTTATTACTTTTATTCTACCTTTACCTACCCCTTATATAAGATCAAACTCCCTATCTTTTTTAGATAGACTATCTACCTTTACCTACCCACCCATCTCTAAACATTCATCATCCCAATCATCCACCTCCAAATATTTAACTTTTAAACCTTACACATCAAAACCACCCAACACCAAACAACCCCAACCAAACCCACCTACCAAAACCATTCTACCATCCATAAGCTCCATGGTGAATCCTACTTCTAAGAAGTCTCCCACCCCAAAAACCAAAACCCCATCACCCTCAACACCTTTGCTCGAATCCTAATTGACCATTTTACAAAGTTTATTACAAACTTATTCCTTAAACTTTCCACCTATCAAACCCTTTTACCCTTCAACTCCTAAACCATCTTGGTTCGATGATAGTTTAATTTTCTCATACCATAGGACACGTGGACATGACATAGAGAACTACAAAGCTCTTTAAGCACTTGTCCATAACTTATAGGATGAGGGTGATCTCTTATTTGATGAACCTCTCTTAATCGCATTATCAACCTAGCTACTAAATGAACCTATCAAACACTCACCCACTCCCACACACTCACCCAAGAGAGAGGAGGAATCAAAGCAACCTTCTAGCCAAACACTTCCCTCATCCACATTATCCATATGGTCACTCTATCTCGAGCCCAATAAAAGGATAGGGTAAAGGCCAAAGTGTCCATTCTATAGACATATCCTTCCACCCCTCAACCTTCCAACCAAACTCAAGCACCTTTACCTTCACCTTCACCAAAAACCAAAATATCCATTTTGGGTGCCTCTCCCTTCAACCCTTCTAAATCTATCTAGTGAATCATTCTAAAATAGCTTTACTAGACACTAGTGAAGATGAGCCTATACAAACTAATCAACACCTCTCCCCATCATCACTAAACATTGATAGAGACCCTACAATCTATAGAGGTCCAACCCAAAGACCCTTAACTTATTGCAACCTTTGTTGGAACTCTATGACTTTCCACCCTTGTCATATTTAAGGATTTAGAAATACCTTCTATTCATCTTAAAGATCCTAATATTCCCCTCTTCATCATTGCATACATAAATCAAACTCATACCAAAATGGTGATGATTGATGGAGGAACTAGTATTAATATTATCTCCTCCCATGCTTATGATTAACTCTAGTTGCCAAAGAATATCATGTCAGAAACCACAATGGTCCTTCATTCCTTTAATGATACTATGGCCACAACCTTGGGAACAATCATCCTCCATATCCACTTAAGACCTTGCACACTTATATATCTCTTTTACATCATAGAATGTAAATTCCAATACAACATCTTTCTTGGATGCTCTTGGATCCACTCCATGAGTTGTGTCCCATCCACCTTGCTTCGATGTGTCAAGTACAAACATAAGGGTCAGGTCATCACCATATAAGCTGACCTTATTCCTTTTTCATCTTACAACATGAAATATCAACCTAATGACATTCTTCTTCCTCGCTCATCTACCTCACCACTAACCAATGACAACTCGACCCTTATCATCAATGAAGCTTCAACTAACTCATATATTACTTCTTATATCCCCATAGAAGACCCCTTAGAATCCATGTTCTAATGTCTCTCACTGAGAGAATATCATCTTTTGGCCTTAGATGCCTTCCCTACTCCTTAATAGTATGGAAACCTTGACCATTATCCTAATTATGATCCCAAGATAAGAACCATCATTCATTTTGGACTTCCTAACCACCAAACCAACTTCATCTATGGGGTACTTGATCATCCACTTCTTGCTCCCTCCACCACCTCTTCTATCTAACCATTTACCTCTAATTTTTTCTATCTAGACAAACTAAAATTAGATAAATTATACCTTTACTAGTGTGTTTAAAAGGTATTTGGCCTTGGTCATTATTAAAATGGACCCCATAAGTTACCTTTGATCAAAACCCAAAGACCTCATGAGTTATTTTGCCTTGGATTCATCCCACTAAAAGAACCCATTGATCCACCCAAACCCATCACCACCATTGAGGAAGACATTCCATCCTCACCAACCCCATATATTTTAAAGTTTGAGTATTTCAAAACCATCCCTTCTATTATTTTAGTTAATACCATTATTTTGGTCCCCACACCTATCAAAAGGACAACCAAACTAAAACATTTCCTCTAATTCATCCATAAATGGTAGAAAATGATTTTCCTACCATCCACACCATCCAAAGTCAGGATGATGATTCCATTTTCACCTATCTTGGCATGGGGTATTATTTTATCCACAAACCCCTTCCTCTTGAGAACTAAACTATTTTGAATGAATCCACCATCTATATCAACTTGGGTACTCAGGATAACCCTCACATTATAAATATTGGTCAATCCTTAGATTTTTCAGAGCAATGGGATTACCCTTCCTTCATGATAAAATCATATCACTTTCTTGGTCCTATTAGGATATACCTAGAATTGATACTTCCATATCCCTCTATTATATTGTCATCCATCCTGATGCTAAGATTGTTAGGCAAAAGCTTGACAAGATGCACCCTTGCATTTCCCTTCTAGTCAAATAAGAGCTTCAATACCTATTATCCATCAATTTAATTCAACTCATTGAATATACCTAATGGGTTTCTAATATTGTCCCCATCACAAAACCCATAGGGGGACTTTGCCTCTATATTGAATTATGTGACCTCAACCTTGCTTATCTAAAGTATGACTTCTCCTTACCTAGCATTGATGAACTTGTTGATCTTATAGCTGGCCATGAGATGTTGTCTCTCATAGATGGTTTCTTGGGATATAATCAGATCTTTGATTGACCCCAAGGATTAGCATAAGACTTCATCACCCTATGGGGAACCTTCTACTACAGGGTCATGTCATTTGGTCTAAAAACTGCTAGGGCAACCTACTAGCATGTGATGGCCTACATATTCTATGATCTCATCTATAAAATTATAGAGGACTATGAAGATGATCTCCTTGGGAAATATAAATATCACAAGGATCATCTAGAATTTATCAAAATTATCTTTGAGTGCCTAATCCATTTTCATGTTTGACTCAAACCCAAGAAATGTGTTTTTAGGGTCTTATCTAAAAATATTATTAGCTTTATCATCTCTCTTCAAGGAATCAAAGTAGATCCTACCAAATTCAGATTGATCCTTAACATGACACCTCCAACCGACCTTAAACAAATTTTTATCCTATAGGGGAAGCTTCAATCCATCCATCACTTCATCTCTTAATTGCTAGATAGATGTCAACCCTTTAACCGTCTTTTCAATAAAGATACATATTTTAAGTGGACTAAGGCCTATTAACAATCCTTTTATTCACTCAAAGAGTACCTTCTTTCTCCACCCATTATTATCCCTCCTATAGAGGACCAACCCTTCTACCTTTATATCTCCACCACTAACCATTCCTTAGGGGCAATGCCTGCTCACTATGATGAACAAAATAAAGAGTAATTTATCTACTATATAAATCAAACAATTATAGAGTATGAGACTTAGGACACCCATAATGAGAAAATTTTCCTCACCTTAGTATTTTTGGCTACCAAAATTCATCATTACCTCCTCAATCATAAAACCTTTGTCATCACCAACACTGACCCACTCAAATACATGCATTCTAAACCATACCAAAATCAACATATGGCTAAGTGGCTCATGATCCCAGCTGATTTTGACCTCGAGTTCCTCTAGTAAAAGTTAATTAAAGGGAAATTTATTGCTAATAAATTAGTTAAGGATCCTATTCTAGACAACCAACCACTTCCTCTTGCATTTTTAGATGAGTCCATCATGACTCTTTCTCAAGAGGACATCACCTACCAAATAATCATGTTTTTTGATGACTCAAAGTGCCAGTGTGATGGGAGTACTAGAGTTATTCTCATTCCCCTCAATGGTGAACCTCTTCCTCTCTCTTTCAAACTTGATTTTGAGTGTACTAATAATATGGCTGAGTATGAAGCCCTAGTAAAAGGTCTCCAAACCACTCTATCCTTGGGAGTTAAGATAATCCATGTCTTTGGCTATTCCCAACTTAAGTTCAACCACATCAATAGATCTTAACAATGTAAGAATGATGTATTTTAATAGTATAAGTAACTAGTAGATGTACTCTTAGCATCATTTGATTAGTACCTTATCCAATCTTTTTCATGATCTACTAACAAGTTTGTGGATATAATATATTCCCTTGCTTCATAGATCACATTTGTGCCTACTGATTATAAGCTATTTGTCACCATTCATCATTTTATCACACCCTCTTATATCCAATCCAACCTCCTTACCATTTTTAGTGTGGATAAATCTCCATCAAACATTTGGTATGAGAAAACATTTGACTACCTCAACCTCGACATCATTCCTCCCAACCTCTCTAAGAATTCCCAAAGAGCCTTTATTCAGACTACCTCTCATTATACCATACTAGGGGGAATCCTTTACGAAGTTCATTTTGACAGCCTCTTTCTTCATTGTCTATGTAGCCATGAAGATTCCCATGCTATCAAGGAAATGCATGACGAGATCTATGGGGGATAGTTTAGTGGTCTAGTTGTTATGAAATGTATTCTTTACCTTGGATACTATTGGCCCACCCTCAACCAATATTGTTATGATTATGTAAATAAGTGTGATAAATGTCAATAACATGCTAATTTACATCATGTGCTGGCCCATGGCCTTCAAGTATCGAAGGACTTTTATCCCTTCTCATAATGGGGACTAGATCTCATTGGGGAAATCAATCCTCATTCTTCACAACAACACCACTCCATCATCACTGCCACTAAGTATCTCACCAAGTGGGTGGAGGATATTCCTCTCATATTGACCAAAGGTGACAAGATAGTTGACTTTGCCAATCATCATATCATCTATCATTTTGGTGTTCCCCATAAGATCATCACTAATAATGGCAAATATTTAAAAAAACCAAGTCCAAGGTCTTTGTGATGCATTTGGTATCAAGTTAATATTTTTATCTTCTTACCATCCATAAGTAAATAGAAAGGCAAAAGCCTCTAACAAAATCCTCAAAAATATGTTAAATAAAATGGTTAGTTCTTTTGGTTAGGATTGGCACTTACACATCCCCTTCACTTTGTGGGCCTATCACACTAGCATTTAAACCTCTATAGGTGCTACCCCTTTCTCTCTGGTCTTTGGAGTAGAGGCAGTCTTGCCTCTCAAAGTCCAAATTCCCTCTTTTTGTATATCCTTGCAAGACATCATTTTGAAGAGTGACTATCATCAAGAACATCTAACATGACTTGAGTTACTTGATGAACACCACCTAGAATTTCTTAACCATCTTGATGTATATCAATAATGATTCAAGCACACATATAAAAAGCACATGAAAGAATAAAAATTCAACATTTTAAGACCTCATCCTAAAGGAAAATCAACATGTGACTAATATGGAGAAAAACAAGTGAGGCAAGTTTTCTTTCAATTGGCTTAGACCCTACATCATAACCCACAAGTATGGATCAGGAGTTTATCATTTATCCTCTCTTGAAGGTGATCTAAAACTTAAATCTCTCAATGCTTTAGACCTACATCCTTTCTTTCATTAAATAAGGATCAAACTCACCTTTTGTCTAGCTTAAGCTCATCCCTTGATTTATGAGATGTTCACCTTCCTTACACTTTCATCCTATCCCTTTGACGACAACCAATTATAATATAGAACCATTTGATTAACCATCACAGTCATAGCCTAATCCTAAATATGGGTACCATGGTTCTACCCATGGCATGGTTTTCATGGATACTTTTCATCCCTAATCAGAGGGAATCCCATGGTCATTGTCTCTCAAAACCACTCCTTTCACTTATCATTAACCTTCTTGTGATCTAGGTTTTTCCCTCATAAAAGTAAACCTCTAAGCCTAAATAGACTTTTCCATGTCTAACCTAGCATAAAAATAATTTGGTATACCAAAAGTATCACTTGGGTCAAACATCTCTAGCATGCAGACTACTCCCTTGAAGGACAACTACTAAAATGAATAAATCCAAAACTTGGACCACTCCCTTGAAGGATGGATAAGTCAAATTTATTAAATCAATCATTCAAAGATTATTTCATTAATAAAATTCACAAACTTATTAGAACAAAACAATAAAAGACCTTAGGTCAAAATCAAGAACAAACTATCCCAAGAAAAGTTATAATCAACTTTCATATATAGCATTATTAGACTTCCCACATCGATCAATCTACACCTTTCATTAAGACATGGCCTATCTATTATGGTTTTTAGGTCACCTATAGAAGGGGGAAACCAACCCTCAAGATTTTGCACTACCCTTCATACCACTTATCACCTATCTCCCCTTTGTACCATCTACAAATCAAGGGATTATGAGCTTACTTGACACAATGTGATCAAGACACCTTTTTATCAACCAACGCATACTAATGCAAAGAATTTGAAGGGCTTATATTCATTAGGACAATATAACTTCAGTTTTTTAGTCCTTACCAACAAAGAAGCATTATACAATTTTTCTTATCCTGTCATAATTGGTTCATGTATTCACTTAGACATATGTCTTATGTTTTTTCTCTTTACCCACATCTAGTTTATTATCTAACTTACTTTATGTGCTATCATCAACAAAATAAACTATAAATCATAAAATCATAACCATATCCATAAACAAATAACCATAATCAAAACATCATAGCCATATATAAAATAAATAATCACATCATCATAACCATGTATAAACACTCATCATAAACATCATCCATAATCATCACATGCCTAAGCTAGTGAGTCTACATCTCATGATCGTAATCATTAACAAACTATAGAAATACAAAACCATGAACCATGAACCATAAAATCAAATCAATATATCATCATCACATCATATACATCATGTCTCATCAACATAAAATAATACATGTAACAATGTGCATCTCTCTCCGTCTCTCTCAAAATATACATCTCACTGCATTAACTCGTAAGCCAATATCAAAATCATATACATATAAACATATAATAAAACTATGCCCCTAAGGAACCACTAACAATTGGTGTCTACCCCTTGGTGTCCACCCCTTGAGGTCCCTACTTATCCACCCACCAAAGTGGCCCACTGACTTGGAGTCGCTACACCTACACCACCTACCAAGTTGGCTCTATACTCACCCCATCGGGGCTGATTAAGACACTATGTCAAAAATATGGCCTCATAATAATGCAACTCCTCAACTATATCCAAGTACTATGCCATAGGGATATTACCTAGTGGTCCTATTAGTGTTAAATCTACTCCTCTCTATTTCAAAGTTTCCCTCTCTTGGATCACCAAGGTTAGTGAATTCTTAGCCTAGTCCTTTTCACCCATCATAGTGGCAACTTGAACCTATAAAGTTACAACCTAGCCCTGTAACATAGGCATCTACCCTTGTAAAGCTATGATCTATGCATGTATAATAGATAATGCCATTCCTACCTATCCATTGGGGCCACCCCCTATACCTATACCTATAGACCCCCACCAACTAGGTCCATATCCATAGCCTATCGGCCCTCATCTTTCCATACAAAATCTACCACTACATAGAGGGCTTGATATCATACCACATAGCCACCAACAAAACCTACATCATCAATCTCTACCTTGATAAGTAACTCCTCATAATCAAGAATCACCTCCACTAGTTATGGCTCTAGAAGTAAAAACTCAACATGCTCCCACCTATACCTTGGGAATGGAGCTAGAATCCCCTATACCAACCTAAACTACCTATGAACCCTATCAAAAGGGATGAGTTCAATCTCACCCTCTCTCCTCCCAAAAATCCACTTATAGCTCTACATCAATAAAATATGTTGAGTATAGTGGGCCCACCTCATAAAGTTGACATATGGCCTCCAAACCACATCTCCAACCACCAGGGCCTCTAATGCCCCTAAAAAGCAATCAATTTCTCACACACCTCCTCTAAGTCCTATGAGCACATAATCACTCCTCCACTACATAAAACCCACCCTAAAGTCCATCTAGGTATACCCCTCCCATGGTAGCCCCATCGACCTCAACACCCAGATGTGCTCATGGGCCTAATAGTACAACATGAACCCCACACTGATGCCATACTTCCTATGAGCTTTCAACCTTCATATCTCCCTATATATCTAAACCAACAAAACTGGTGGGTAAACCTCCAAACTTACCTACCCAAAACCTACCAAACCACCCCTTTCCAACCACTAAATAAGCTAACTATGTCCTTTACCCTACCTCCAACCTATACACCCTCCCAATTTTAATTTTCACCTAAAATTTTTAAATAAACAACACCAAACCTAAAACTAGGTCAAAACCCAAAACCCCTTCCCAAACCAATCACAAATCAATAACCCATTAACTAACCCACCGAACCCTGAGTCATGTTAGCCATCTAGATAACTAACTCACTAACTTCTTCAAACACTCTACCATCAATAATCATCATGACTATTGATGGTTAGGCTGATGACCAATGGTCAACCCCACCTAAACAAAGACAACTCATGATGAGCAAGATAACATGACATAATTTAATATGGCCACCTAATCCATTGTCTAATGCATCACCTAGCATTGAAATCAACAAATAAAATATCCTATAGAACCTTCTACCTCCATCTCTCTTTGATTATAAAAGGAGGGGAGTAGGAGGTGAAAAAGGATCTAGGGGCATTCATCCATCCATTTTAGTAATCAAGCAATCAAACACTAGTAGTCATCATAAGCTATCAAACTTCTTTGAAAATTCTTCCTTTATCAAGTCAACAACCATGATAGAGACTTGAACCTCTACCCAAATTATTCCTTAGGAAAAATATTATTACTCTAACAAAATTACTCTAGGATCAACTACCAACTATCAAATAACTAGGTATATTTCTAGTTTTTAAGTTGTTTATTTGGTTTTGACATCTCTATCTAACCTAGACCCTTCTACCTATTACCCTCTGACCCCTTGACTCCGAACATACCTTTAGAATTTTGTTGTATCCATTATACAACCATTTTATAAACATACCTAGATCCCATAAGAACTGTTAATGGTCACCCTGATTGCCAATGGTCACTTTCAACTGTTAATGGTCACCTAACCACTGAAAATCACCTTAACTATTGACAATCATCCCAACCATTGATAATCACTATGGTAGGAAATAATAGCAAATTATTTCCACCTACTTACCCTCACCCAAATTCCACTTTCTAACATCTTATTCATAGAGATCCTACCTATTTTTTAAACCCACCTAACCTATTTAACATTAGTATTAACTTTTTATTTTCTATAATTAGTCTATTTCCTTTATCAATCACTTGTTTCTTCTTGTATTTCCTTTCAGTCTTTTCTATCATTTGATGCAAGTACTCCATCTTTGGTTTTTTTTCAACTTAACTATTCTAAAAGAGTGGATTGACAACCTCCTAGTAAGCTCACAGTTCTTGGTTCTAGCTCACGCTATACAATCCACCTTACTACCCATCTAACAAGCCATTTGCATTAGTGTTTTCTTATTTACAGGTCATTCTTCCTAAGATAAAGAGGAGCTCTTCACAATCATCTAGATCATGTATGCACAAATAAATAGGTTCTTCTACCACACCCTTATTACTAGTTTCTTACTACTTTAAATAGAAATGAAATAAAATTGAGAGAAACACCAAACTAATGATGGGTCATGAAACATCCTTTATTTTTTATCATAATAACTAATAAATTAAACAAATTTAATAAAATTATCCATCATTTAATATAACTATCTATCTAAAAATCCCATAAATGTCAAGTCATTTAATCATTAATAATCATAACTTATCACATTATTAACATCCAAAAAATATAAAGTGTCATATACATCATTTTCCATCATTATGTAAATCACATAATAAATCCATAACCATGTCAAATTAAAATACATAGCATAATATAAATCAATAAACCACATGACACCATCACATAATCTAATCATATAAATCCACAACCATATAATGTATCACATAACAAAATTAACTTATAATAAAAAAATCATGGATCTATATATATATAAATCATAAATATACATCATCTAAAGTCTCATAATACAAAAATATACAAAATAGCTCTTTGGCCAGTACAATAAACAAAATATAACTACTCAATGAATTAGATGAAACTTAGATGATTGTTCCCATTGCCTCCACCCATGCCTCCATCCACACATCCATCCCATCCCATACCCCTCTCTCTCAACCATATTTATCTCTACCTCATGCCACACTCCCCATACTGGTTGATGTACCATGAGTCCATCATGATGATCCACCCTATGTAGCTTCATAGTGGCATATCGAGGTACCTCAAGAAGATGATCTAATATAATCCACTCATAGTACATCAACTCATAGTACCTCAAGAAGATGATCTAATATAATATGATCTAATATCTATCTAGGATCACCATCCCTTCTTTACCTATACTCATCCCTACCCCTCCTACCTCTATTTTCCATGCAACCACCATATCACCTCCATGTAGTCTATCCCTCTCCACTCGATACCTATCTCAATCTCATACTACCTAATGTGGATCTCTTGTAATGTAACCAATTGGGCCTATAGCGTATCATATCTAGATTATACCACCATCAACATCCCCTGTAGTGTAGTCACATGTCCCTATAATGTGGTACACTATGCTCTCAGTGCATCCTACTCTATAATAATAGCCTATATGTCAATAAGCTCCTCATCCTCTACCTCCTCCATCTCCACATCTAGTCCCTCCTAGCAAGGATGCATCATCCTATCCTATCTCTCCCATAACTAGTGTCCCCACCATAAAGATTATTCTAGGGTATATCTAACATCATCTATATCTATAATAGCTAGCTCCTACTTAGGCCCCACTTGTAGATCAACATAGCAAACCTCTAGTAGCCCAATATAAATATTATCCTACCTCTATACTTATGGCATATATAATAATCTATATCAAGACAAATTATCTCATAACTCTCTCAAAATAAAACAACTCTAGGTGTTCATCTCTCCTCCCATGAAACCACCTATCCCATTATCCTTAAGCTAACTCTCCCTCCACCCTAGGCCATGACAGAAACCTCACATATGGTCTCTAAATAACATCTCCATCTTGTATCTCCCCTAGAACTTACTGATAATAGGCCAATTCATATACTATCCTATCAATAAATGACATCACAAGGTCTTCCTTCCACTGAAGGAATCCCACACTAAAAGTTACTTGATGCCATATTGCTCATATAGTGCCAAGTGGGTGAACCACTCTAATATGATCATAATCCTAACATTACAATACAAAGGTCACATCTAGTCTAAATATCCATTGAGTCCACCCCTAAAATTCCCTATATACCTGTGCCAAAATTTTTGAGGTCCACACAAACATAGTGTGATATTCTAGCATGTCAACCATAATACCTATCAAGTTTAGGGAAATTGACCTCCCCTAAATCTTGTAATACATAGAAATAAATGTCAAACACCATCATGTTCATCACTAATCTCCCCTTTACATCATCCTCATATAATGGTTCAAAAAAAAATCCTCCAGTCGTGAATGCATTATCCATAGTATCATAACCATAAAGTTATGTCAACATTACTACACATCCCCTTTCATCCACTAGTACAATCATTGCTCCCTGCACTAGTAACCATTGTATATGATAGATATCCTCTATAGTCATCATAATATCTTGTGTCAACAACTAGAAGGTCCTTATCACCACATCACATCACTCTAACAAAGACACCAATAGACCTAAATCCTTATGCACATGATGATAAGTGGTGTAGCCCTCCTAACCTGATGGTATCCATATGCTCCCAATCTTCATCACTCATCTAGTCACATAACTACTCTATTAGGGGAAGTACTTGGTCTTACATGATCAATAAGGTTCATGCCTATAATCGTAGGTCCCCCTTTATACTTTAATTTCCTATACTCCTAATTTACTTAAATTTTAATCATCCCTAACTAAATTTCTAATGATTACTAAGGAATTTATATCGATCCTTAAGGATCATTGTCAATTATATATTGATTGACATCAATCCTAAAGGATCATAGTTAATTTGATATCGATCAACATAGATTGTAAAGGATTGTCATTTATTTGATATTGATCAACATCGATCCCTATCACTTACCATCTAATTATCAAAGTCCTAAATTTAACATTAAAAATTGATTTTTTTTTAAAAAACTCAAGAAAATTCAAAACCTACCTTGTCATGTGACTTTTACCTCCTCTTCTTCCCACTCCTGTAAACCTCCATCATTTGTAAATAGTAAATACATGTAAATGACTATCAAATATTTTACTCACATGCACATATATTTGATTCAAAATGAGTGCCTAACACATTAGAATTAATATATATATATATATATATATATCCTCTCATTATCGATGGTGATTCTCTAGGGATTAATGTTGATTATGTTTAATCAACATTGATCTGTATACATCAGTGTCGATTTACTCCATTTGGCATATTTGTTGCACTACTAGTAGATATTTTGCATACTGCCAGTCTTGACCCAAGGCCACATAATTTACTTTACTATAACTATCCTATTATTTTTTATACTAGATTATCGCCTAATGCAAATAGACCCCCTGTTGGTCCCATAACCTTTAAAAGGCTTACACTTCCTTAGGAATATATCCCTTGTGGATCTTAAAAGTGTACCTCATATTGAGAACAATTATTTTCAAGAATCGTGCATGTCCCAAGAAAAATGGATGCTTTGGTTGGCCCATCCTAGCCTTTGTTCTCTTGATTGCCTTCATTTGAGCCCACCTATTCATAGTTGAGGCAATTAATTACTTGTTTTCCTTGGGACATTTTTGCTTATATATCCCACATCTTGTTAGTGCAAAATTGTACTCCATTTTTACCCTCACATATTTATCACTCATTTTTTATCTATCCTATCCCTATCTTATCCAATTACCACATCATTTTGAACCCATTAGTGAATCATCATCCTATGTTGACTCCTAGTTTGAGGGGGGATATCTCCTTACATAAAATTGGAGAATTGAAGCTATCTTAGTTTTTATCTCATGTTAGGTTATTAAATACCTCTCAAAAAAAATGGGAAAATGTAGGCATTCGGATTTCACACAATATATATTTGTGCTAATGTATGTCTTAGGCCCCTTTCTATTTGTATTCACCTAAATATGATCATCTTAATAATTCTATTAAACCCACTAGTTTGTCCAACAACCATAACCTTAAATAATTAAATAATATCCTAATTTCCCACACAAATATTCCCTACACTCCATAAACATTTTCATACCCTTATAAGAAATTAATTACCCCATTAACTAACTAACTAGCCTACTTAGCCACTAATCTATCCACTAGCCCACTTGAAAATTTAAATTACCTATTTATTCAACTACCCCCTAACTATCCTACCACCCTAGCCTCTCCTACATCCCTATGAATCCTAAACCTCATTTAATCCCCATCTAATCCCCCATTATTCCCTAAACTAATCAAGAACCCTCTAGAACTAGGGAAGCTCCTCTAAGATTCTAGAGTATCTAAACTAGATACTTCTAAATAATTTAAAATTCCCTAAAAATCCCTTTCACCATCCCATAAAAGCCATTCTTGGGCCATCACCAGACTAAATTTTAAATAATTAATACCTCATTATAATCTCATAATAATCCATTCTAAATCATCCTCATACTCTTTCTAATCCACTCAACAATCTAAGGAAGCCATTTGAGTCATTTTAAAGCTCAAAGTAAGTAATCCACACTTAATCAATTTGGCATTCAAATTTGCTTGAATATTTTGGAGAGAAGTGATAAGTGATAAGGTGATGGTAATATTTTATGCTTAATTTACTGATTATTCCTTTATTCCCTCCTTTTTATGTTATTGTGTTGTTGGGTTTAAATTACTAAATATAGTAGTTTTTATTAATAACTAAAAAATACAATCACACATTGGTGATCACAGTGGGACCAATCTATTCAATCTAACTTTATTACTTGTTAGACACATTTTGAAAACATACAAAATTGACTAGATAAATAAAGCCCTTTGAATTTTATCAATTTTTCATGTACACACAATAAGTAATTTTATTATTCAAATTGCAGTATTGTAGTCATAGTTTTGTTATAAAAGTAGTAGTTTTGCACTAAATTCCATTTTGACCGCTAACAATTTTCATTTTGATAGGTTTATAGGTTTTTTTTTCAATATCATAGATTCATGAAAAGTTATTTTTCCTAAAATCTATTGTTTTTATATTCGACTTGTGATTTTGTAGACTATAGTTTTAAACCAAACCTAACTAGTTTAGTAAAGACATTTGGGATTTTATAGGTATATATCAATCTATTTTTATCTATAAAGGGTAAAAATACTTTTTTCTATGTATAGGAAAGGAAATCCATCGACCTTAATAGCCTCATAGTTATCACATAATATCATAGAAACATAGTCATGATATCATCACCAAATTCATGATATTACCTTCACAAGTCATGATTTTGCATTTTTGGTTAAAACTATCAAGTTGACCTGCTAACCTTTTGACTACCTAACATCTATTTATCTCTATGTAATCATTTTATATGTGAAGGAAAGGAGAGGCACCAACTCTAGATAGCTTCACAGTTATCATGCAATACCACAAATACATAGTCATAGTTTTGTTATAATAGTTTTGATATTGCCTAAGATTATCATAATTTTACTTTGGTGATTCAAATCATTAGGATAGTTTGATAAAAATATTTTAATTATATTTTTTCTTGTTGTGGCTTGTTGATAGGAACAAAATAAGGGACTAACTAAAAAGATATCAAACTTCCCTATATACCCCTTTGGCTGTCTTGTGCAAAACCACCATTTACAAAATAGTGATTTTGTATAAAAATAAGTGATTTTGACTAAAAACATTAAGTAACTATATTATTAGGTTTTATCTCTTTAACTTATAGTAAATATCTAAAAATCTCTTTTGTAGATAATATCATTTTGTTCTTACCTTATGAGTTGTTTATGTATAAATCTTGGATTTGTGCATTAGTTTTAAAGGTCAAAATCTTATTTTGTCAAAAATTATCTTCCTACAATAAATAATTGTTAAAAATTACCTATAAATAACCTCTAAGACATTTGTGTTTTGGTCTAAGCATTAGATTATTAAGGTCTTTTATTTTCTTATAATATTATAGATTATGAATTGTAGTTTTGTGGTAATAGTTGTGAGTTTTCCTAATGACTTGTAGTTTTTCAGAACCTATATGGTCTTTATCATGGTCAATAGATAGTATACTATACCACAAAACTACAATTGTGATATTTCATAAAATTTACAATTTTTTAGTCTCTAGATGTGGTATTGTGTTACACTGATTATGTATCTGCATTTTTGTAGAAAAAAGTAGTTTTAAATATTTTCAAACTACTAATCCATTTTATGCGAGACCATCTAAGGAGTAGGCACTATATTAGTTTTATAACTTGTTTTTTTGTATGAGGAGTGTGTAAATTAATAATTTTAGTTGTATACTTGTATATATCTTTTGTGTCTTATTTTAAATTTCCTTCCATAGGTAATTAATCATATAAATTAATATTTCTTGTATGTCAACCCATTTTTTTAAGGATAGTATGTAATGTGGAATTCATCCCCATGAAATTTTTAGTCACTAGGGTTTGGTGATGCATATTTCATCACCATGTATTCAACCAAACTCTATGTTCCTACAAAGTTAAATATTAAGGATAATTATAGTTAGGCTAAGCAGTTGACCCCATACAAGTCATCCATAAAGGGGAAAATTTAGTTATCTAAACCAAGTAATAGACAACACCCTATATGGATTTGGTCTTCATGTGCCTTTATGTATCTTAAAGACTCGCTTAGACACCCTTATGTATACCTAGCATATGACCCATCAGCCATAATAAACACGTTATTATCAGAGTTAGTATCAGCTCTCAAGTGACTATCAAATGTAGACAGGGTTGAGAGGATTTAGTATATTCTTTAATAAGTCACCAAAATAAAACCACACCTATGAATCTTTTATGTGGTGCAAGCATCAGGTTACACACCCATTTATTTGACTAAAATTATAGCTAATAATTGGGCATGCTTGTTTGAGTGTTGTGTTAAAGCCCATATTACTTGTGAGTCAAGTAAACCTATCCCATTTTATAAAAAATACTTAGAGACTCTTAAGACATATCCAATCTTAAAATCAAAACCAAATCATTTCATATCACTATTCAAACCTTTTGGATAATAAACCTTTATCTTGAAACCAAATTTTAGTAGTCACTCATCATTCTCTATTCGAGTTGTCACTTTAAATTGACCTATCCTTGAAAAAAAATTATAAACATATACAACCTTAATTGGTTTAAATATAACACCCATCATCTCATCATCCTACCTCTTCATACCTAACACCCATCTAATCATCACCTTGCTAAGTATGGAAGGTATCCAGTCACCTTGTCCTCTTGGTCTATTTTCTAGATTGAATCCTTATAGGGTGATTACTTTGGTAATATTTGGTCATTGTAGTCTTCATAGCCTCACAAATAAAATCCCATATAAGTCACATATAATCACCTCTATTAACCACTTATAGTCTTGGGATAAAGATAATATTAGTATCCAAAGTCACTTTCTCTCCCAACATCCTATATCAAAGTCACACCTAATCACACTTTTTGTGTTACCCTCATCATCCATCATGCCTATCAAAACCCATGCGTAAATTCTAATAATGGGACAATGATCCCATCAATTAAATGAAATCTTTTTGGAATCTATGTTAATGAAGCTAGGATAATGATGACATGCATACCCTTAGAGAGAAAGATTGGATTACAAATGACTTCTTTCATAGTGATGAGGTTAGGGCTCAATTTGACCAATATATCTATGAGAACAATGATCAAATTCTTTATAAGGTAATTGGAATGGGGGTAATACTACCCTTTGCCTTTATCCCAATCCTCTTACAACATAATATATGCCCATCCACTAAACCTAACACTCCCCCTCATTAGAATAATGCCAACCAAGAACAAGAAGAATATAATCTTGTGGATCCTAAATAATAACTTGATGAAAAAAATAGCCCATATAAAATAATTACATTTAGGATAATAGGATAAGAAACACCTTGGAGGATTGATTAGACTAATTGACCTAATAAATTAATTCCCTTTCCTCTCAATTTTGTGCTCAAAATCAATGACCCACTTCACCAAGACAACTTGTTAAAATACCCATCACAGTCAACCAAGGCATAAAATGAGTCAATCAAAAGCTTCCAATCCAATAATATAACCCTAATTCACTCAAGAGTGGAGGATTATGAAGGAGACTCTTTAACAGATTGATCCTCACAACCTAGAAATGAGATACAAATATGAAGACTTTTGCATATCTCCTTTGGCCATGAGTATATTGCAAGTACCTTTCCTAACACACTTAGAGATCCCTAAATTTTAAAAATATAGAGGGAAAAGGGATCCAAAATACCATGTGAAATAATTATATGTATCATTTCATTAGGTTGCCTATGGTGATTCTTACCTTTTTAGACTCTTCCCAAAAATTCTCATGGGGCCCACATTAGAATGGTTAATGCATTTACCTAAAGGTTCCATATCTAGCTTTGGGGAGTTAACAAAAAAGTTTGTGTGACACTTTTCATTAAACATTGAGCATGACATCTATATCATATATCTTTATAATACTAAACAAAAAAATGGGGAAAGTTTAGCCTCATTCATAAAATTTTGGAGAAGCCTTGTTGGTCATTTTCGTTGCATGGTTCCTGAGAAGAAGTTGGACAAAATATTCATTGAAAATCTCAATACTGAATTGAAATATCACTTCAAGATACGTGTTCCAAAACTTTTGATGAAATCATAGAAAAGGGGATTAAAATTGAAAAGGCACTCATTGAGAAAGGTACAATTAAATTATATACCTGAAATGAACAAAGTCATAATCAAGATAATACTTTTTTGGGTAAGCCTAATTTCTTTAATAAAAATTAAAATGCCATAAGGGTTGGAGTAATAGATTCTAAACATGTTTCAAAAGTGTAAACATCTTCCCCTACTAACAAAAAAATGTCTCCACTATCAAGGTACTACAGGGAAAGCCAAAACCCCAAATGGGAAAAAGGCCTCGACAAGAGATGATAGTAAACCATGATCATATTGGTATCATAAAGATGAATTATGCCAATATCATAGAGTCAAGGTACATGATACTAAGAAATGCATGTAGTTAAAACACTACATCCAATATTTAATTGAGAAAGGAGATATTGAAGTAGAAGGGGAGAGTCTAACTAGTTAATCCAAGAATTAACAACTAGGAATATATCAATACCCCTTACCTAATCATGATTAGAGGCATACGAAACTACTTAAGGATCATGTTCAATCCTCCACTTCAAACATAACTGATTATCATTCCATTCCATACCATTATAATAATTATCTCAAAAAATCATTATCTCTAAAAAAGTTTTTAGCTCTTTTGATAAACCATATGATGTCATCCAATAGCTTGAGAATACTCCAGTCCAAATATCTCTTATGGATCTTCTTAATACACCATTGATACATCAAGAGATTCTCAATCAAGTCCTGAATATACTCAAAGTCCCTAGAGATATTGATACAATCTAATTTCAGGCATTGGTGGGTCATTTGTCTCCTTACCAACAAATCACTTTCAATGCATAGGACATGCCACCTATAGGCCCTTATCATAACTATCCATTATTCATTGAAATTTCCATTTCTAATCATAAGATCCCACAAGTATTCATAGATAGAGGGTTATCTTTAAATTTATGTAATCTATACTTTCCCAAGAAGTTAAGGTTATTTGAGTCTTCATTAGGGACTACTTTAATAATGATCAAATCATATGATGATAATGAAAGGCCATCTATAGGAATTATTTATCTTCCTATAGCTATAAGACTTGTAGTCCAAAAAACTTTAATTCATGTAGTGGATGTTGATTTGGTGTATAATCTACTTTTAGGATGCCAATGGATCCTTGAAATGTGATAAATTCCTTCCACCCTCCATAAATGTTTAAAATTCTATGAGTTCACCATTCTAATGGAGATAGAACACTTTCCTAGCTATCAAATGGACCAATCGCATCCCACTTGTTATGACTCCAACATTCATAGTTTAAATCATAATACAAAAGATACAAAGTATATCCACCCTAATGATCTAACACCTTCTTTGAATCAATCACTATGCATCACTCATCTTAAGATCATTTCCAAGGGTTTTGGAGAGTATGAATACAAAACCTTTTGTGTTGTAAATATACCACTCTCCCCATATAGCTATGAGTCCCTAGCAATGAGGAAAGGTAATCCCATCATTTATTAGTTTGGATCCATGGATTTTAATAGTGCATGCATGCTATCAAAAGATTACTTTGATGAATTAGATGATTCATAACTTATTCCTGATGATGAGGCCTTAGATTTACACAAATAGAAGTACCCTGAACTTAAAAAAATTATTCATAATATGAATTATAAGGGGAAATGATGAGGAAATGATGAACAAGGTAGGATTGATCCTATAGGGGTTCAATAACACCCAAAACATCTTCACTTAGGGTACAAACCTCTCATTATTGACCTAAGCACTATCATCTTGGACACTTCTTCAATTCTTGAGGAGTCAACCTCTGATGAATGAATCTAAATAGGTTCCATCTATAACCTTTACAAGGACCTATTTTCCACCAATATCTTTCCTAAAATCACCATCTCCACTATCAACATCTCCCTTCATTACCCCCTATAAATTGGGATTAAAAAAATGAGCCTTATTTTCATATGTTTCAGAATGATGAAGCCATTATAAAATATATAGGATTAAGAGATTTTATCCCATAAAAAGACCATAAGTAAGGGTTCTGTATTAGCTTAAATGAGTTTGCATATTTTGGAGAGAAAAAACATCTCTAAATCAAATTTAAGAAGAAGAGTATAAAGATGAATATCCCTCTCCAAATAAAGAAGACATTCAACCCATTCCTAAAGAGTTAGAATCCTCTCTATAGGACTAGGAATTAGATATGGAACTCTTAGATGAATTTACTTATAAAATAGAGGAATTACCATCACCCCCAACATATCTATAGGACCAATCACCTTCCCTCATTTAGGAGGTTATTGAAGTCAATATTGGAATAGAGAAAAGTCCTAAGATTATCAAATTGGGGGCAACCCTTATATCTAAAGAACAACAAATCTTATTAGGCTTCTCAAAGAATATATATATGTATTCTCATGGAGTTATTTTAACATTTTGGGGTAGATCCAACCTCGGTAGTGTATCATTTAATGGTTCATCAAATGTAAAACTTGTTAAGTAAAAAAATTTAAGATACATCCTAAAGTAGCTATTTTGGTCAAAGAGGAATTATAGAAGTTCTTGAAAGTTGGGTTTATCCATTCCATTGATTATTCTGAGTAGATATATAATATTATCCCCATGGACAAACCATATGGAGGAATAAGAATTTGTATTGACTCTAAAGACATCAATAAATCATGCCCTAAAGATGACTTTCCCTTACCTAATATAGACATGACTGTGGACTCTACTATAGGATATGAGATGTTATCCCTCATGGATAGTTTTTCTAAATACAATGAAATTTAAAATTACTTTTGAAGATCAACACAAAACAACTTTTATCACTCCATGGAAAAATTTATGTTATCAATTAATGACTTTTGGTATTAAAAATACGGTATCTACTTACCAAATGGATATGAAAGTTATAATGCCCTTAAACTTTGGCATGTCTTAGGATATGTGTGGATGACTTGTGTTTTACATACCTCTTTTATATTCTTGTTACATTTATCTATGCTCTTAGTTAGGTCAGCCTATAGAATAACCATGGCTAAGTTAGACTATATATAGGAGGTAGTGGTTAGTCTTTGAGGATCATGTTAAGTATTCTACTCTTAGTGCATTATTTTGGAGGTTTCCCCCTCGAAGTGGCTTTTTTATATTATCCAGTATTCTTATTTGATGTCCATTATTGATTTGTGATCTCTCATATTTACTTATTTTGTGTGATATAAAATCAGTTTATGTGAACATATAATTAATTTCATTATAAGTGGTATCAGATCTTTGATTTGGGAAATTTTATTATGGCATTTTTTTTTGGATCTAGCAAGGTGTGAATTTTGTGATGGGAAGGAGCAAAAAATCATAACTTGCAATCTGGGAAGAATTAATTTTTTATGTTGGCACAGTATTGTTTGAAACACTTTTTTGAAAAAAAAATATGGATTTTTTTTACCTTGCATAATTGTGGTCATTGGATTCATCTCGATAAGATGATGATAATGGTATATTCAACTATTACACATTTTTGTGTCAAATGTTTTTACCCTAGCACACAAAGGTAGTCATTAGATTCATTTTGATGAGGTGATTAGAATGATACCATCCCCTGGTAAAATTTTTTTGGGGTAAAAACCCTCCTAGGGTTTGTATATGGTCGATCCTTCTACACAAAGATGAAAAGGGGGGAACTCCTAAGACTCTTTCTAATAATGAAATGGATTCTATAACTTTAGATCCATTTATTTCTCAACTTTAGGTTGACATAAACAGCTTAGTGTGGCATGATGACTTTATTGTATTTCAAATGGATGTTTCAAGGATGCACAAAGAGATTAATGGGGTTAATAATCAATTGAATTAGATCACTACTTCATTGGCCACTCTTTCATCTCAGTTGCAGTCAAACAACCCTCCACTTCATCATTTGGGTCCTCCTCCTCTCAACACTAACAACTCCAATTCTGGTGTGAAATTGATATTACCCAAAGTGGACATGTTTAAGTTTGATGGTAAGAATACTCTCACTTGGATTACCTAAATTGATAATTTATTTTATCTTCATCAAACTCCTAGTTCTCATAAGGTGATAATGGCATCTTTGTATCCAGAACTGGAGCAGTTCATTTGGTATCGTTAGTTATGTGATCAAAATAAAAATAATGGTAATCCTATTACATGGTATATTTTAACTGATGAGTTGTTGGATAATTATCAAATTAATGTCTCTAAAAACTAATTTATCCAACTATCCAAACTATGGTAAATGAGAACTATGAAGGATTATATTCATTAGTTTCAAAATCTATCCTTACGGGTGGAAGACATCATTGAGGAAAATTTGATTGATCTATTTTTGGGTGGTCTCAAAGATAGCATCCAATTAGAGGTTTAGATGTTTAACCTAGCATCTATATTATAATTTATCTCATGGGCATGCATGGTAGAGGAAAAATAGATGGTCAAATAGAAAACCTTCACTACTAGTCATGATCACACCTTTCTAGGACCATCATATCCTCAACCCACTAGACTGACACCTTAAAAAAATAAGGAGAAGTGAGACAAAGGGTTGTGTTATGGTTATGATAAAAAATGGATCAAATATCATCATTGTGCTAAAAATAATATATTATGCATCAAAGGTGTCAATGAGGATAATGATGAGGAGGCACTTTGTAAGGATGAAGAAGGTCTTGAGGAGGAATCTGAAGACTCTCAACCTACTATTTCTTATCATACCCTTTTAGGTATTAATACTCCCCAAACTATTAAGGTGGTGTGTTTCCTAAAAAAATAGAAGGTCATTATTCTAATTGATTCTGGGAGTAAACACAACTTCATCAACAATAAATCAGTTAATCGCTTGAACTATTTCATTTATCTTGTTGGCTACTCACTTGAAATATTTCATTTATCCCACTCTAGAATTTTAGGTCATGATTATAGATGTGTTGGGTGAATATTTTATCACCAGTTGACTGACGGCAAAATAGGTGTTTCAACCACAACATAAGGAGATTTGATCAACTAAATGTGCAGGTCTACCACATCAAAATGGGACAAATCTCTCATCTCATCAAGGGGAGGTTCCCTATAAATTATAGGATATATATATAAGCTAAAAATAGACATAAGGGTGGGATAACACCATCCATCTCTCTTTTTTCAGAGATGATGTTCACAAATCGAAGGAAAAATCTAGGGTAATTGCTGAAGGCATTTCTCTTCTTTCAAAAATGATGTTCAAAAAACTAGAGGATGACTTCCTAATAGTAACTGTAACATGATGTAGTAACACAATAGAATGAAGTGTAGCACAAAGTCTCTACCTCAACTACCAAGGAGTAAAAGAATTATGAAGGATAAGGGGAGCTCAAAGTCTCTCTAATAGCCTTTACACAAAACATAGACTGAAGGCAATTATGGTAGCACAAAGTCTCCCACAGTCGGCTTCAGGACATCTTCCATCTTATTTATACTTTTTCTATTTATTTAATTAAATATACAAGATGGTATTTAAGAAATAGAAATAAGAACAATCTCCTAAACAACACAAGCTATTTCAACATAAATTTTGAAAGGTTACTTGCTTTCTCATTCACTTAACAAAATATGATTAACAGTCTAAGCTCAAAGTCTTAGGGATGCCTTTCAATTTGGGCAAAGCTTCACTTCTGATAATCAAGAGATATCCCTTTAAATTATGATAGATTACAATATATATAGCATCCAAATAAAGTCTTGGGTGTTTGTTTTCATGAAACGACCCATGCTACATTGAATGCTATGAAGGGGCCATGTTGGAACAGGTCATCGGCCTTAAATTTAGCATTCTAAATCATCTCAAATGTCTCCTCCTAAACATGGGTTGACTAGTCTTCTTTATGAGGCTTACACAGCTATCCATTCACCTTTACTTAATGCAAAAAAATAGGCCGTGCCATTGAATGTTCACATTCTTCGATGTCCACTTGGTGGACTATTTCACCTACTAGAAATAACTCTCCTATAGATATTTTTGGATTTTATATAATTTTCCCTCTTTCTTATTGCATTTAATTTCTTTTTGATGATCTAAGCTCTCAAGCTATCTTCTCACTTTTTACTACCTCCTTCGACTCCTTCTTTGGCTGGTCACTGAGTTTATTCCTAGGTGTGCATCTTTTGAAAATCAACAAATATTTCATTACCCTAAATTTGACGTCCATAGGGACATCACTAGTCATTTGGTCACTTGAACCACTTTGAACCTTTGATCTTGTGAGTGCATCGATTCAATCGTTCAAAGTGGTTCAATGGTTGGTGGTTTAATCGGCTATTCAGTTCAATCTTTTTGTGAAGGGCTGCATTCACTTTCTTTTTCTATTAAACTCATTGAACCTTTCAAAGTTCAATGTTCAATCGTTCAAACTTAACTCTTTGAATCCTTTGATTTTCTAATTTTGTTAAACTTTATTGAACTCATTGAACCTTTGAACTTTGAACTCTTTGGGTTCAGGGTTCACTAGTTCAACAGTTCAATCTTCACTCTTCAAAGTCTTCTTTTCTTTGAGTCTGCCGAAGTCATTGAAACTGTTGAACTCATTGAACTTGCCAAAGTCTTCAAACTTGTTGAAACTATTTAAAGTGATTAACTCTTTTTGAACCTTTGAACCACTTTGAACCTTTCTAAGTTCAAAGGTTCAATGGTTCATTGGTTAATTCCAATTCTTTGAAGCCTGCCAATGAGTCTTTGATTGAACCTCGGTGTTGAACCTTCCTTGAAATGCCTAAGTGTTTGGAACTTATTTATTTATGAGAGCCCACCTGTTGAACTTGTTGAACCCATTGAACTTGTGAGTTCCTTAGCTAAAAATGCTTGAATGATTGAAAAAATTAACTACTCAGAACATTTTTGAGAAAGAAAAGAGAGAGTTTTAGTCTGTAGGACCAAAATGGTTGATGTGTTGTCCACAAAAGCAAGTGATGGATTTTGAGAACAATAGATGGCTCCAATTAGGGAAATTCCATTGATTGAAATTGAATTAATTAAAGGGAGTAGAATCCAGAATCTTAGTGCCTTCATCTATGCCATTAGGATATGGAGTCATGCTACCCAAAAAGAAAGGTGCCAAAATAAATGAACAACATAAAACAAAAGGAAAAATATACAAAAATTATACATATATACAACTGGACTTATCTGATACTTCAAGGATTGAATTTCTTTAGATGCTACCCACTATGAGGCAGTCCAAATGGTGTCACATCTTGATATTTTAGCAAGAAAATATTTTCATCATTTAAATGATGAATGGAAAATAGGCCTCTCCATAGGGAATCAAATTTTCCATGCATTCCTTTTGGTTCTCTCCTCTTGTCCCATAACAAAACTTGATCTCCAATCTAAAAATCATGAACCCTTGCTTTCTGGTGAAAGAGCTTATATACGAGACTTTGATGTGCAGTGATTCGGTCCACCACCATAGTTCATTGCTCATTAAGTTTAATTAAGCACATGATTCTCTTATCGATGGAACTTTCAAATGTTGAATCTTCTACTGCTTTTTCCAGCTTCAGTGCTGGTAATTCTAGGGTGATTGGTAGATCTACATTGAGACCATATAGAAGTTGGAAAGGTGACATACCTATCACCCTCTTGGGTGTAATTTTGTTTGCCCATAAAGCATCAAGCAATGATTTATGCCAGGTTCTTTGATTGTCATCTACTAGCTTCTTGATAATGGTCACCAAGTTCTTGTTGCTTGATTCTGCTTGACCATTTCCTTATAGAAAATAGTTAGAAGAGTGGGAGAGAATAATCCCATAAGAGTAACAAAACTGGGTAATCTCATGAGAAGAGAAACAGGCTACACTATCTGTTACAATCTTATTTGGGACCCCAAACCTAGAAATGATGTTTTCCTTGAGGAAATTACATACCACCTTGAAAGTGGCATGCTTGACTGGAATGGCTTCCACCCACTTGGTAAAGTAGTCTATGGCTGTGAGGACATAATCATGTCCAGTGCTCGAGGATGGATTTACAGCACCAATGAAATCAATCCCCCATTTCTAAAATGGCTCTTCTATCACCACAAGCTTGAGAGGTAATGTGGCCAGCTTGGGTTTGCCAATGAACTGTTGACATAGCTTGCATCTACGCAACTAAGCATATGAATCTCAAAATAGAGTAGGCTAATAGTACCTAGCTCATATAATCTTATAGGTAGTCACAGGTGCAAAAAAATGTCCATAAGCCAAATTGTGGAAGGACTCCAAAAGTTTGTCCTACTATACTTTATCCATGTAGTGAAGGAATACCCCATCAAGATTCCTCTTATACAGACCATTTTTCCATAGAATAAAATTATAAGCTTTCAACTTAACAGTCCTCTTTTCTTTATGAGACAGGTGAGTAGGACACTCACCATAGGTAAGGAAATGAGTAATATTTAAATACCACTCATTCGTAATTGTGACAAAGAGAACTGTTGGCATGTCTTCAACTCTTGTTTCTTCTGGTATGTTGTCAAAAATTAATTAACAAAGGCCCCTTTCCCACACAAGCTTCATCAGTTTGATAACAAGATCAAACTCCTAGATTTTGGTGATCCAATTACCCCTTTTGGTCCCAAACTCCTGCTGAGTTAGTATGGACTTGACTGTTGTGTCAGAGACAAGAGCAATAGTAAGTGAGTTCAGGATGTAAAAATTGAAGTGATTTACTACCTTTACCATAGTGTAGGCATGCTTCTCCATGATTGAATACTTCATCTCATGAGCTTTGAGAGGACAACTCATGAAAGATATGGGAGATTCTATGCCTTCTTTATTTTGTTGAACCAAGAAGGCTAAAAGTGTATGTTCATAAGCATAGCTATACATCATGAATTCTTTAGTGTAATCAAGACAAACCAAAATTAGGGCATGGGTGATAGCTTCCTTGATATCTCAAAATGTTGATTTGCCTTCTTCAATCTAGTTAAAAGTGGCTTTGCCTTTCATCATATTTATTATGTGATGAGTCTTTTCTATGAATTCAGAAATGAACCTTTGTAAAAAATTCACCTTTTCAAAGAAAGAGTGGACCACAGTCTTACTAGTAGGAAGAGTAAGTTCTTGGATAAATTTGACTCTTTTTGGGTTGATCTTTATGCCTTCTTGGGATATAGTGTGACTGAGAAGTTTACCTTCTGTAACCCCAAAAATTAACTTTTTGGGATTAAGAGAAATACCATTCTACCTACATCACTCAAACACTTGTTGTAAATGATGTACATGATTAGGATGATGCTTAGAAGAGACTGTTAAGTTATCAAGATATACCACAATGAACTTACCCATTTTATTTTTGAAAGCAAGATCCATTGCTCTTTAAAAAGTGGTGTCAGCATTATGAAAGTGGTCTTACGTTGGTCTACTTCACCAACTTCCACTTGATTATATCCTAAAAGTCCATCTAACATTGATAACATCTCAGCGCCTGTCACTATTTGTAGCAGCTGATCCATGGTGGGCAAGGGATAGTTGTCTTTTAAAGATGACTGATTTAGATTTTTGAAATCAACACACAAGTGAATTTATCCATTTTTCTTTCTTATGGGTACTATATTCACAATCTAGGTAGAAGGATGGATTGGGAAAATAATCCTTGCATTCAATATTTTCTATATTTTAGTTAAAATCATGCTTGATATCCTAGGGTTGTATTGCCTTTGCTTCTACTTATGAGGCAATGACCCAATCTTGAGAGGAATTTCATGCTTGATTTCTTCAAGTCTGAGAGGTTTCAAATTATCATATGAATAGGCTAGAACATCAATGTAACGGTGAAGTAGTGTAATGAATTTGAGTTTCTCATTAAGAGTGCAACAATTCCCAATGTTGACCATTTTTGGATGATCTTTTGTACTCAAATTTATTTGATCAAAATCCTTGGAGGATTTAGAAATTATTTGTTGTTCCTTGATAAACCTATCGTGCTTGTCAAAAAGTTTCTCAAGAGAAACTAATCCTTTAGGAATTTTATTCCCTTTGAGTTAGAGGAACTCTTCATCAGTCATTGAATTTGTCTTAGGAGCTGATTCCCACGGTGGAGATTCACTACCTTTAAATTGAGGTTTTTAAAAGCTATCTCTTTATTCCAAAAAATCAATGATTTGATTATCTCCATTGAACACCTGCCAATGGTTAGCATTATTAGGTACACTTGGTTGAAAGACCAACTTGATAGTGTACCTATTTTCTTTGAAATCTTGGTGAGGAACCAAGAGGGTTACGGAGATGGCCAATGCATCTGCGTGACTATTGAATTCTCTGGGCATGGTAGAAATACTTAAAGCATCAAAGCTTTCAATGCAGTCCCACACTAGATTGTGATAATGTCACAATCTTTCATTCTTGGTTTGGTACAGGTTCCTCACCTGGCAAACCATCAGCTCAATATCTCCTTTGGCATGAAGGATCTTAACACCCTTATCTTGAGCAACCTTTAATTTGAGCAACAACGATTCATATTCAACAATGTTTTTGGTGTTGTTGAACTACATCTTGTATGCATATGGGAAAATATCTCCTTGAGGAGATATTAAACCAACTCTAGCTCCATAATCGGTAGAAAAGTTGCTACCATCAAATTTAAGATTCCAAATATCATCAAAATTTGATCTTCTTTCAAATTTTTCTTCATCAAAAAGAGAAGATCCTTTTTCATGTGTACTGCACCCTACCAATTTTTCTGATGTTTCATCTAAATTTTTTAGATTATCACTTATAGAGATTTCATCTACTAAAATAGGAATGTTTTTAGTAGATAAAAAGTAATTACCCAAGCCTGAAGACTCAAAAAAAATTGAGCTTTAGGGGCTGACATTTGGGTGACAATGTACTTTGATTCCTTCTTAAGAAGTAGCATTTACATGATGCCTTTGACAGGAATCCTCACCTCAGATAGGTTCATGCTCAATTCTCTACCAACATCCTTGCAAAAATATCACCCAAGAAGAATGCCATACGAGGCTGGGACATCAGCCACCAAGATTGTCATTCTAATTCTCTTATCTGGGAAGGCTACAAATGCAAATTGAGCATCTTTGATTTGTCTCAGCAAAGGCACTTATTTGTTTTCCATAGAGAAACATCTAACAAAGGTCTTCGTTAGTGTGAGACCAAGAGAGTCTACTACCTTGGCATGCTTGACATTGTTTGAAGCTCCTGAGTCTATAATGTAATTGTTTAGCTGATGACCATTTATCAATAGGGAGACATAAAATGGTTCTATCTTTCCAGGGGTAGCTGGAGGAGTAATCACAAGATTATCTCAGGTAGGTGTGTTCTTTGGAAGAACAGGGGTTACTTCTAAAATTTCTTGTCCTATAGGGACATTTTTATTCTTGATACATTGAACTAACCTATCCAACTGCTCAGAGTTAGATTGCAATAATTCAAAATCAAACATTTGAATTTTGGTCTTCTTAACATGGTCAATTATATCAAATGATTGAAATGAATTAGAGACAGAGGGAGGCAGTCCATCAATCTAGTTTTTACTAGGTGTAGGACTAGTCTATGAATTAGAAGTAGAAAGTGAAGGAATATTTGAGGTACTTACTTTTTTAGTGATCATCGGGTCCTTTGATTGGAAAGGTAGTGAAGTTCCTCATTTAGCAATTGAAATTACTGGCCAAGATTCTTTCCTAGTTTTTCTTTTATTTTCTTGTTGAGCTGACTAGTTCTAGGACCTAGTAAATACCATGTATGATCTATCAAACACTTCACCTTTACTTTTGGGTTCATCCTAGTAATTCAAGAAACCAATGTTGGAGTCACCAACTAATTCTTCTTCACCTTCTATAAAGAGATCAGTGTCATCTTCTTGGTTCAACTCAAGTTGGAAAGAGAAATCATGTTTAGCTTCAAGATAACCAACTGTTGAGTTGGTTGGTGCTACTTCAATGGCAAGCTTCCCTAGTGGGGGAGGAAGGTAGTTTGGTTGCCCTTGATTTCTAGCAGTGTTGCCCTAATACGACTAGTTGGGTAACATCCTCCTTGGTATATCTCGGTAAGAAGGAGTAGACATCCCTTGCGCCATTTGTTTCTTAACAGCTAACAACTCATTTGCTAGCTTCTACACCATAAGATCAGTGGTGCCTATAGAAAAATATTCAAAAGATGAAGAATATTTACTTATGTTAGGATCTCTTCTTATCTTTTCTACCAAGATAAGATCATATTCAACCTCAATGGAAAAATCTTGAGCTGTAGCAAGGTCTATGTGGCTTCCCTGCCTCAACAAGAAATTCACCTTAGGAAGCTGAGAGTTTATGAAGAAGCATTTGAGATTTTCTAGTGTTGGCTAAGTAATTGTAGGAATCTTATTCTTCAACTTATCAAATTTAGCTATGAAGTCCCTCATAGGTTCATGAGGCTCTTTCTTCATTTGTGTGAGCTGAGCCAACAGGGCATGCACATCTTCTACAGGCTTGAATCTAGCTTCAAACTTGGATTTGAGGGTGTTCCAATTAGTCACAATCTAGGCCTACAGATGATAAAACAAATCTGCAGTAGTACCTTGTATAGTTTCTATGAATAGCCTAACTGCTACGTCCTCATACTTCACACTTATCATGCCATAGGTTATGCTGAAGGCTGCAATATACCAATCAAAATGAACCTTCCCATCACCATAGAACTCATAAAAAATATTTCTTGAGCTACAGGGTAGCTCATGTAGAGGTGGTGTTAGATTCAAGGGACCAAAAGTATTATCCTAGGGGCCTCGAGCTACCATGATATGGCTATTGAAAGGGGGGATAATAAATCTCTATGGGATATATATGGACAAAGATCTACTAACAGAGGAAATAGAAACTTTGCCTGGTATTGGGGACCTGATGTTTGTAGGAGGAAAACTCTTGATTCACTGGAGGCAAGATGGTGGGGGAAAAAGATCAAAATTACTCAGATACACCAAATCAAATATAGGGTCAACAATACCTTGAGCTCTCTGGCTTCATGTGTATGGTGGTCTGCCAGAGTGCTAAAATGGAAATGGAAAAGAACTAGAACTGCTTCAGTTTGAAGCTTGAGGCTTCAAGCTGCTTTTTCTTTCCCAGTAGAATTGCCAAAAAATTGTTGGCATGGAGCTGGCAGAGTAGACAAAAGAAATGAAACATTCATTCCCCAGCAGCTCTAGTTTTGCAAACCAAATTATATAATGGAAATGGATAAGGGTATAAACTAGATAATGGAAATGGATAAGGCTATAACAAAAATGCATAAAGTTATAATGAAAATGGATAAGACATAGGAGATACTTCAATTTGAAGCTTAAGGCTTCAAACTGCATGTTCATTCTCCAACAGAGTCACCAAAAAATTACTGGGTGAATATTTTGTCACCAGCTGATTGATGGCAAAATAGGTGTTTCAACCATAGCATAAGGAGATTTGATCAGCCAAATGTGCAGGTCTACCACATCAAAATGGGACAAATCTCTCCTCTCATCAAGGGGAGGTTCCCTATAAATTATAGGATATATATATATATATATATATATATATATATAAGCCAAAAATAGACATAGGGGTGGGATAACACCATCCATCTCTCTTTTTTCAGAGATGATGTTCATAGATCAAAGAAGAAATCTAGGGTAATTGCTGAAGGCATTTCTCTTCTTTCAAAAATGATGTTCAAAAAACTAGAGGATGACTTCCTAGTAGTAACTGTAACGGGACGCAGTAACATAGCAGATTAAGCATAGCACAAAGTCTCCACCTCAATTGCCAAGGAGTAAAAGAATTATGAAGGATAAGGGGAGCTCAAAGTCTCTCCAATATCCTTTACACAAAACATAGACTAAAGGCAATTATGGTAGCACAAAGTCTCCCATAGTCAACTTTAGGACATCTTCCAACTTATTTCCACTTGTTTTACTTATTTAATTAAATGGAAAAGATGATATTTAGGAAATAGACATAAGAACAATCTCCTAAATAACGCAAGTTATTTCAACACAATGTCTGAAAGGTCTCTTACTTTCTCATTCACTTAACAAAATATGATCAACAGTCTGAGCTCAAATTCTCAGGGATGCCTTTCAATTTGGGTAGAGCTTAGCTTCTGATAATCAAGATATATCCCTTTAAATTATGAGATATTACAATTTATATAGCATCCAAAGAAAGACTTGGGCACTTATTTTCATGAAACAACCCATGCTGCATTAAATACATTGAATGCTATGAGGGGCCGTGCTGGAACAGGTCATCATCCTTAACTTTAGCATTATAAATCATCTCAAATGTCTCCTCCTAAGCATGGGTTGCCTAGTCTTCTTTATGATGCTTACACAGCTGTCCATTCGCCTTTACTTAATGCATAAAAATAAGCCACGCCATCGAATGTTTGCATTTTTTGATGTCCACTTGGTGGACTATTTCACCTACTAGAAATAACTCTCCTATAGATATTTCTAGATTTTATATAATTTTCCCTTTTTCCTATTGCATTTTGTTTCTTCCTGATGATCTGAGCTCTTGGGCTATCTTCTTGCTTTCTAATGGCTCCTTCAGCTCCTTCTTTGGCTAGTCACTGAGTTTGTTCCTGGGTGTGCATCTTTTGAAAATCAATAGATATTTCATTACCCTAAATTTGATGTCCATGGGGATGTCATGGGTCATTTGGTCACTTCAACCACTTTTAACCTTTGAACCTTTGATCTTGTGAGTGCATTGGTTCAATGGTTCAAAGTGGTTCAATGGTCGGTAGTTCAATCGGCTCTTCGGTTCAATCTTTTTGTGAAAGGCCACATTCGCTTTCTTTTTCTGTTGAACTCTTTCAAAGTTCAAGGTTCAATGGTTCAATCTTAACTTTTTGAATCCTTTGATTTTCTAAGTCCGTTGAACTTTATTGAACTCGTTGAACGTTTGAATTTTGAACTCTTTGGGTTCAAGGTTCACTGGTTCAACAGTTCAATCTTCACTCTTCAAAGTCTTCTTTTCTGAGTCTGCGGAAGTCATTGAACCTGTTGAACTTGTTGAAGTCTTCAAACTCGTTGAAACTCTATAAAGTGATTAACTCTTTTTGAACCTTTGAACCACTTTGAACCTTTCTAAGTTCAAAGGTTCAATGGTTCATTGGTTCATTCCAATTCTTTGAAGCCTGTCGATGAGTCTTTGATTGAACCTCAGCATTGAACCGAAATGCCTAAGTGTTTGGAACTTATTTCTTTGTGAGATCCCACCTATTGAACTTGTTGAACCCATTGAACCTGTGAGTTCCTTAGCTTAAAATGCTTAAATAATTGAAGAACTTAACTACTCAAAAAAAAATTGAGAAAGAAAAGAGAGAGTTTTGGTCTACATGACCAAAATGGTCGGTATGTTGTCCATAAAAGCAAGTGACAGATTTTGGGAACAACAAGATGGTAGTACTATCAGTTGCTTATGAAAAATCCATAGTATTAAGTTGTCCATGAGAGACTACTTGTTGGATTATATTATGTTTTCTATTCCCATGGGGGGGCTGACATTATTCTAGAATTATAGTGGCTCACTACTTTGGGCACTATTGAGATGAATTTCTAGGAATTATTTATTTGTTTTCATTTTGAGGAAAGGATATTTGAGCTAAGGGGATTAAGGGCTAAATATCCACAAATTTTTAGCTCCCATCAAATGATAAATATTATTCAAAAGGGTGATAAAGGATTTATAACTCACTTGTTTGCCATGGAAGTTCATCCAACTTAGCCATTTACACCTCATGATCTACAACGAGTGATTGATGCCCATTTAGTTATTTTTATTGGCATACTGGAAGGACTTCTACCTCGCCACATGCATGATCATGCTATCAAATTTATTCCTAGTAGTACACCACCCAACATCAGGCCATATAGGTATCCTTATGCCCAAAAAAGTTAAATTGAAAATATGGTACAAGAGATGTTGGATGCTGGAATCATTTACCATAGCCAAAGTGAATATTCTTCACTAGTTGTCATAGTACAAAAGAAAGATGACACTTGGAGGATGTGCCCTGACTATAGGTAGATCAAAAAGTAAACTATCAAAGATAAGTTTCTTATTCCTATCATTGATGATTTTCTAGATGAATTAAATGGTGATCTTTATTCTACCAAGTTAGATCTATGTTCTAGGTATCATCAAATCTAGATCCATGATGAAGACATACCTAAAACTATTTTTAGGACTCATGAGGGCCATTTTGAGTTTTTGGTTATGCCTTTTAGGATAACAAATGCACCATATGCCTTTTAGATTTTGATGAATACTATTTTAGGCCATTTTTGAGGAAATTTTTTCTATTATTTTTTGATGATATCCTCATTTATAGTAAAAATTGGGAAGACCATTTGCACCATGTGAAATAGGTACTCTCAATTTTAGAATAACATCAGTTGTATACCAAACCTTCCAAATGTACTTATAGAGCTTTTGAGGTTGAATATTTAGGTCATCTAGTTTCACATACAAGAGTAAAAGTGGATCTTAAAAAAATCCAAGCAATGGTGGACTAGCTGATTCCTAAGACACTCAAGTAACTAAGGGGATTTCTAGGGCCAATTGGTTACTATTGTAGGTTTGTCAAAAATTATGGTAGAATTATAGCCCCACTCACATATTTATTAAATAAAGACTCCTTTCAATGGATTGATACAGCTATTACGACATTTAAATAATTGAAATTAGTGATGTACACCACTCTAGTGTTGGCTACTCCTAATTTTCCAAGACTTTTGTGGTTGAATGTGATGCATCTAGGTATGGTATGGGTGTTATAATCATGCAAGAAGGTAGACCAATTTCATTTAAAATTCATCAATTGAAGGGTAAAAATTAGCACAAGCCCATTTATGAGAAGGAAATGATGGCCATTTTGTATGCAATCAAATAATGGAGGCCTTATTTGATGGGTCATTACTTTTAGGTAAAGACTAGTCATGATAGTCTCAAATATTTTTTGGAGCAAATTTTATTATCTAAAGAATAATAGAAATGAGTAACTAAGATGTTAGGATATGATTTTTAAATAGTTTATAAGAAATCCAAGGACAATATAGTGGCAGATGCACTATCTAGGAAGGATGAATCAGTTGAGGCATTGATATTTGCTATGACCATTCTATAGGCAGACTGGCTAGAGGAAGTACAATTAGAATGGGATAATGATAGTGCTACCCATGATTTGATTTAGAATCTTCAACATGGTTTGGGTGGATTTTAAAAATTCACAGGGAAGGGTGATGCATTATAGTATAAAGATAGATTATACCTATGTAAGAATTATCTTCTTAAATAAAAAATCCTTTAGGAAATTCATGCAACTCTAATTGGGGGTCATTCAAGATTTTTTGAAAACCTATCATAGAATCAAGAAGGATTTTTTTTGGAAAGACTCAAGGGGGATGTCTAGAAATATGTAGCTGAATGTATGATCTATCAACAAAATAAAGGAGAAATCATCAAAACTCTAGGTCTTTTGTAGCCTTTATCCATCCCTAGCCAATGTTGGGAAGAGGTGTCTATGGATTTCATTACAGGGTTACCAAGATCTTATGGTCAAAATTTTATCATGGTTATGGTAGATCATCTTAGTAAATATGCTCATTTCTATTATTTATCATAGCCCTTTATTGCTAGTATAGTAGCTTTTGATTTTTTCAATATAGTTCAAAAATTACATGGTACCCCTAAGATCATTGTTAGTGATCGAGATCCCATCTTCACTAGTAATTTTTGAATTGAGTTATTTGCATGTTTGGGTAATCAGTTGGCTCATAGTTCATCCTATCATCCTTAATCAGATAGACAAATTGAAGTAGTCAACAAATGTATCGAAGAATATCTCTATTGTTTTATTTTTGATAAATAGGATAAATGGGTTCATTGGTTGCCACTTGCTAAATGGTGGTATAATACTTCTATCCATAGTTTTTCCAAAATGTCTCCTTTTTTGGCACTATATGGATACCACCCTCCATCCATCACTTTAACCTTGAAGGTCCATCCTAAGGTTCATGTAGTTAAATAACATATTCACCATCAACAAGAGGTCCTTACCAATTTGCATGAAAATTTAGCCATAGCCTAGAATTGCATGAAACAATATGCAAATCAACATAAGAGTGAGAGGCACTTTGACATTGGTGATTGGGTTTTTATTCACTTATAGCCATATAAGAATATGTCTTTGAAGTAATAGAAACATTATAACAAGCTATCCCCTAAGTATTATGGGCCTTATCAAATCTTGTAAAAAATTGGTAGTGTGGCCTACAAGTTAGAGTTTCCTTCCTCCACTCACATACATCTAGTATTTCATGTATCATGCCTAAAGAAAGTCATTGGACATAAAGTTTCTACCCAAATTGAGTTACCAAAATTGGAGGAATAAGGAAGAGTTATTCTTGATCCTGAGGTGATCCTTCAAATGTGCACTAAGTAGTTGTGGTCTCGAGTGATTAAGGAGTACCTAATCAAATGGAAGAATCTGCCCTATGAAGATGCTACTTAGGAGGATGAATCCTTTGTGTAAAAACATCCAAAGTTAACTCAATTTTGAGGATAACATTTTTTTAAGGGGAGGGGCATGTTATGCCCTTAACCTTTGGTGTGTCTTGGGATATGTGTGGCTGACTTGTGGCTTACATACCTCTTTTATATTCTTATTACATTTCTATATGTTCTTAGTTATGTTGGCTTATGAAATAACCATGGATAAGTAAACTATATATAGGAGGTAGTGGTTAGTCTTTGAGGATCATGTTAAGTATTCTGATCTTAGTTTATTATTATGGAGGTTGCCCCCTCAAAGTGGATTTGTTAAATTATCTAGTATTTTGCTTTGTTGTCTATTATTGTTGCGTGATCTCTCATATTTTCTTATTTTATGCAATATAAAATCATTATGTTTAAACATATAAGTAATTTCATTACAAAAGTAATATTTCATGACATGATGCATGACATCATTGAATATTATGTGGATGATATACTATGGAAGTCTAAACTCTGATTCAAGCATCCTGTGGTGTTAAGGAAAATCTTTGAGATAATTATATAATATAAGGTTAGATGGAACCCTAAGAAATGTGTGTTTGGCATTACCTCAGTTAAACTATTAGGGTTCATAGTATCCAAGAGAGGAATTGAAGTAGATCTTATAAAATTAGAAGCTATTGTGGAAATGTCTCTTCTAAAAATCTAAAGCAATTAAGAAGCCTTCAAGGTAAATTATAGGATACTCATTAATTTATATATCAATTAGGAGATAAGTGTCACCCCTTTACCCACCTATTAAAGAGGGAAAATCATTTCAAATCAAACTTAGAATGTTAATAGGATTTTGATAATCTCAAGCACGTCAGGATCCTACTCCTCAATAAGAGTACATATGATTACCTTGTATAAGCAACTAAACATGGAATTATACCAGAATTAACAAGTAACTAGAATTCACAAATGACATAGAATATGAGAGACAATACACAATCTTGTATTAATACTCATTCAGAAAGAAAATACAATAAATAAGATGCCACTTCTTCTCACAACTCTATGAGGCTTCCCAGACCTCAAGGGCTCCCAGTAATTCTCAATCAAGAGTTCACTCTCCTACCAAAAATGGTTACAACAAACAACTCAAACACAAAGTTGTTGTTCACCTCAAACCAGTCAGTAATAACACTACACAAGTACTCAAAGTACTTCAAGTAGATCTCCCATGAACTTGCAACAACCTACAACTCAAATGATCTTACTTACCATGTAGATCAGCCCTGATTTTGCACAACCTACAAATCAAAGATCTTACAATTGGAAGGATCTCTTCCTTGCCTTACCTTAATTACAATACATGCCAATGAGTCTATAAATAGATCCCATACTAAATAGTAACTTAGACTTCTAATTTACAATAATTAGACACATAGCTCAAGACTCGAAATAGTCTTTACATGCAAATATTCAGTTCAATAAACTAACTGTTCATGCAATGAATAGTTCTAGAACTGCACAAGCGACTGACATCGGTCGCTGTCTGACTAGAAGTGACTGACATCAGCCAACTCCTACCGATGTTGATTTCCCTTTGCACTGAAGATGATCAACGTCAGTTGTGCTATCGATGCTAATTTCTCTGGAACTCAGCAACCTCCTCCATGTTTGCATCAGTGAAGCTTTTAGCTCCACAACCTAACAATCTCTCACTTGGAGATAAATAGCTACAACTATACCTATACTTGTACATTATCTAGTTTGTTTCCTAGCATTGTATCCCTCTTCAAGATCACTCTTGAAGACCAACCACCACATAACCTATGGTGCACCTCTTGTCATCTAATTAACCTGCCACATCCACATCTACAAACCCATGTAAAAAATAACTCGACCCTGCATAGCATGTGCACCTGCTGCTGGTCCCTCTTAGATATCTGAGAATCCACTGAACTACCCTCCAGTGCTTCTTTCCTAGATTGGCTCCAAACTTGCTGATAGCTCCCACTGCTTGGGAAAACTCAGGTCTAGTACACATGTACTTAACCTCATCATGTGAATTAGGACACTGTTCATAGAACTTTCCAACCATCGACATGCTAACCGGTTTCACACAATCATCTGGAGACAAAATCAACCTATGACCTTCCATGTCCCTAGAACACACTCATGCCAAAGAATCTTGTTGCTCCCAGATTCCTCATGACACACCTCTGAACTAGCTTTACCTTTAGTTCAGCAACTCCCTGCATATGTGACCCTGCAACAAGCACAACATACAGTAATAAGATAATGTAGCAAATATTATCCAACTTGGTAAAGAAAACATAATGGTTAAACCTTCATTTTCCTGCAGCTTACTCAAGACCATATACCCAGGCCTTCTATCTCACGTGTCCATTCTTGCTCTTCTTTATCCTAAAAATCCATTTGTCTTTCAGTGCTTTCTCCCAGCTAGAAACTCCACCAAAAACTCCCATTTGGTTCTTCTCCAAGGAATCACATTCCTCATCCATGCTAAGCTCCCACTATTTCCTGGATTCTACCTGCTCTGCTTCTTTAATAACTTCTTGGTTCTTGACCATCAATGAGAAACAAGTAGTGTAAAGAAGGGAAATGATGAATTTGAGGTTTACTTACCCTTTCAGTCCTCCATATGGGCATTTGAGACTCCTTGATAGCTTATTGTTTGCCCAAAATCTATCTCAGTGATCGATGCCAGTCACATCTTAGTTTGCACCCGACCGACATCGGTTCCATGTGACTGACCTCATCGTTGACGTTGATTCCCTGACCGACACTGGTGTTTACTTATCTAAAGTCACCGACGTTGGTCTACACATAGCCAACATCGGTCCATGTCTGGATGTTGACGTCAATTTTCTAACTGACATCGGTCTCTGTGTTTCACTTGTGAGCGATGACTTTTACCCACGAGCTCTTTTTGGATCAAAACCTTGTCCAAATCAACCTTGCTCTACTCAAAATTCTTTAGCCCCTTACACTGATCTCTATCCATCATCTTCTCCTTGAAAACCAAGGCTTTCCTATTCTTGTCACGAACATCATATTTCTTCTTTTTACAATATTGTGATCCTCCAACAGAAGCTACCACCTTCTTCATTGACCCAGTGTCAAGAAATGTCACTTTCTTCTTTTGCTTATAGAAATCTCGATCCATGCTTTTCAAATCTGAAAGCATACCTTTTGACTCAAGAACATGCATCCCCTTCTTATTCATGTGACCAAGCCTATTAAGCCATATCTTCAAATCTATAGTTGAAGTAGATAAACCAGAAGGAGAATCAGTAATATAAGTAGATAGATAAAGCGTACCTACTTTCATACCTCTTACTAAAATAAGTGCACTCTTGGAAAATTTCCAAGAGTCCACTGTGAGAGTTACTATGCAACCCTCATCACCCAACTTTCCAATAGAAATCAAATTCTGCTCCAGGACTGGGACATGTATGACCTCCTTCAACACCCATGTGTTTCCCATCTATAATTTTAGCTTCACTTTCTCTTTGCCAACCATTTGACAAGGCTTACCATCCCCTAAATAAATTTCTCCAAAGTCTCCCTAGACATATTCATGAAAAAATTCCCTATTTGGGGATGCATGGAAAGAGGCACCAGAATCTAAAACCCAAGATTCTACTTTATCCAAGGAACATACCAGAGCATCCTGTACAACAAAATCTGCAACATCTACTTCTTCATATCCTTCATGCTGATCTTCATTCACCTAGCAATCTCTCTTTACATGCCCTTGCTTTCCACATTTCTAGCAGATTATTCTGCCATACCTAGACTTGGATCTCCTGCCTATCTTTGACCTTGATCTCCCTTGCTCGATCTTCTCTCTTTGCCTTCCCCTACTTTCAACACTCAAAGCATTCCCTGATAATTCACTTATGCTTTTCCTGCGAATTTCTTCATTCAAGATTACACTCACAACATCATCCACTTTTAAGATTTTTGAAGCAGACCCAGTATTACTAACTGCCATTACCAAACTCTCCCAACTTTCAGGTAATGAGCATAATATTAAGAGAGCCTTAATTTCATCATCAAAAATAATATTGACTAAATTTAACTAGTTTACCAAACCATGGAAATCACTAAGATGACTATGTACAGATCCACCTTCCAACATTTACAAATTAAATAATTGCTTCATAAGAAATACCTTATTCGAAGCTGAGGGTTTTTAATATAAATTTTCCAAAGATCCCATCAACTCTATCATTGTCTTAGCCTATGATAAGTTGGAAATCATAGATGATGCCAGATTCAACCTTATAGTTCTCAGAGCCTTCCGATCAAGAACATTCCATTCTTCATCCTTCATATCCAGGGGCTTGGATGCAACCCCACCCAATGGTAAGTACAAATATTTCTGATACAGATAATCCTCTATCTGCATCCTCCATAATTGATAATTTGTGCCATTGAATTTATCCATTAATAGCTTACTTTCTTCTACCATTGCTATACTCCCACTCAAATAGAAACTCCTGTGAGTGACCTCTAATCAACAAACACTAAACAGATCTGATACAACCTATTAGTAACCCAACCAAAATCTCTGGTACCACTTGTCAGGATCCTACTCCTCAATAAGAGTACATATGATTACCTTGTATAATCAACTAAACATGAAATTATACTAGAATTAACAAGTAACTAGAATTCACAAATGACACAAAATATGAGAGACAATACACAATCTTGTATTAATACTCATCCATAAATAAAATACAATAAAGAAGATGCCACTTCTTTTCACACCTCAAGGGCTCCCAGTAATTCTCAATCAAGAGTTCACTCTCCTACCAAAAATGGTCACAACAAAGAACTCAAACACAGAGTTGTTGTTCACCTCCAACCAGTCAGTAATAACATTGCTAGTACACAAGTACTCAAAGTACTTCAAGTAGATCTCCCATGAACTTGCAACAACCTGCAACTCAAATGATCTTACTTACCATGTAGATCGACCCTGATCTTACACAACTTGCAAATCAAAGATCTTACAATTGAAAGGATCTCTTCCTTGCCTTACCTTAATTACAATACATGCCAATGAGTCTATAAATAGATCCCATACTAAACAGTAACTTAGACTTCTAATTTACAATAATTAGACATGCAGCTCAAGACTCAAAATAGTCTTTACATACAAACAGTTGGTTCAACAAACTAATTGTTCATGTAATGAACAATTTTGGAACTACACAAGTGACTGACATCGGTCGCTGTCTGACTAGAGGTGACCGACGTAGGCTGACTCTTGCCGATGTCGGTTGCCCTTTGCACTGAAGATGACCGACGTCGGTTGCGCTATCGACACTGGTTTCTCTAGAACTCAGCAACCTCCTCCATGTTTGCATCAGTGAAGCTTTTAGCTCCACAACCTAACAAAGCAATATCTGGTTAAGCCTCTAGCCTTATCACCACCCATCTTAGGAAGGCCTTTACTTTTATTTATATCTGCAACACATTGTCTTATAGGGGACTTAGTAGAACAATATAATGATGAACGTAAAGTATGAGAAATTTATTATCTCAATAGGACATTGATCTCATATGAGATTAACTATACCCCTATTGAAAAGGTGTGCTTGGTCATGGTCTTCACCTCTAAAAAAATTAGTCATTATATGTTGAACAACCAAGTCAGGATCATAGCCAAAGTTGATCCTCTCAATTATATGATATCTAAATCTACCTTAACTAGTCGAATGGCCAAATGGATTATGTTATTAATTTGATTTGATATAAAATATATAAATAAAAAGGACATTAAATTATAACATCATAGATCAACTTACATCAACACCCATTATAGATATTAAACCTTTCATCATGACCTTTCCAGATGAGTCTATATTAACTACTACATAATCAAACAAATAGAAGTTATATTTTGATGGATCTTTTATCACACATAGGTCGAGAGTGGTAATCTTTTTTGGTAACCCCACAAAGTGACCTAATACCTAAATCCTTTCAAATTACTTTCCCATGTATGAATAATATTATTGAATATGAATCTTTACTCACTAGTCTTTAACTTGCCATCTAGTGGAATATCTAGCATCTCCAAGTATTTGGTGACTCTCAATTGATTATAAATCAAGTTAATGAGGAGTTTTATATGAAAGATGATAAATTACTTCCCTATAAATAACTAGCAAGCCAATTAAAGAAAAAAAATTAGTCCATCACATTCAAATAATTTCCTAGTGGAAGTATTAAGGTTACCAAATCCATGGCCACTATTGGATCCTTGATATATCTTCCATAAGATGTCCTTGAAGGCAATTTTATCATTAAAAATTTATTATTACCAGCTTATCAAATAATTTCTCATTATCAAATTTGTGTCATAGTTGATCCCAGTCTACCTTGGTATCATGACATTTACACCTACCTCCATGACAACACCCTACCACCATACCTCAATCATCACAAATTTAAATATTTCACTCATCACACATCCCATTATACCATCCTTAGAAGCATTTTATATCGATAAGGCTATAACAAGACCTTGTTGAGATGCCTGACATCATATGAGGCTACTCTTATAATCAATGAGGTCTATGATGGTATTGGTGGTGGTCATGTTAGTGGGATGGCCTTGGTCAAGAAGTTACTTTGGATTGGATACTATTATCCCATAATGGATAATGATGCTTTCCAATATGTATGTAAATGTGTATCCTATCAAAATCATAGTAATCTTATTCATTCCCTCACATAAGAGCTACAACCTATAATGAGCCCATGACCATTTTCCATATGGGGACTAGATCTAATTAGCAAAATTAATTTAGCATCATTTGATGAGCATAAATTTATAATTATAACAATGGATTATATTATAAAATGGGTTGAATCCATGCTACTAATTCATAAAACAGGTCTCCAAATATCAAAATTTATTCTAAATCATATTATTTACCATTTTGGAATCCTAGATAAAATCATATCAGATTATGGCAAATATTTCAAAAATCAAGAATTTGAAGACATGTGTAATCATTATCACATTGAGAAATATTTCTCCACACCCTAATATCCCCATGGTAATGAACAAGAAAAATCAAATAATAAAATGCTTCTCAATATTCTCAAGAAAATTATCAATGATGTGGGTAGAAATTGACATTTACAACGATACCCTTCTCTTTGGTTCTATAGAACTAGTGTCCAAACACTTACTAGAGCTACTCTTTATTCTCTAGTCTATTAAATAGAAGCAATATTACCCATTGAGGTTGAGCTCCCATCTTTAATAATCTCTTTGTGAGGCATGATTACCTATCATAATTTTAGATAGGAATGTCTACAAGAGCTTGAGCTATTAGATGAAAAATGTCAAAATGCTTTGGATGATGCATCTTAGGGCATACTATAATAAGCTCATGGGCCAATATCATAAAAATATCTATTCTAAGAATTTATAATTGGTGACTTAGTCCTAAAGGAGAATTAGAAAAAAAAACCAATGGAAAGCAAGAAAAGAAGGATAAATTTGAAATAAATTGGCCTAAGCCTTATATTATCACTATAAAATTTGGATTAAGAGCTTATAAATTATCTACACTAGATGGAATGAGCTTGATGAGCCCATGAATACTATATGTATAAAGTTTTTTAATACCTAGAAGTCTCCAAATAAACTCCGTGTATGAGTTCCCACTCTTGGGGGCACATCCACCACCATTTTACTTCTCTCATCTTTTCTTTCCATTCCATTATCTTCCATATGACCCTGGTCCTAATAGTGGGTATATAATGTATGCTTTGGGAAAATAAGGAGACATGAGTTTAAACTAGGGAAAATCATTGTTGATCATACGAGGGGAATATCTATTGAAGACTCCTTTAGAATATCTAACTCCACATTTAAATAGCTACTCATCCCATTTTGGACATCCTAATACATATCCCAATCACATCTTCCTTGATGAATCTTCCTTTGATTAGCCTTAATTGCATCCAAACTTGTTTTTCCATATTCACCCTTAAGCATAGATCCATAATAACCCACTAACCTCATCATTACCTAAGGGTCATCTAATGTTCCTGCTCTAGGATCCATCATGCACTTTGAAAATGAATCCTGATTGTTCACTTTAGACCCTCAACATTATGGTTCCAATTAGTATTAATCCTTGTCTCATTTACAATAGCCATTTTGGGTAAAATCAACCCATGTACATATTTAACTATATCCCTAACATTGTTTCTCTTAGGACCTTTTATATATTGTATTTAGCAACCTTATTACTAAGTCTTTAGGGTTTTTTATCATAATGAATATAATGATTGTCCAACATAATCTTAATCATTTCCTTTGATTGTCTTTTATAAAACTCAAATATGTATGTAAAATTAAAATCTTTCTCATGATCTTATTATCTTTTTAAGTAGTAAAATTTTATGATCATATAGACTTTTATGCATGTTTGTTTATGACAATTATTACATCTTGAAAATATTTTTCATAGTCAGTAATCTTGTTTTATTGTCTTGTTATCTTGCCTTTTTCAAATTTTTTTTTAATTTTTTTTGAAATTGGGAATAGGGATGGTCTTAAGTGACTACCCAAAAAATAACTGGGAAAGTCACTCAAATGGAGTTCCCATGCACTGTGAATCAAATGTGCCCTTGAATATCCTCATCTTAGTAATGCACTTATACTCACACATTCAATAGTAAATTAGATTACCTACATATCTAATCGATTGAAATTCACCCCATCCCATTCCCCTAATCATTCCAATATCCCATCTAATAATCCTATCCTACTACCTAACACCCACCCATCTCCTTGGCGAAGGAGGATTTTAGCCAACATTAGTTTGTGAGACACATACTTAAAATAATGGATTATTTATTAGCACATTGATAACAAATATTACATGTCATTTTACCATCACATTATATACATAAAAACATAATAGTCATTCATAATAAATAAAATTATATTCCTCATTACATCTCATTATCCCAAAATCTCATCTCATTATAACAACACAAAATCACATCATATAAATCCATGATAAATAAATATCATCTAAACCATAACCATCATCTATACAATCTAATCCATCATCTAAACATATCATCATCATTATCTCATCTATAAATACACATCATCATATAAACATAATGCAATCCAATCACATAATATCAATCCATCACATACATGATCCATGAATCTATACCTAACAATCATATAATCCAACTCATCAATCAAGAATATAATCATAACAAATATCATCCCACAAACATAACAACATATATCACAAAATCATAATCACATATATCAATAGTTCATAATGTATATCAAAGGCCATGTCAAAATATATAAATACATAAATGAGCCCCATGGGAATTAATGTGATACAATACATATAATTCCATAATATAATACATGTCTCACAAATAATACATACCAAATCACTATTGTCCAAGTGGTCTCTTGGCAAGACGGTGTACAGATTGGGAGGAACTAGCTCTGAATGTCATTACATGCTAACTTGAAGGCATTACTACCTCATAAAACTATTTGTAATATTGGGCCTCTCACATCAACTGACTGATGTGTCTCATAATCATCCCCATACCCTTATCTTCTAGTGTTTCATCACCCTCCTCCTTGGCCTTCTTAGCCACCTGTAACTCTCCCTCCCTCTCTCTCAACCTCAATTGCAACTACCTAATTTATCCCTATAATGTGCCTATCTATGAGTCCTAACTTTGGATTTACCTCTATAGTGTAACTATCTACCCTTGTAAGGATGTTACCTATCTCATCAAAATTGAGACATACCCAAGTAATCCAACCAATTGATTGTCCCTCTATATAATCTTCCCCTATAAATCTGCATCCATCTTATCCCTCTCAACTATAATCCTAATAACCTCAATTACTCAAACCTATATCTCTCTCCTTAACCTATCCAAAATTTCTTGCTCATCCTCACTTAAAGATGGCCTAGACAACCCTACCTAATCTACCCCTACACTCCCTCCAACCTGATCTCTAGCTCTAGTCTAGTCTCCACCTCAACCTCCTTAGTGTCCCCCATTAATATCCATAACATCTTCCCCCTTGTACATATTGATAGCCTAGTTCCTAGGGTTGTGCTCTTTGTGCTCACCTCTTCCCCATTCAAACTCATGCCTGTAATAATCTTCACTCATTCCCCCTCCTCACTTTGTCTAACTGTCTAAGTAATTTGTGAGGTTGTCTCTATGCCCACTAATATGTGTATGTTATAGTCCCTCTAAGATCTAGAATATGGGTCTAATAATCCCATATAATCAAGGTAATAATCTCATAATCCACCTTGTCTATTACCATATCTACTAGAGTCCCCCATTAAGGCCTCTCCCTATCATTGCATGTAAATAAATTCTCCTCTCTAAGCACATCTTGTTTCCTCCTAAAATACCACTGCACATTATTAGGCTTATATATCTTAATAATATAAACCTGATGGTTAGTTAGATAACACTCAGTGAGCATAAAATGTGTAAGGTCTACATCCTCAGCCCACACGCACTAGACCTATTTGTATGGCATCTAGGTAATCCAATCCACTCAAAAATTATCAAAGTCCTATCTATAAAACTATATCTCCCCAACATAGGAATTTTTCACTCAAAGAATTATGTACCATATAAATGCTAAGGGATGGTTAGGATCCCTATATATATGGGTACACAATTGTATCTCTATCACAACATGCTCCCAACTCCATATCTATAATAATAGAGAGGGACCCAAGCTCATTTTGCCTCTCACCCCATGTGTAACTCTCTATATAAGTAGGATAATATTATAGGACCCTAGGAAAACAATTGATAGTCCTAGACCATATCTGATACCACATCTCCTAATACTAAATATAACCACGAACATTCTTATTCGATAAGAGTATGCCAGTAATAAGAGACATAATCATGAGATTCAATCTTTCAATAGTACCCTCCCTCAAATCCCTATCAATATCCACCCATGAGTCATGAAATCCAATCTACAGTCACCCAACTAATATCTAAACCATCACACTCAAGGTATGTGATCACCAATATATCTTATGACCTCTCAATGGTAGTTAAAAAATGCATAGGACATCCTCAAGAGTAACTACCATCTCACTAATCACAAAATGAAATGTGATGGTCTTCAAATGCCATCTCTTAACTAAGGTTGTGATCAATTCCATATAAGTCCTCACTACCAACACCATCATGATATAGTATAGGCCTACCATATATAGAACTCCATACTCAATTAGTATTAGTAAATGCATACGTGAAACACCACTAGATTTTGTAATCAGGAAGGCAACACCTCTAAATCCTCCTACACCAACACACATCTTATCAAAACACCATAATTTAATCCCCAATATTCTTCCTATCATACTACATTCATCATATCCCATCCCATCTACCTGATACCTAAATCCCTAACTCACTCATCTGACCTAGCTCCCTAGCCTAACCACTACCCAATCTCTAACCACTCCATCCTCTCTACCTACTTATCCTTTTAAATTTTTTTCCTAATCACCCTAATCTATCCTACCTTAATCACCCTTATATAGCCTACCTAATTACTTATCCTCACTAACTATCAACCCACTCACCTTGTTATACTAACCCCTAACCCTTCCTTCCCACTACCCTATCCTATCTTATCACCCCTTATAATGACTTACCTATCCTAACCATCCAACATTCCCACCTATCCTAATATAAACACATAAGCACCCAATTACTCTAAATCCCATCCACATTTACTCCCCAAACCTTCTCTGACCCTTATTCCTAACTCCCACAAATTGTTACTCTCAAACTAGCCCTAAGTCTCATCTTTGATAATATCACCATTCACCAATGGTGGTTTTGAAAAATTGTAGGTCTAACTATGCAGTTTTCAAAATTGAAACATCCCTTTTATAGTATTATGATAACATAATTTTCTTACTATAGTTTTGTAAAATTGTAGATTGCCTCTTATGGTTTTTCAAAACCACAGTTTGCAGTTGCATTACCAAAACTTGTAGTGACAATATTGTGACTAAGGGGAAAACCCTCAGTTGTGATATTGACAAAATGAGATGTATATGTAATAAATGATAAATTAAATACAAAAATGACAAAAATTGAGGGCTAGGAATGGATTACTCACTAGTGGTCTTACATCAGCCAGTCTAAAGTGTGCCTAGATCCTCTCTTCTTGATGTGATGAATGAGGAATTTGATCCATGGCTAGGTCTCTAGAACAAAGAACTCATAATATATAAAAGACAAAACAATCCTTTTAACCCCATTTTTCCTATTTTACCACCTAATTCACCCCTTATTTTACCCCTTGTACCCCACTTGACCCTCATTAATCATATTATCCTAGCTATTCTACTACTCTTGATCCCCAAATCCCTTTTCATAACCTCTTATCAAATTTAATCATCATCTCATCATCCTTAAGTATCCTAGGGCATAGTCTTCTATTCTATATTATAAGTCCAAAATCCTAGTTATAATTACATTGGCATGTGGTCTTTTAAGACTATGTAGGCATAATCATGCCATTTTCTTGTGCCTATAGCTAGGTCAGCAATTATTAATATCTAATATCATCCCATCCACTGTGGGTCACTTGACATTATTAATCATATTGAGCTACAAATATAATATAAAGTGGTTTATTATCCCTCAACATTATTTAAATATCATTTATAGGATTATAGATATACCTACCATGTGTCTTTGATAAGGGAGTTATCAATAGCTTATGGCCTATCCTATCCTTTTCCCCAAATAATGTCAACATATTGAGAATCCATCTTATCATCTTAATTCAACCTACTTCTCTCCTACACATTTGTCATTATCTAGGACTCATCTTGCAAGGCTAAGTCCCTTCATCCCATATCACTTATGCTTGGGGCATCTCAATCATAGCTCATTCTATACTCAGGGCATCCCAACCTCTTATAATCTTGATTTTATCCCACCCTAGGGTTTTTTTTTAATTGGCCCTTTGGCTTGTTCCTCCCTACATGTCCACTCAAGGTGGAATCATGTCTACTAAAAAAATTCTCATCAAATAACATTCTCATCCATGAAAAGGATTTCCTTTGAAAATCCATTACTCCTTCCATTTCACTTCACTTACAATGCCCTTTCAAAGAGGGGGAAAATGTATACACCTAGATCCACTTATCCTAATAATTAGTTATTAAACCCAATAATTTGTCCAACAACCATAACCTCAACTAATTAACTAATATCCTAGTTTCCCACATAAATATTCCCTACACCTCATAAACCTTTCCATACCCTTATAACTAGTTAATCACCCCGTTAACCTACTAAATAGCCTACTTAACCACTAATCTACCCACTAGCCCACTTGCAAATTTAAAATTCCTATTTATTCAACTACCCCTAGTTACCCTACCAACATAACCTCTCCTAAATCTCTATTAATCCTAAACCTCATTTAATCCCCATATAATCCCCCATTATCTCCTAAACTAATCAAAAAACCTTTAGAACTAGGGAAACACCTCTAAGATTCTAGAAGTCTCTAAACTAGATACTTTTAAATAATTTAAAAATCCCTAAAAATACCTTCCACCATCTTATAAAATCCATACTTAGGCCATGGCCAAAATAGCTTGGAAATAATTAATCCCTTATTATACTCTCATCATACTCTTTCCAATCCCTTCAACAATCTAATGAAGTCATTGGAGTCATTTTGAAGCTCAAAGCAAGAAATCCACACTCAATCAATTTAGCATTCAAATTCACTTGAAGATCTTGGAGAGAAGTCATAAGGGACAAGGTGATGGTAAGATTTTATGCTTAATTAACTGATTGTTCCTTTATTCCCTCCTTTTGATATTATTGTGTTGTTGGGCTTAAATTATTAAATATATTAGTTTTTATTAATAACTCAAAAATATGATCACACATTATTTTCTCATCTCATGTAATTAGTTTTCCCTAGTTACAATTCTACCCCACATAATTAGATTCACTAATCACCATCTTACCCCACATAATTATTTTTCACTAATTACCATTTTACCCCCCCCCCCCCTCCGTAAATAATAAATCTAATAAAATCTACCAAAGTAAAATAAAATCCAAATGGTTTAAATTTCCTAACAACCTCACTCACAACACAAAAACCCATATAATATCTTAGAGATCAGTTTAACCCACAGTTGAAACAATAAAAAAATTGGTAAAAATGGCTAGAATTAATAATGATCCCCATGATCAATGTCAATTCAGTAGAATCAATGTTGATTTATTCCCAGACTTGCATTTGGTAAAGGACCACAATTTTGCTCCTAAAGGCTAAAATAATTCCCTTGAGATGACTAGTATATGATTACTCTTATGACTGTTAAAAAGACACATTACCATGTTAAACCCTCAGCATCCATCAAGATGCAAAAGATCAGCGTATCAACCTCACGATTATCATAGACTTGGAATGTTGTTAAGGTAAGTATATTTAATTTTTTATATAAAATTGATATTTCTCTATTTGTTTTTATGTTTCTATTAAGCATCCTTATCACCCTTAAACTATCCTAGACCTCACTAAACCAATATTTACCCTCTTATTTCTAAAGTATTATCTTTTCTATTAAAATCAACATCGATTCATAGAATTGACATCAATCCTATAGGATCAACATTGATCCTTATTTAATCTTATTTATTTTAAATTTAATATATGTTTTTTTAGCACATCTGAATTAATTCTGATTCTATGTTCCCTAAACCATGGATTTTAACTATAGATGATGCTTCTTGGAGCCTTGAATGAAGTTATTACCATTCATGATTTAATAATTATCCTCAACCTTTATTTATTGATCATAATGATATCACCTTTGAGCTAGGGCTCTGTACCATTGTGTTTTCCCCTACTATATAATCTATCTCTGATCAATTATAAATCATACAAGAAGATGAATATTTTGCTTAAGTCTATTTTCATGATCTCTTTGCTAATATTAATGAAATGGACATAGATTAATTCAAAATATTTCAATATTATATCTATATCATTATATAGATAGTGTAATTTATTTTACCATTTTTATTTTCTTAATTACTTAAATAAGTGAGTTGACATCCTTGTTAGGAAGTTCATTACTTTTTGGGACTAGTCTAGCACCAAGAAACCCACTATCCTATCCTATTAATAAAATCTTTTCCAAGTTTTCTCATGTGTGTAGGTAGTCTTTCCTAGCTAAAAAGGAGCTCCCCATTTTTTGGATCAATGGTGTGTAACATTCCAAATCACAGGTATGCCTTTAAACCTTATAGTTCTATTTGTGTTTTAAGTAGTCAATTTTATAAAGGGAATGATTAAAAAACTACTTAAACACATCTAGCCTCATATAGGTTATAGTTTCCTTGCATGAATAATCTGATAGAATATGAAGTTTTAATCTTGGGATTGTAATATATATTAAGACGCAAGGAAAATGAACTAAGAGTATTCAATGACTCTAAATTAGTGGTTAACTAGATCAAGGCTAAGTTTAGATGTAAATTATCATACCTTATAAGGTATAAGCATTGATATTGAGACCTAATTGAAATTTTCAACTCATTTAACATCATCCCTATTCCTCAGGAAGAAAACCAAGTAGAAAAATGGCTAGTATCAGTGGTAGTAAACCTTACTCCCTTGGATGACACTAAGTTGAATGATTTATTTATAGAATTAGTCCCATGTCTTGGATAATGTGTATAACTTCTAGGTCTTTGATGATGATTAGTAAATCATCTACTTCCTTAGTAATGAGGAGATTTTTTAGGACTAAATCATAGATAAAACGGATATAGATAACCCCAAGAATGAGTTAGACAAGGATGACATCTTGGATTTGATGGAAACTAGATCCCAAAGGGGAAGATTTCACTAAAAAGAGCATTCAGTGCATTAAACCCCACTTTATAGGTGAAGAAACCCAAGTTTGAGGACCAAAATTCATGACTCATTAATCTCAGTCCTGTGGAGAATCCCTATATGCTTAATATGATTTGTGATTGGATAGACCATGAAGTAGAAAAGCTATGGAGGTTGCTGCTAAGATATAAGGACATGATTACCTAGGCATATGGAGACTTCAAGGTCTTTGACCTAAGAGTAATCACTCATATTATCCCCTTAAAACCCAGTCTAAAACCCTTCTAACAAATGTAGAGGCCAATGAAACTAATCTTAGAGCCCTTGATACACAAGGAAGTCCATAAGTTACTCTCAGTAGGGATAATTTTCTAAGTCTACCACTCTACTTGGGTGGCTAACTTGGTCCTTGTAAAAAAGAAGAATGGATAAATATTCCTATGTATGGACTTCTAAAACTTAAACCAGGTCTTAGATAAAGATAACTACCCATTACCCTCCTAGATGAGGTGATCTAAATGATGAACAGGTCTCAAATGATGTCCTTCTTGGATGGCTTCTTAGGATACAACTAGGTCTTGTTTAACCCTAGAGATATAACTAAGATGGCTTTAACCACCAAATAGAGCACATTCACTTATAAATAGATGAATTTCAGGGTAATCAACATTGGCAACAATTTTTAAAGTGTGATGTGTATACAAATAATATTTTCAAACTTTTATTGATTATTGAAACTTTGTATCTTGTAGGAACCTATCAAGTCTCAATCTCTATGAGTGCATGATTTAAGGGGTACAATGGGAAAGGGGTGGTCAGAACATCGGTGCTTCATAATATTGTTTTTATTTTTGCCACTTACCATCCACACTCTAGCCTCTAAAAATAGTTGAACCCAAGCTTATTCTTCTTAGTTATACCTATTCCTATCACTTGCTATGTTTTACCCTTCATTTTTTGCCTTAGTACCCTTTTGACCTATCGATTATGTTAGGTCAACCAGGTCACCCTAGCAAAATTTATGGACTTTATCTCTCTTTTGGTTTTTTGTCCTCTCAACTGACTTAACATGGACCTAGAAAGTTAGCCCTAAAAATGTCCTAGATCAACCCTGGTTAACCTAGCATAGTTGATGTTCCCAAATGATTTTAAGGTAAGCTACTACTCTATATACAGGGTCATTTACCACCATTTCATAAGAGTGAAAAATTAAGTGAAGAAGTGTAATTAAACATTTGATTATTGACCATTCTACTTGGATAATAAAGCTTTAGGGTTTAATACTTTCTTCAAAGCCCTGATTTCATGTTGTGGATAAGTCTTTTAGATGATTGAATAGGTTGTGTAGCCTATAGCTGATTTATCTTAGTTGTCCTTACATACCATGGTAATCTCTTGTGAAGAACCTTGGCCAAGGGGGAGATTGAGGCTTGGTGGGTCCATATTCAAAGGTAAGTATTCCTAATTTTATTATTCCTTTGTAAGAGTAGATAGATAGTGCATATGTATTCTTATCTTCTATATATTAGAATTTCATATACATTAGCATGAGTATATGTATTCTATACATGTTTATTTTAGTTGTTTATTTATTTTATTTCTAACTCCCACTTTAGATTAGATTTACTTTTCTTGTTATTAAATTAGTGAAATATTAAATCATAGGACTCTTTTAAGGTTGTTATGTGATTGTGTTAAATTATAGGATTTAAAACCCTATCTCACATGGTGTGTTGTGATAAGTGATCCCCTAATCAAGTCTAGCAGATCCTCACATTGGTCATGCTTCTGCTTAATAATTATATGCTCCCTAATCAGAAGTGTAGGTGTGCTCTATCTCATTCAATAGAAGATTGATTTATGGACATGATGCATTTCTAATTGCATATATTCTAGTGAAATTGATGTGAAACTAACCCAAATCACATCTTAACTATGTTGGATTAACCCTATTGACCCAATTATTTATTGCTATGCACATGTTTGTAGGAGCAGGTAAACAGCTCAACCAGCTTGACCCAACATAGGTTTCCAAAACTTGTAGATTTCTATTCAGATAACTGGATTGACTAGATCAACCCAATACAAGTTTTTTAGGTTTTTAGACTTCATGTTCAGCTTATTAGGTCAACCTGGTGCATTATTAACACTTTTTTAGTAGGTTCTTGTATAGCTTGACCTAGTTTATAGGTTTTTACCAATTTTATCCAGGGTCTCAGATCAACAATATTCTCTTTTTTATCTCTAAATCATTTAGGTTAGTTTTTATTCCTTGGTATCTTTATTTTTCTATAATTTCCTTTCATAGTTCACATTCTTTAAAACTACCCCTGCACCGTCAATTAGGTTGACCTTATGGACCTAGTTATGTGTTTTGTGTTTTTTGAAATAACTAGGTTAACCTGACTAACCTAGTTCACTTTCAAAATTTATTTCCATAGTACAAGTTTAACTCTATCAACCCTATTTTGTATGATTATCCATATAGTTTTTCAACTATACCTTGTTTCAAAGTTGAAATTAACCATATATGTTAATCACATCTTTATTTTTAGTTATTTTCATGCTTAGAATATCTCACATAGTCTAATTAGGGGATTTTAAATCAATCACTTAGTTTAATTACTACTACTTTATACACACACATCCAAACCACATAAACATCAAAAAACATTTAAACATTTGACTACCCAAGCCAACCTACTTGGATTTCATCACCAAGGGGGAAGTTGACTTGATGCTCTAGTCAAGTATAAAGCATGGTTAATGGTAAATTTTTGGCTAAACATCTATTACCCTTATTATTATGGTGTGTGAAGTGAGGGGGTAGGCCCCAATACCAATCTTGTATCATTTTTACTATAGTCCTTTTCATCTTAAACTTACCTTTAACTATCCATAGATTGCTATCTAGTACCTTGCTATTAACTAATCTCTCTTTACATTTAAAATAATTTTTATTAATCTAATCAAAATTTTAGGTTGACCAAGTAGCTAGTTTTTCTTTCAGGTTATTTTCTTGCTCTTTGATCAATTGTGTGTGTAAAAGCTTGCATTAACCAGTTTTATTGCAAGATTTTGCTTTATGTGCATCAATTGGATTGGTTAGCATCAATTAAATTAAATATTTATTTCCCTTTTAGTACTTACTACTTTATTAAATTAATTGAAATTATCTTTCTTTAATTCATAGCTTGTTATCAGCTTTCTTTTCTTCTTTATCTATTGTACTTGGTCGATCCTATTGACCTAGTATCTTTTTCAGCTAATGTGCACTATGCTAGGTCAACCTGGTTGACATATTATTATTTATAACATCTTTACCTCTTTTTATCAGTCATTGTTCACTAAATTAGGTTGATTTTGTAGACCCTATACATTTTTACAATCCTTATTTTGCACTAGGTTGACCAGGTTAACCTAGTACTATTTTAATCACTTTCTGATTCTTTATTTTCTCATCTTGATTATCTCTCTTTCATCATGGAATTTATTTTTGGTGATAACACTGAAGATAATCAAAAAACATTATCTAATTCACTAATACTAATAGTTTTAGGATAAAATAAAACACAAATTTATCCCTAAATCATATAAAAGAGAAACTATGAAATAAATCAATCAAACATATAGAAAACAATCGTAAACATGTACAAAATAGGAGACACTAGATTTAATGTGGTTCAACCAAGATGGCCTACATCCACCAAACTTGTCCAATATATTATTTTTAGAAATAAAAGGGAGAAACAAATCCTACAACAAACCTTGTTACACCTCTCTACCTCTTTCTACCTCCTCTTTATGTTCTAAAAAACCTATTTTTAATCTTTCATCTCAGCCATGTAAAAATACATTTTAAGGCAAAAAACACCTAAACATAACCTCTACCATTATATATGGAAATCTCTAATCAATGACCTAGATTGACTATGAAATTACAACTTTACAAGGTAATTTTAATAAAATTTTCACTTCGAGGGCATGGCCCCCAAACTCCCATTGGGTTGCATGACCCCTAGACCCCCCATTAGGGGGGTCATCCCCTTTTAACCCTGCAAGGGGGTTCTCCCTTTGCAACCCCCCATGCCATCATGGATAAAAATAATGGGATCTAAAACCTGGCTAAAATAATATCAAATTTTTAACCTCTAATCCTAGAAGACAATCAAGCTCCACACCTAATAATAGGGTCTCCCATAGACAAATTAGGGCTCCTTTCATGAATTCTATTAATGTTCATATTTCAACTTGCATGATGAACTATGGGACCCCTACTCATACCCCTTTGTATAAAAACCCCCTCTTCTCTTAAAGGATCAGCTTGAGTTAGAGTATACTCTTGAAATGCTTTTCTTTATCATAGAATTCCCTCAACATAGAGGGAAGCATCCTTACACCATCTATAACCTCATGATTATCCATCAAGTTGAAGAACCTCATTCTCCTACTTCCACTTTCTCAACTAGATTTGGGGGTACTAATTTATTTTATTCTCAACCTCTTCCTTCAATCTTGACTCCTTATGCCATGACATCTTCTTTAACTTCTTCCACCTCCATGCCTAGTATCTCAACTAACATGGTAGCTTCTACATCTAGTGGGCCTCTCATAAGATCCACTATCCTTAATCCTTCAATTAGTTCATTGTTTAATACCCAAGGAACTCATTCTTCTAGTGCTTCTTCCTCTCAACCATTACTAGTTCATATTTTACTTCATAAGCAAATTTTGCCACTATTGCCTCAAATTCTCTTAGCTCATATCAATTCTAATAGTGGTACCCAAGCCTTAGACACCAACACAAACACCAATACTACTTCTTCTAGTAACACTAATCAAAATCATCAACTATTATTGTAAACTCTTAATCAAATGAACACATTCCAAGATCATAATATCAATCAAATGATGTGAATACAAAACCACTTTCTTAATATTCAATCCAATATTCAACCAATGACTTGGGATGCACATAACCAAAGTGTTCCTCCTCATCCTCTTCAATATTATCAAGGTAATCTCATTCCTCAACCTCCATTAGTCAACAAAGTCATCAATCATTTACAAAATTAACCTCTCACCACCCAAATTACTAACATTGACATTGGAGGTATAAAACATACAATTTCTTACAATGGATCAACTGATGCTACCCTTCACCTCAAGACATTTGGAAATCTTTACAAGGATTGGGTCAAGTTAAATAACTTTTCCACTACCAAACTCTTAGCCAAAAGCTTCATGGGTGATGTCTTGGATTGGTATAATCTACTTAAAACACACTCTATCACTAGTTTCAGGATTTAATAAATGATTTAGTACAAGAATTTCAAACTAGTGATCTTCTTGAGAACACTTTGGCTCATTTCATCAATTGCAAACAAAACAAAAATGAAACTACCCAAGCCTTTGTTAAGAAATGGAAGAATTTGTTAAATAAATGTGAACATAACATGGAAGATTACAATCTCTTTCATATCTTTACAAATGCTTTATTCCCTAAATTATAATATCAATTTTGTACCTTTTCTCCATGTACCTTAGAGGAAGCTATCGATCAAGACAAAAGAAAATATTTCCTCATGCATCAATTTGAGCTACCCCAACCTTCTATGGGACCCCACCTATTAGTTAAGAATAAAAACCATAATATTACCAATGCCGGTGTTACCGATTCATATGACACCATTCACAATGTTCAAGCTGTCATTCCTACCCCTTCTTCAGAACTATCTCCTCAATAATTCACTAATCCTCATTTCTCAAAAAATGACATTAATGTCAATAATAATTTATCCTTAGTTGAATTAATTAAAAATCTACCCAAGCTTCTTCCTCTAGATCTTGACCATACTTAACCTATCAAATCATGGTATGATCCTAATAAGTTTTGTTGGTTTCATGTTAGTTGGGGTCACTCTCACTAGACTTGTAGATAGCTCTACAATTCAGCCATGGAATTTCTTCTTAGCCCAAATTTTGATCATGATTCTATTATTTGTAAGCATCAACAAGTTTATGAGATTGCTTTCAAAGACTATAAATCACATGATAGAAATCAAGACTTTAATTAAGCAAATGCTCATTTAGTTTTGTATAAAGACCTCTTGTCTAATCATCAACCAATCAAAGAAGGTCAAAATAATCCCACTTCTTCTAGAAATAATGTATAAATTCTTATTGAACCAAATTCTAAAGAGAATTTAGTTATCATGACTAATATGTGAAGAGTGGTGGATTTCATTGATTCACAACCTATCTACACTCCTCCTTCTCATAAGGAAAATCATGTTATCTATGATTATTCTCCAACTCACTTAAACAATTTGGGGAAAGAAGATCTTATTTACTTTGATGATCTAATTTATGATTCTCCCTTGGATGACACATCTCATACTATTTATAATTCTCTCCCATCATCTTCTAATACCAATAATAGTCTAATTTCTATTAACACTTCTTCTAAACTTCAAGATCAATCTAAAATAACTACCTGTTCATCACCTAACAATTTATAACCTTATTCTCAACCTTCTAATTCTTATCATCATAAATTCAAATGATATTTAGATCCACATTACTAATATATTATTAATAATTATGTACCTATATCTAACAATATCCTTATGGGTTATGATGAGTGGGATCTCATGGAACTTACTAATCTTCCATCTCAAATAGATTTTATAAAACTTATAAGGACATCTCCACATCATAGAAACTACCTCATGTAACTCTTATTTGAGATGAATATCCCTCTCCCTCTAGCAAGATGGGAGGCTACTTTATCTAGATGTGAGGATAGTATCTTACAGCAATGTGAAGATATATCCATTAACATGGATGAAACTATAGACACTTCTCTTTATTTATGATTTCCTATTGCTTCTATGATTCTAGATGAGATTTTACTTTGTGCAAATGATCCTCCATTATTTATTAACATCTAAATCGATTATATCCGAGTTAAGCAAGACTTGATTGATGAGGGTTATGGAACCTGTGTCACTTTTCTTGATTTCATTAAGACTCTTGGGTATTATAAATGTAATCTCAAGTCTACATGAAGCATATTCCAAGAATATAATAGAAGGTAAATTCATCCCTTAGGGTGTGTGTGGCTTCCCATTACTATCCCACCTATCACCATTCATGTGAAGGTGATGATATTCAACTTTACCCTTTTATATAACATCTTGCTTGGTAGGTCGTTGAGTCATCGTATGCAATTCATTACATCTTCTACTTGCCAATATGTAAAATTTCCTCATAATGGATCCATTTACAGGATTCAAGGAGACATTACACACTTCAAATTTTGAATAATTATAAGATTGTGGTGTCTTTAAGATTCCTACTCTTGAGCCTTTGCCTAGTGTTTCATTCCATGAGTCATAGCATACCAAATTTCCTATCAACTCAACTAGAGGTTACAATGGGAATCCTAAGCTCATTGATAGCATTCCTCCCAACCTTTTAGACTTTGATGATAATTATCTTGATGAGATTAACTTAAAGATCAAAACTTTTTATCTCTTGCCTCATCTCATCTTATAACTTCCTACTTCCTTACAACCTCATTCTCACAAGTCTCCTTGTGATGACAATCGTGTAGTCTTAACTAAGATTAGGCACTCTATTCACCAAGCTTCCTTTGATGAAAAGGTCATCCCAACCTATGTCATCAATCTTCACACTCTAGATTATGATGATGTCTATTATTTAGATGATCCTATTTTAGGTGGACTTATCCAAACCCATGATGCTAAGATTATTCATTACTTCTCTTCTTTACTTGATTATTTTCATGCATGTCATTATTCTCTTTTATTTATAGTTCCTAGTTCTTTCATTTTCCCTCTTTATCATAGGCTAGAAATGGTGTTGATACCTCTAGTTTCTAAGGATCCACTTAGGACCATGCTCTTGGATCATGCTATGACTAGACCTTATTAATTTACCACACCTATGGTATTCCTCCTTAGACCATCTACAAATATTTTCCCTATTTTAGTAGGGCTAGCTATAGTTAAGCCTATTTTTTTTCCCACTTTATTTGAGCCTATTTCCTCTCCTACTATTGTTGAGTCTCTTTTTACTTCTCATCCTAGTGTTCCTCCTATTAAGCCTAGTTCTACTCCTTCCCCATCATCACCCTCCCTTGATGATGTTTTTCTTCTATTACCTAAGATGGCTCCTTTGCCCACCAAATGGGATGATGAGTTCTCTTCAACTACTTCAAATCCTATTTCAGCTCCTTCCATGAGTTTCCTTAAAACCACTCACAAGCATATCTATTACTTCCACATGATAGATAACCACTCTTCCACCCATTATCTCAAGTTGTGATAATATCTTGATACCTTGCATCCTTCTTCCCCATCATCAGATAAAATCATACCTCCCTTGAAGGTACTTCCTAAATATTTAACTAAGTATGGTGAGGTATATTATCTATGGCACCTATGTGGCACACATCACACTAATCATTATTTAATTATTCAATAACATCTTGAAGATCATCTTATAGCCATCCCTAGACCTTCTACCATCCTCCCACAGGTCATTCTCACAAGAAGGCTCCTCCTTCTCCCATGGCTCTACCTTCAATGGTTCCATCACCTCCTATGGTCCCTTCACCACCTTCTATGTCTCCACCTATGATCCCTTCACCTTTGGACCTTCCCTCAACTATGGATCCTTCTTCACCCGTGATTTTTTCACCCATGGATCCTTTTCCACTTGTGATTCCTTCTTCTCTTATAAATCCTATTTAAATGCATTCTCTTGACCCTCCTTTACCTAACTTCCCTCCTTAGCATGATCCTTTGAACATTCCTAATTTTTTAGTTGAGGAGATTAGAAAATAAGTATTTTCCAAGTATTTATTGAATATTGATGAGACCTTAGCAATAGTTCGATTATAGCTTCATAGAGACTTATCTGATGTATTGGATAATGTGTGTGGATATATTTATAAGTATTTATGAGCACATGCATGGTGATTTCTCATTTATATTTGGATTGGATGTGTGCTCCAATATTATTTCTATTTTATTATATCATTTGAAACTATGTCAAATTCTTTCTTATCTTATATCACGTTCTTCCTTCTTTTTGTACTATAGTTAGCTTATGTTATCATTTTAAATTTTCACATAAACTTGTATTTTCTTTATCATTTCTATTTTTCCCTTATCATTGCTTTATTTTTCTTTAGATTTTCTCTCAAAACTCTTCCCTTATATCTTCATGATTGTTTGATTTCTTATCTTTATTTTTCATATATAGTTGTCATGGTGACTTGGTCATATTCACCCTCTCCCCTTTGATTACTATCTCATATTACCATGTGATCAATTCATAATCAATATTTCTCATTAATATTTCCTTTCACTGGTCCTCCTTTGGATCTCATTTTTCCCTTCTTCTTTTTTACACAAACTAAACATATACATGGTTGAGACTTAAGATCACATGCTCAGTTCATTGTCAAGCCTAAGTGTTCTAGTCAATATTTTGTCTTGGGTTACTTAGCTTCCTTTAGCCTTAGCCTATAGCTCATTCGTGTGTATCACTATCTCCTCATGAATGGTCATTATAAATACGTATGGAGGATGAATCTTAAAAATCATTCAAAATAAAGTTAAAATCCAAATCATTTAAAAAAGGTAATGATATCAAAATCCAAAAATATTAAATATTCTTAAAAGTCTAATCACACTAAAAGATTTGATTCAAAGCACATCTCCTTATTTTATTCAAAGATAAAAATCTATAATTGGCCACATGGTAGAGCCGAGGTCCTTTTGGGTGTAGTAGGCTAGTAGATTAGAAAATGAGAATAAAAGAATCTTTTAGTGCTACCTATTTTCTCATGTAAGTACCCAATCTTTATAGTAGATCGATGACTCTATAAGGGGTATTGAGGAGCAGGGAACACATCATGTGAAGGTAGGTCCATTTTAATCTTCCTTGTACCAATATACTTTCATGAGTTGATCTTATTATCACATCTATTTGCCTACAAATTTTTGTGTCTATAGTAAGCGGGTTTCCTTTGTACATAGATGACCACTAGTCACTTAGTGTATTCTCATGTCCTTAGTATGCCTCTTGCCTCCTAAGTTATTCTCATAAGAAACCTAAGTATTGATTTTTACAATCAATTTTTCATTCCTTTTCCTTAATATTTCCTCTTGGGAAATATTGTTTTGGTTACTAATCACTCCCCATGGGATTTCATTTGGGAGTTACTTTATAAGACCATGGATAGGACCCATAATCCCTCACAAATCACCATCTTTTCCATCCTATTACCCACATACTAGATTTACCATTACTTATCCTTTTGATTACCAATATTTATTTGGTACCCCTTAGGTTTTTATTTTATGAGTTGGAGTGTAAGATTGGGATAGGACCTGACCCTTGTCACAAAATTTTCTAATAATTAAACTCACCATCCAAACTTACATGTGTCAAATAGGATATAAGATTAGATTGATTATGAGGTTACACATCATTGACATGCTTCCCATATTGATATTTAGTATGTTTTCTACTTACTTCATTTTTATTTCACGTTTTATTTTCTTATTTTTTGAGTGCATGTAAGATTACAACCATTTCTTGAATTTCTCATACTTCCCAGCTTGAATTAGTATGATAAATTTAAGACCAAATTTTTGAAATTTTTTTGGTACTTCCCATTGTGATATAGTATAATTGATTGACTTAATTTTTATTTGTTTTTATTACCATTTTTTGCCTTTGACATACCTTCCATTTTATTACATTTTTGTCATACTTCCAAATGTGATATTTAGTATGATTTTACTTATTTTAATTTGGTGCAAAAATCATTTAAATTGGTTTAAAAACAAATCCCATTTAACCATTTTATTTTATTTTTATATTTATTCATTTTTTCTTATTACACATTTCCCAACTTGAACTAGTGTATAGTGCATTTTTGATTGATTATATTTTTCCAAGTCCTTTTTCACCTATTTATTTTTAACCATTCATGTGTACTCCATAATTATATAAAAGAAACCATACCACATATATTTACTATAGCATATACAACCAAGATAAATACATGTGCTAGACATAAATATATCCAAAAGCATCCACAAACCTAGCGCATTCTATGTGTTGACCTAATACATTTACCCCAAAATGTGTATTTCACTCACTTTCTTCCTAAATCCTTCAAGCCCATTTCCATATTACTACTTGATACCCTTATAATCTATTTTTTTTTCAATTTTGACATATATAAATTCTGAAAATCAAATTTTATAAAAAATCCACTTAATTCAATATAGATTTCAAAAATTGGTTTTAGATCCATAGTTACATACCTGTAGTGCACTCGCTTCCACCTCTGGGTGTCTTCCTTGTTTAGCATGTTGTTCCCTCACAATTCTAACCGTGTTTGGTCTCATATCTCTATTTTCTCTCTTTCACAATTAAAAATGCCAAATGAATTCTCTTTTTCCCTATTTAAAACCACTTTTTAGCAACTCAATTCTTTCATTTATTTTCTAGAAATTTTTTTATTTTTCCCCTATCTTTGTTTCTGCTCATCCATTTTGAAAAACATAAAATGAATTAGAATCATGATGGTGTAGAGATTATTTTAAACTATAATATGTTTATCTTCCAATTTTTTTTGGGCTATTTTTTGCACTAACTTCTATAGGTTCACCTAGTGTACTCTACATTGGACACCTTCATTTCTTACATTCTACTTATTTATCTATAGAACTAAGGTAAGTTAAAGGTATGTGTTTTTAAATTATGTGACACATGATGAACTTCAGCTGGGGCATATGTATACACATAATATTTTCAAACTTTTATTGATTAATGACACTGTGTATTTTTTAGGAACCTATCAAGTCTCAATCTCTATGAGTGCATGACTTAAGGGGTGAACCGAGAAGGGGGTGGGTAGACCATCAATGCTTCGTAAGATTGTTATTCCTTTTTCCACTTGACATCCACACTTTAGACTCTTGAAACCATTAAACCCAACCTTATTCTTCTTAGTTTTACCTATTCTTATCACTTTATACATTTTACCCTTCATTTCTTGCCTTATCACCCTTTCAACCTATCAATTTTGCTAGGTTGACTAGGTCAACCTAGTATAGTTTAGGGACTTTTTCTCTCTTTTGGTTTGTTGGCCTCTTGATTAACCTAGTACAAACTTAGAGAGTTAGCCATAAAAACATGCTTGGTCAACCTAATCAACCTATCATATCTAACATTCTTGAATGATTTTAGGGTAAGTTGACACTATATATACAAGTTCATTTACCACCATTTAATAAGAGAGAATAATTAAGTGAAGAAGTGTGAACGAACATTTTCTTATTGACCATTCTACTTGGGGAATAAAGCTTTAAGGTTTAATACTTTCTTTGGAGCTTTGATCTCATCTTATGGATAAGTCTTTTGGATGCTTGGATAGGTTGTGTATCTTAGAGATAATTTATCTTAGTTGTCCTTACATACCAAGACAATCTCTTTCAAAGAACCTTGGTCAAGGGGGAGATTGAGTCTCAGTAGGTTCATCTTCAAAGGTAAGTATTATTAACTTTATTCCTCCTTTGTATTAGTAGATAGATAGTGTATATATATTCATCTCTTCCATGCATTACAATTTTGTAAACATTGACATGAGTATATGTCTTCTATACATATTTAGTTTAGCTGTTTATTTATTTTATTTCTAACCCCCACTTTGTGACATAAGATTTGGTGTGCACTAGATTAGATTTACTTTTCTTATCATTATATTAGTGGAATATTAAATAATAAGACTATTTTAGGGTTTTTATGAGATTATGTTAGACTATAGGATTTGGAACCCTATCTCACATGATGTGTTTTGATAAGTGATCCCCTAATTGGGTCTATTGGATCCTCACATTAGTCATGTTCTTGCTTAAAATTTATATGCTCCCCAATCAAAAGTGTAGGTGTGCTCTATCCTATCTGATCCAGGATTGATTTATGGACAAGATGCATTTTTGATTTCATACATGATGAAATTCAATTTTGAGGGACTTATAGGTAAGTATATAATAATATATATGGATGGTCTGACTATGTTTTCAAAATACAGGTCATACCATGCACACCACTTGGAAAGTTTATTTTAAAGATGCAAAAAGTATGGCATTTCCTTAAACCCAAAGAAGAGTGTGTTCAATATCTCTGAAGGTAAGCTTCTTGATCACATTGTCATAAATCAAGGTATTAATATCAACCCTAAAAGGGTAGATGTAATTTATAAACTACCTTTACCTAATATTAAGAACAAACTAAAATCTTTCTTTAGGAAAATCAACTTTATGTGTAAGTTTATTTCTGGATTTGCTAAAATAGTGAAGCCCTTAATGCAATGTTGAAATAGGATTCTAAATTAGGATGGTAAGTGAAATCAAAGAAAGCTTTATGGGATATGAAATATGTAATCATGCAAGCCCCAATCATCATCATCCTAGACTATACATAGGAATTCTATATCTATCCCTTTGCTTCAGAGCACACCATGGCCATTTACCTCACCCAAAGGTTAGAAGGATAAGAAAACCTCATGTATTTTATGAGCACTAGTCTTAAAGATGTTGACCTTAAGTATTATACCCTATACAAACATGTCTATGCCCTAGTCAAGGTATTAAATAAATTTAAGAATTACATTCTCAAAAATAGAGTACACACCATTATCCTAGACCCAACTATAAAACAAAATATAGGGTGGAATGAGCTAGGTTGAAGAAGAAGTCAATGGATGATGAAACTAAAAAATTATGACATGGAAAACAAGATGATTAAATTGGTTAGAGGATAAGGCCTTACTTATCTAATAACAGAGATAGACCCAAGTATTATAGTGCACTAAGTTGACTAATATAGGGTACTATAATAAAATTGGTATGCCCTAATCATGCACTTTTTACTCTATGGAAATACAGCTCTGAGACTTAAGTATACATAGGGAAGAACTCTCTACTTAAATGTCATACAATATATGATGAAAAAGGAGTTCTTTTTAGAAGAAACCATAATTGAATCTACCTTTGGTGTGTATCACAAGAAGAGGCTAAGGATATCATGGCAAGTTTCCATGAAAAATTAGGATTTGGATATCTTAAAACAAATTTCATGACCCACAAAGTTGTTTGGGTAGATTAATACTAGTCCACACTATTCAAATATGTTCACACCCACATTTTCTTCTGCCACTAGTGATAGACCTTTTCTAAGAGAGAAATATGTGTTGTAATGCCATTGCACCCTATCATAGAGTCTACTCCATTTAAACAATATTGATTATATTTTATGGGGTTCATCAACCCCAATTCATCAACCAGTCATAAATTCATCCTTACAGGCATGGACTACTGCACTAGATGGTTTGAGGTACTTTCAACCAAAATAAGCACTACTATCGAAGTCATCAAGTTCCTTGAGAATACCTAACCACCTATTTTGGGGTCTCTATTTCTTTATTATGTGATAATGTCCCTATCTTTCAATCCTTGGAATTCACAAAATGGGCCTATGATAATGGGATCACCCTAAAATTTTCATCCAATCACTACCCATAAGGGAACAGATCGGCAAAGTCTTCCAACAAGAACTTGATTGATGCCACTAATAAATTAGCTAGAAATAAGACTTGGGAGTGGTACTAATTGCTAAAGTTCACCATATGGGCTGATTTCACTAGTTATATATAGGCCCTCAAAAGTTATCCTTTCCTTCTAGTCTATGGGTTGGATCTAATCATGTCAATTGTCCTCGAGTTACCAACTTATAAGTTTATGTAGCAATTCATGGAACTAGATAACAAGGTAAATTCCATACTCTTTGACCTAATTCAATTAGATGAAGCCTAGGATGAAGCTCTATTGAGGTTAAACAAAAATCAAAATAGAATCAAAATGTGGTTTGATAAGAGGGTAAATATTAAGACCTTTAGAATCTCCAACCTAGTCTTGATGTGTGATAAGGACCATGAAAAGAAAGGCAAACATTCAAAATTTGATCCCTTCTAAATTAGCCCATACTAGATAGCTAAAATCTTGGGCTAAAATGCCTTTTGTCTCAAATATATTGATGGAAATGAGTTATGGAGTTCTTGAAACACTATTTCTTGGTTGTCCCCTCCAATGTAGTTTTTGAGTAACCTAAGTGAGAGGTGGTAATGTATATATTAACTAGATTTTATTTCATTGTGTGTTTGATTTTATTGTGTGTTTGTTTTATTTTGTGTTTTTTTATTTATTTTATGTTCTACCCCTCTTTCTCCCTCTTCATTTTAAAAATGTTCCTCTAACACTTGACCCTTGTTAGTATCTACTTTAGGTGATGGCCTAATCCTAGAAGGATGGATGAGAATACATAAGACCTAGGTTGAAATATTTGATCTAAGTGATTCTAAGATAGTAATGGAAACTTTTGATACTCTAAAAATAAGAGTCTAATGATTCAAAGAGAAATAGGTGGATTTTAGAACATAATACAACCTAATACAAACACCAAGTTGTACTTAAAATAATGTCTCAAGAAAATATAAAATTATTCAAAGTTGATCAAAGACTGGCTAGCTATTCAGAACTTCCTCATCATCCATTCACCCATGGCTTGGTCCCAAAATATTAATGGATAAGACTAATAAATTATGATATTTTCATGAGAAGATTGAAAAAGAATAAAAAAGACATGTAGAATCTAAATTCTCAATCTAACTTGAAAGGGTTATGTAGGCAATCTCCATTGCAATCTTTATGGATTGGTTGGAAGTGGAGAAAGTCCATAAATAGGACTAGAGGCATCTCTATTGGGGATGGATGCCCATATGGTAGTAGATCAATGACCCAACCATTCCCCCTAAGACACCAAGCTAAAAATGCCCCATGTGAAGCTTGATAACTAATCTAACCTTGATTACTCAAATGAATTTGGGAGTGAAATGGAAAATGAAGATCACTTTTCTCACACACTGGTATCCATATATAAGTTAAAAGATTAGTATGCCACTTACTATTATAAGACTTTAGTGTCTCATCTTTTATGTGGTCCATAAATATGCCCCTTACAATTTTTATGCTGAGAAAAGAAATAAAACTAATTTGATTAGGTTCTAAGTGCTTCTCATCACTTTCCCCATAGAATTCACCATTTTTAATGGCCAACACACCCCCTTTTCTTCAAAATGGGGGACCCTTATAAAAATATCATGAACTAGAGCTTCAAGGTCCTTTCTTTGTTCTCACTAGAAACACCTCCTTAAATCCTTGTAATATACATTGCTTTGATTTTCCCAAATAATAGCATGCCTCTTTTATTTTTTAGGACTAAAGAGTGTTTGTTATTTTTTATGAATCATGGTGCTAACATTGTAAGTTGGCTTTCCATGAAATCTTTGAGAATCTCATTCTCTTCCTAGAACAACAAGCCCATTGCCTTTTATAGTAAATCATGATCTTCATAACTGACAAGTAAGTTTTAATGTATCGTGTTCCTTTTCATTTTATTACTTAGTCTCTTTTTGTGAATTTTATAGAGCACAACCAAATGGAAAGGTGCTATGTTACCATGAGTTAGATCAACTAGTCCCTCAGACTTATAAGAGATGTTAGATCCCAAAAGATATTAGATGAATGGGAAGGCACCACTTCATTGAGTGTTAGAATGACCAATTTCCTAGACCTTTTATAGATGTCAAAGCTTACAAGAGCCTGACTGAATAGAAAGCCACCATGTCACCATGAGTCTGAGTGTCCAATCCCCTAGACTTTTCAAAGATGTTAGAGATCAAGAAAGTGTAGCCAAATGGGAAGGCCCCATGTCACCATGAATTAGAGCATCTAGTCTCCTAAACCTATTAAAGATGCTAGAGCTCAGGAGAGAGTAGTCAAATGGGAAGGTGCCATATTTTCATGAGTTATAATGGCCAATTATTTAAAAAATTTAGATATGTCAGAGCCCATGAGAGCACAAACAAATGGGAAGGCACCACATCACTATGAGTTAGAATGGATAATCCCTAGACTTATAATAGTTTTAGACCCTACGAGAGCCTAATTTAATGGGAAGGTTTTACATCATCATGAGTCAGAGTGGCCAATCCCCTAGACCTGTTAGAGATGTCATATCCTAAGAGATCCTAACTTAATGGGAAGGTGAGATATGACCACAAGTTAGAATGACTAGCCCCCAAAACCTATTAGATATGTCATATCCCAAGAAAGCATGGTTGAATGGGAAAGCATGACATCACCATGAGTTAGAGGGGCCATTCTCTTAGACTTATCACAAATGTTAGAGCCTAGGAGAGCATGATAAAATGGGAAGGCACCATGTTACCTTGAGTTAGAGAAGCTAGTCCCCTAGACCGATCAGAGATGTTATAACTTGAGAGAGCCCAATCAAATGGGAAGGTACCACATCATCATGAGTTAGATTAGCTATTCCTAGAACTTGAATAAATGGTAAGGTACCATGTCACCACTAGTTAGAGTGGATAGTCCCTCAAACATATCAAAGATATTAGATCTTAGGAGAGCCTGGCAGAATGGGAGGGTGACACATTATCTAGTGTCAAAATGGCCAGTCCCCTAGACCTATCTAAGATGTTATAGCTTGGGAGAGCCTAGCCTAATGGGAATGCACCACATCACCATGCATTAGATTGTCCAGTCCCCTATACCTATTAGAGATGTTAGATCCTGAGAGATCCCATTTGAATGAGCAGGTGCCATGTCACATAGTACACAGATGAACTAATATCCACCTAAGGCCCTAAGAAGATCATAATAAGGTAAAAATGAGACCAAAGAGATAATAAATATATTCCATGTATCCTTAGGTGACATGTCACTCAACCTAAGAGAGTGATGTGGAGTATAAAGTCATGCTTAAGTTTTGACTATTATTAGGAATACATGACCAATGAGCAAATGACATGTGTCAAAAAGGAGTTAATAGAGAAGCCACTAAGAGATATGACCATGTGCCTACAACATGATGGGAATTAAAAAATGGGAAGATAGGCCCAATTAGAATATTTTAAAATAGGTCATCACTATTTCCATATCTAGTTAGTGGTAGAGGATCATGGGCTCTAAACTTAATTCTAGATTTAGAAGTAAAGAGAGAAAATCTAGACAACTCAATTTTGAATTAGTAGAAAGCAAGACACCAAAGGCCATTAATAAAGAGGACTTGTATGAATACATCTATAAAAAACCTAGGATAAGCTCATTAATAGTTACCATTACTACCTTCAAATAAATATCTAACTCCTCACTTTTAAAATTCTATAGGGCCCCTATATTTCATGCCTTATGCACTCAAATTTTCCCAATTTCACCTCATCCTTGTGTAGACACCGCAAACGTGTCTACACCTTGGTTTTCCCCCTTGTCCACCTCAAACCCCTATCCTAACCCTTGGCCTCCATTTGATTAAAATAATTTAAATATTTTAATCAAGTGGCCCCCTTTCCACCCTACCCTTGCCACCTTGGATCCTCCCTTGAATCCCTCCACCTTCCCCCTAGCATTTATTAGGCCAAATCTCTTCATTATCTCCCCCCACGCCCATTTTGGCTTCTTCGTGACCGTTCTTACCATAACCCCTCGCCCGGCGGCGTGCAAGAATGGGCAGAGGCTATTTTTAGCCTCTGTCCCCATCCTGTGACTGCCGACGTCGGCGACCCTTCGGCCGACGTCGGTGAAACTGCCAGTGTCGGCAGCCTTCATTATCCCTTTCTGCATCCGTTGCAGCCCCTGGACCCTTGAGCTCACAAACAGACTCCTCTTGGCATTTTGGCATTTGTCTCTCCTCCGTCTGGACCTCGTGCAACAACAGCAACAGGTGCAAAGGCTCTGGATCAGGATTTTCTTCTTGCAACAAGTCTTCCGTGGCTCCAACAACAGCTCCTCCTTTCTTCAGTCAGCAAAAAGGTAAGCAAAGTCTGGTGTTTCATTTTATTTTATATCTTTAGCTTTTAGTCATATATCCTATCTATTGTCTCCTACTCCCTTTGTTCTTCCCCCTGAGAGGCTGCAAAGCCTTCTCAGGTCCTATCCTCTGTGTATCCTCCCCTTCCCTGTCCCTCTTTTAATCCAATCCCAGACAACTTCCCCATCCCCCTGTCAACAAAGACCTTGCATAAGGCACCCAACCAGATCTAGACCACTCCCCAGTCCATCTAAATCTGTCCCTGAACTCTGTCTCGACCCTGTTCACGAACCAGACCCATCCACAGTCCACAAAGCAACTCAGACCCGACTACAGGCTACAACACCGACCGACGCCGGTCACTTCCCCAACTGACGTCGGCAGGATAGCTGACGCCGGCAGATCAGCTAACCGACGCCGGCGACATTTCCGACCTCGGCGACTGTCTTCAGCCCTACAACTCCTTCAGGTAATCATTTTGGTCTTTTCTTTCCTTTCTAATTTCTTTGTCACTTTTGTGTTCTGGCATTCTATCTTTTTATCAGTCACTTATCTCATCAAAACAGTGGGTTGACCTCCCTTAAGGAAGTTTTCACACTTCCGGGAACAAGCTTTTTCTTGGCAACCCACCGCCTATCCATCTAACATTTTCTTGTCCAAGTTCCTTTTCTTTGCAGGTGTCATTGCTCCACAGCCAAAGAGGAGTGCTCACAAGCGTCTAGATTTACGGTGCGCAATCTTTAGTCCAGGTACTTCCCAAGCCTTGTCCATTCTTTTTTAGTTTCTTCTTTCTCTTAAGTCTGAAAAGCAAAAATTTGAGGTAGAAACATCTCTGGCACGCCCGGTGGGACCCTAGGTTCCTCCTGGGTTCCTTTTTCTTCTTCATTCATTTAGGAGCATTAGGTTCTTACCTTTTCTCCTCCTTCTTTTTCTCAATGACACTATAAGCAGGAACTAAAATGAATCTTTCTTCCTTGCATTCTATACTAGTCTAAACATCATACTCTCAACCCTTTCTCAAACTTGTCTTCATAACAAACATCACATTTCGACTTGGGCATTAAAACATATTGCACTTTCATTTCTGCTTGTGCTTGCATTAGTCCACATCTAGTAACTTAGGCGCATATTGAATAAATCGTAGACACTTGATGTTACACTACCTGATCACATGCACTAAAACACACATAAAACTTACCTGAGACAAGGCCCGACTGGGATTTCATCCCCCAGCGGATACCTTACCCATCCCGGTGACCCTACTTGGATTTCATCACCAAGGGGGAAGCCCACTCCGTTCTCTGGCGGAGTCTAAACTCTAGGCGAGGTATATCTTGGCTAAGCGAGACCAGCTAACCACTGGAATCGTGAAGTGAGGGGAGCTTGCTCCTTAGCACCAGGCCACGTACCAGACCCTAACACAGATCTTTGAGCACCTAAAACAACACCTGAAACCATCTTTAGACCGCCTTCTTCTAGGACCCATTTTTCAGCCAATCTCCCCAAACATTCATCTAAGGCATAAGCCACGATTTCTAAGGTTAATTCCTAGGATTTATCGCTTAGGCTTGTCTATCTCTTTCTATTTTCCTCTTCTCATCTATTTGTTTGAGTGTGTGAGGATGCTTTCTTCATTGTTTTCCAAGAACCTTTTGGTTCTCTGGAAGACACAGTCACCGACACCGGTTCTGCCACCGACGTCGGCTTCCCCTATCACCGGCATCGGTTCTGATACCGACGTCGGCTTCATCTGTTACCGGCATCGGTTATCTGACCGACGTCGGCCACATTTCTTACCGACATCAGTTTTTCAACCGACGTCGGTCTCTGTCACTGTCCTTTTTTTTTAAAAACCAGCAACCTGAAACCTGTCCCTTCTCTGTCAAAGACTCCATCCTGGTCTTCTGAAACTGAGCAACACAGTTCCTGAGACCTGAACCTTCTTTGCCTTGCATGGTTTTGACTCGTAGCCAAGCCAAGGCTCTTGTCGACCATGCCAGCCGTCAACCACTTCCGTCCACCCCATCCGTGACCAAGCCTACAATGGAGTTCAACTCGGAGACCGAAAGAACTCCTGCCCGTCCAACCCCGCCGCAGACTCCCATTGTCCAAGAAGGGGACCAAGACTTCGAGCGATTCTTGGACCTCAACGTTAAGGCCTTGCAACACTATCTCGCGCATAGCCGAATGCGAGACTCCTTGGGCAATCCAATATACGGAATGCCAACCTCCCTTGTCACGACTACGGCTGTATCGACAGCATCCATAGTTCAACCTTTGGACACTCAAGCCATCGCTTTAACCACTGACCAGACTTTGACCAATCCTCCAGGTGTGGCCTCTCCCTCTATCATTGGGCCCACTTCCATCGGGGTTCTGGCCCCTTGTCAACCCTAACCCGCTCAACCACTATCCACTCCTTTTCAAAACCTTGTCGTCTCTATTCCGCCTACCCTGGCCCCTATCAACACCAGGGTGGGTTCTTACCCCTTGGCCCCCGTTACCACAGTCCAACCTCTCGTGGCAACAACGGGCCCAGCTATGTCTTCTAACCAACCACCTTTAGCCTTCATCTTTGCCCCTGCGATTAGTCATCTATACATTCTACAACTGACTATGTCGCACGCCTCCTCTAACCTCTTCCAAGCGCCCTACAACTTAGGGGGCGCGCAACCCGTCAATCCGTCGGCAGACATCATCAAAATGCTGATGGACAAGATGACCAGTCTTGAGACCTCTGTTTCTAGCTCGCACAACACTCTTTCATACGAGCAGATCTGCAACGAACCCATTCATCCTTCTGTCCCAATCAGACCATATCCTAGCCAGTGGGAGCTTCCGAAGTTTTCTCGCTTTCAAAACAAGGAAGACCCACAACAACACTTGCGGGCATTCAGACATGCCTGCTACCTCATTGGCCATGATGATGCGTTACTCTTACGCACGTTTCCTATGTCCCTCTCAAGGGCTGCACTTGACTGGTACAGCTCCCTTCCTAGCCATTCTCTCTTCTCATTCACACAATTGGCTCAGCTCTTCCTCGATCACTTTTCCATCAACATAACCAAGAAGGTCTCAATCACGGACCTCTATTCTATTCGGCAATTCGAGGACGAGTCCATAGCCGACTTCGTTGCTTGATGGAGAGGCCTTATCAACCAACTCTCCTTTTCCTTGCCTCAGGCCGAGCTTATTGAACTCTTTTCTCAAGCCTGTGCTCGACATATCTCTTCCACCCTGAGGGTTCAAACCTTCCGCACTTTTGACGAGGCCTTCACGATGGCCCGCAAACTTGAGTTGCGTGCCATCGAGGAGAATAAGGTCAAGTTGCGGAGTAAGAATCCCAGCTCTAAGACCAATGACTCTTCTTCTGCTAAGCCATCATCATCCAATTCTAAATCCAAGGCTTCAGCTAATGCCGTGGTTGTCAGACCTTCATCTTCTTCGACCAATCAGCCTGAGCCATCTACATCTCAGAGCGCTACTCGGCAATTCCAGCAAAGATACGTGCAGCGACGATATACTCCTCTCGGAGAATCATATGCGTCTGTGCTAGAAAAGCTTCTTAAACAGGGGGTCCTCAATCTCCCTCAAGCCCGACCTCCTCCGCAATTCGATCCCTCACACGCCATCCCCGCGTGGTATAGGGAGCAAGACTTCTGCAGCTTCCACCATGTTAAGGGCCATGACACGGAGAACTGCAAGACCTTTAAGAACATAATACAAGACATGCTTAAAAATGGGGATCTCATCTTAGACAATCCAAATGCACCCCCTAATCAAGACATTGACATCTTTAAACAACCTTTCCCCAATCATCCGCCAACTTAGAACAATGTCCAGACCTTAATTGATGACAATCATGAGCACAATATTCGAACAGTCAATACGGTCTCTCCTTTCATCCCCAATCAACATCTTGAGGTTAGTCCATCAATCAGTCCGTCACATGTGGACGAGCCTCTCTCCCCAGCTAGTTCTCCATTGACCTCTCTCATCTTGGAGGACGCCTCGGCCTTACCAGCACCACCGGTCTCGCCATCCTCCTTTCTGCAACCTATGGAGGACCCGACCCTTCCTACTCCTCAGCCGCAAGTGGAGGGCACCGTCATCCCTGCCCCTTACCCGCTGGAGGGGCCTCGCTCCCCGGTCTCTTCTCCACCCGGGGAAGACCCGGTCTCCCCTTCATCTTCATCTAGATCTGTCATGACTTCACCACACCATGCGTCTAAGACCACTACACCCATCTCGTCTTCAACCTCGCAACCATCAACATCTTCCTCTCAGCCATTTTCCCGGTTAGTGGAGAAGATCAAACTTCTCCCTTCGAGGAAAGTGACGCCTCAGGTGTTGTGGGAGCGTCTTAAAGCCATTCAACATACCCGCGCCCTCTCATCACATGCCGCTAATCCTCCCAAGGTGAAATCTCGTCAGACTCTTGACAAAGACCAGACTCTCAAACCTCGACCAAACCCGCCCAAACCGAAGCCTGCATCTATCTCGTCTAAACCCATCAAGTCATTTGGCATTCGTCCTATCTCCTCCCTCACTCACCCGCAAGTGAAGGTGGACCTAGGCCAGACCTCGACTAGCAGTAGTCTTCCAACCAAGGCGAAGAAGACTGCCAGACCACAGAAACGAACGCCTCCTTCTCCGTCACCATTGCCATCCATTTTGGGCCCCCATCCTTCGACCTTGGCTAGCATCCTTCCCACTCTGGCCTTCAACCAAAACTCATTGCCTCCTTTGCTTCCTCTACCTATCTCCAGTCGTCCCTCTCCTAAGAAGGCGGTATCAATCACCAAGAAAGAGCCGTCTCCGTCTGTCACCGCGCCATCAACCCATAAGGTGGTACGGAAACCTCTTCTAACCTCGCCTAAGCAAGCGTCCCCAAGCTCGCGCATATCAAATAGCATGGACCCTCTATTGGGCTCGTACTCATTGATATTGCGCCGACTTCTCCAGACTTCTGACATAACCCTTCCGCCCATCAAGTCTTTCCAACCTCTCGGGTCCAAGCCCTCCTGGTTCGACGATACGAAAATTTGTTTATATCATCGTACACCAGGACACGACACCGAGACTTGTTGTGCCCTCAAGGCCGTCATTCGCCGCCACATGGAGAAAGACACTCTTCTCCTTGAGGACACTCTTGACCAGACCCCGACTCCTTCCTGTCCAACTTCTTCAAACACGTCAACATCTCACCAGCAAGACATGACCCCTTCTTCGCCTCCCATTTTTGAAATCAATGCTATCCATATAACCACTAGGTCACAAAAGGACAAGGCCAAAGAAAAAGCTGCCATTCCTTGGACCTATCCCTTCGTCAAGCCACCCCTTGCGCCCAAGCCTAAAATTTCTATCCTTGGCGCGTCCCAACCTTCTTCATCTTCCTCTTCTGGGCCAATTCATGACTCCATGCTGAAGCAGCTTCACCAGACACCTGTGAAGATGTCTCTTTATGACCTTGTCCAAACCTCACCTCAGCACTGTCAAGCCCTTATCCAAGCCTTGCAGGCAGCGGAGGTCCAACCCAAGGACCCCCAACCACTCGCTGCCCTCGTCCATTCCTTGTCTCCTATCACCTCCATCACATTCAACGATTCTGAGATTCCCACATCTAACATGGAAGATCAGGATGCCGCCCTCTTCATCACTGCCTATGTTGATCGAACACGCATTAAACGTGTTATGATCGACGGCGGTGCTAGCATCAACATAATCTCTACCCACGCCTTTGATCAGCTGGCTCTTCCCAAGAACTGTGTCTCCAAAACTGACGCGATCTTATGCTCTTTCAACGACACCACTGCCACGACCATTGGCACAGTCATCCTCCACATTCACGTAGGCCCACGCACAGTCCTGGAGCTCTTCTATATCATTGAAGGAGAGTTTCAATACAACCTTCTACTGGGCCAACCTTGGATCTGTGCCATGGCCTGTATACCCTCTACCCTGCACCGTTGTGTGAAGTTCGAACATGACGGGCAAGTCCACACCATTCCTGCTGACCCTTCACCCTTCAAGACTTGCAACACCACCTACCATCCTAACGATGTCCTCATTCCCATCAAGCCATCAACTCCGGCACCACCTCCATCTGCGGAAGCTTCGACCAGTTCGCAATCGGCGGTTGCCCTCACCCCTCCTCTTCAAGCGCCGACCAAAGACCCCATGGAAGACATCTTCCAACGACTATCGCTTGGGGAATATCGCTTGTTGACCCTCGACATGTTCCAAACTCCGTAAGAGTATGGACGCCTTCACCTCAGTCCTAATTACGACCATCAGATCGGGACGGTCGTACCTTATGGTCCTCCCCACTTCCAAACCAACTTTGTCTATGGGGGGCTTAATCAAGCTCCTACCAACGGCACTTCCCTCTCTTCACCCCAACCTTTCACATCTGATTTCTCGTTTCTTGGCAACCCCGCCTTTGCACACACTTACCTTCACAGGTGTGCATGGAAGGGTTTTGGTTTCGGACGTTATGAGCAGGGCTCCCATCAGCCCATCGAGCCGCTCAATGATCACGATGCCAAGAAACGGTATGGCCTGGGATATCATGACCCCACTCAGGCTCCTTCTGACCTTTGTCCCGAGCCAACCATTGACCAATCTCTTCCAGACTCGCCCATTTCTCCTTCGTCACCTACGGAGTCGGTGGTTTCCATCCCTCCTAGTTTTTTTTTTCCATAAACACCATCTGCCTGGAACCCCTGACTTATCAGCTCAATGGGGTACCCAGGTCTCTCCCTCTCATCTTTCCTAGCATGGTAGAGGATGAGTCGGCAACCATTCACACTGTCCACTGCGTTGACGATGACGCCATCCTTTCCTACATGGGTGCCGATGACTCTTTCGTCCAGCGTTTCCTCCCTTCCGAGACCCAGGTTATGTTAAATGAATCCACCATTGACATCAACCTCCCTTCTTCTTCCGATGTTCCTCACGTCTTAAAGATTGGCCAATCTTTAGACGCTCAGGAGCAGCTTGACTATGCCCAGTTCCTTTCCAACCATAGCAAGGCCTTTGCCTGGACTTACAGCGACATGCCTGGCATCGACCCCACCATTGCTACCCATAACATTGTCACCAAACCAGAGGCTAAGCCTGTTAGGTAGAAGCTTCAAAAGATGCATCCTCGCGTTGCGCTCCTTGTCAAAGAGGAGCTTCAGCGCCTTCTTTCTGTCTCCTTCATCCAACCCATCGATTATCCACAGTGGGTCTCTAACATTGTCCCAGTTACTAAAGCAACTGGGGGGATTCGGATCTGCACAGACTATCACAACCTTAACCTAGCCTGTCCCAAAGACGACTTTCCTCTTCCTAACATTGACCAGCTTGTTGATCTCACGGCCGGCCATGAAATGCTATCTCTCATGGACGGGTTTTCAGGATACAATCAAATCCTGATCGCACCGAAAGACCAGCACAAGACTACCTTTATCACCCCATGGGGGACTTTCTGCTATCGAGTCATGCCTTTCAGCCTGAAAAATGCTAGTGCCACGTATCAGCGCACCATGACCTACATTTTCCACGATCTCCTCCACAAAATCATGGAGGACTATGTGGAAGACCTTCTCGGCAAGTCCAAACTTCGCCGCGACCACTTGACCATTCTCACAATCATCTTCTCTCGTCTTCTGCAATACAATGTCCGCCTCAACCCCAAAAAGTGTGTCTTTGGGGTCCTCTCAGGCAAACTTCTCGGCTTCATCATTTCCTTCCGTGGTATCGAGATAGATCTCGCCAAGATCCGCGCTATCCTCGAAATGCCACCCCCGACCAATCTCAAGCAGCTTTGCAGTCTACAAGGGAAGCTCCAGTCCATTCGTCGTTTCATCTCGCAGCTTTCAGACCGCTGCCAACCTTTTCATCACCTCCTTAAGAAGGACATCTCCTTTAAATGGGATAAGGACTGTCAAGAGGCTTTTGAAGCCCTCAAAGGCTATCTGGTCTCTCCACCAGTCCTCATTCCACCTAAGGACGACCAACCCTTCTACCTTTATATCTCTGCCACCAACCATTCGTTAGGTGCCATGATCGTGCACCGAGACGAGCATCATCGTGAGCAAGCGATTTACTACATCAGCTGAACACTGGTCGACTATGAAACTTGGTATACTCATACTGAGAAACTCTGTTTGGCATTAGTCTTTTCCGCTACCAAGCTCCGCCACTATCTTCTCAACCACAAAACCTTTGTCGTCACTCACACCGACCCTCTCAAGTACATGCACTCCAAGCCATACCAGAATCAATGTATGGCTTGGTGGCTCATGCTGCTTGCTGAGTTTGACTTCGAATTCATCCAACAGAAATCTATCAAGGGGCAAACCATCGCTAACCAACTGGCAGATTCCCCTCTTCCCGACAACCAACCTTCACACTGTGAGTTCCCTGACGAGTCTATCGCTACCCTTTCCACCGATGACACCATCTACCAGATGACTATGTTCTTTGACGGCTCTAAATGTCAACTCGGTGGGGGTGCGGGGGTCATCCTCATCCCACTCGAAGGGGAGCCCATGCCTCTATATTTCAAGCTTGACTTTGATTGTACCAATAATATGGCCGAATACGAGGCCTTAATTTTGGGACTTCAGACTGCCCTTTCCCTCCACATCAAGTCTATCAACATCTTCGGTGACTCGCAGCTCATCATTAATCAAGTTAACGGTTCATATCTCTATAAAAACAAAGTTTTACAGAGGTATAAGAATCATGCTGACCTTCTTTTGGCATCTTTCGACCATTACCTCTTGCAGACTGTTCCACGCTCTACAAACAAGTTTGCCGACACCATGGCCTCTCTTGCTTCGCATATCCCGTCTTCATCATCATCATCCCGCCTTTTTGTCACAGTGCATCATGTACCTTTGCCTTCATACATCTCTCCTCACATCGACCATATCAACACTGTCAATTCTAGCCCACAAGATGACTGGTATAAGCAACTTGTGGACTACTTGTCTCTTTCTGTCACTCCTCCCAACCTCTCTAGCAATGCGCGGCGAGCTTTCATCAAGCACACAGCTCGCTATACCATGCTAGGGGGTCTTCTCTATAAGTGAGGCTTCGACGGTCTCCTTCTTTGCTGTCTAACCACCGCTGAAGCTTTTCATGCCGTAAAGCAAGTCCACGACGGGATTTGTGGTGGACACTTCAGTGGAAACTCGGTTGCCAAGCGCATCCTTCGCCTAGGTTATTATTGGCCCACCCTTCATCAAGACTGTAGCGATTATGTTCAGTGTTGCATCAAGTGTCAGCAGCACTCTAACCTACTTCATCTCCCCAGCCACGCCTTGCAAGTCGCTCAGGATTTTTGGCCTTTCTCTCAGTGGGGCTTGGATCTCATCGGTGAGATCAACCCTCACTCGTCTCTTCATCATCAGTCCATCATCACTGCCACTGAGTATTTCACCAAGTGGGTGGAAGCCATTCCTCTTGTCTCCACAAAAGCCGACAAAATTGTCGACTTCATCAGCAGCCACATCATCTGTCGTTTCGGTGTCCCTCATAAAATCATCACCGACAATGGCAAGTCCTTCAAAAACAAGACTGTCCAAAAACTATGCGACTCATTTGGCATTAAACTCAGCTTTTCTTCGCCTTACTACCCACAAGCAAATGGGCAGGCCGAGGCTTCCAACAAAATTCTCACCAAAATTCTCATGAAGGTGGTCGATGATACAGGAAGGGATTGGCACGTTCATATCCCCTTCGCTTTGTGGGCCTACCGCACTAGCATCCAAACCTCTACGGGTGCTACTCCCTTCTCTCTCATGTACGGAATAGAGGCTGTCTTACCTCTTGAAGTACAGATCCCATCTCTCTGCATCTCCCTGCATGACATTCTCTCCAACGACGACTTTCGTCAAGATCGCCTAGCTCAACTTGAGTTACTCGACGAGCGCCGTCTGGCTACCCTTAATCATCTCCATGTCTACCAAAGTCGCATAAAGCGGGCCTATGACAAAAATCTGCGAGAACGAGATTTCAACATCAGAGACCTCATCCTCAAAGAGAATCAGCACGTGACCAATATGGAGCGAAGTAAACGAGGCAAATTCGCCCCCAATTGGCTTGGACCTTTTATCATCACGCACAAGTATGGGTCAGGGACTTATCATCTGTCTTCCCTCGATGGACGGCCAGAACCTGAGCCTCTTAATGCGTTGCATCTTCGACCATTCTTCTGTTAGTCGAGTACTCGTCTACTTGACACGTAACTTGAGCTCGTCCCTGGAGCAATCCCCATCCTCTTTAATCCTACTTCCTTTCAACCCTATTTCTCTTAACAAGTCATCTACGACCCTTTTATGATGCATGGATGCTTTGTCCTAATAAAAGGGGCGTCCTTGAACTTCTACAGTCTTGTCCGTGACTCAAATTTCTATCAATATATACAAATCAAGATGTCAAAACATATCCATGGTCACAATATCAAGTCAAATCAAAAAGACAGACTGATCTCTCGAAGGACAGCTATACTATCATTGCTGTATTACTAGACTGATCCCTTGAAGGACAGCTAGGCCAACTTATCAAACATTTCAAGAAAAAATATAGACCACTCCCTCGAAGGATGGCTATGACTAATCTGGCAATAAATAGTAACTTTTCTTAGAAGCTTCCTGCATTGATCAGCTTCGCAACTTGACCATTACATCAAAAGACATCTCTATGCAGGCTTCCCGCATTGATCAGTCTGCGCAAAAAAAAAAAAAAAACGAGTCACGAACTTGGCTTGTAGCTGTCTCAGGGTCTCCTATAAAAAGGGGCAAGGTTATTCCTGCTCTTAAACTGGGTTACCCTATCCTCCTCCTATCACCTGCTCAAGGGACTTCGAGCTCACTTTAATGTCAAAGTGATTCGATTACCGTTCTAACACCATACTGGTCAACGACGTAATGCATGAACGGGGCTTTTGTTCTTATAACCCCTATCTATGCTTCCTTTTTGGTCCTTGTCAATGAAAGAGCGATTTGCCTTTCACCTTTTCTCTACACTTTGGTCACATTTAACCACATCAATTGTCGACTCATCTCAAACCAAGCCATTTTCATCATTTTCAGCTGACACCAACCTCGACACTTTCAACACGACATCAGGCATCGCCTTGTCCTTTTCACATAGTTTCTATGGACACCAATACACATGGAAACTACCGACCAGACCCAATTTATGTTAAGCATAAACCAATACTTGCTGAAGCATAAATAGACCTTCATTCATTTTTAGCATACATCCATCGCGACTTTGGAAACTTGCTAGGGATGAAAGACTCTCGACCAATTCTACAGAATACACCATCTACAGCATCTTTTTATCCTCATCTTAGCCTCATCATTTCGACGCTTGACCACATCTCATCATCAACCATTTTGACCCTCGCAGTCTGAACTACATTGGTCTGAGGCCCTATGACCAGGGCTATGTAGGCAGCACTCAGATACCACATCTTCTGAGGTTAGCTCGACCACCCCCTTTTGTTCGTCTCTATGATGGACAAACCTTCTCTTCTTTGACTCTTATCACGCCCAACTCCGTCAACCTTGACCAAGGCCAATCATTGACTTTGACCAAGACCAATCAATCCCTCTGACCCTTCCTCCCTTTTAGGGAGAACTACATCAGCCTGAGGCCCCTACGACAAGGGCTATGTAAGCAGCACTCAGTTGACATGGGGTCTTCTGGGGTTAGCTCGGCTGCATCCTTTCGTCCATCCATCCTCTTGACCAATGACCATTGGAGATCATGCGTATCTTCTTTGACCCACTTCTAAGCCAATGTTGCCTTGGTTGTTTTTGCGTGTATGCTACCTCATGACTGGTTAGCAGAATTGTCCGCAGACTATTTTTGACCCTTCACAAGTATAGGATCGCAAGCTAGTTGATCCCTACTACTTATGGCTTTTTCATGTTTCTGGGAGCACTTCCTGAGCCCTGGATACCTGGGACACGATGACCATTTGGAGCTTCAGCTTAGATTGAGTGACCCGATCAGCAGACGACTAAATGCTGGGGCCCGGTTACTTCAATTTTGGCACTCCTTGACCCTCGACATGCGACAATTTGACCTGAACCTCTCGTGAAGTGGACTACGTGCAATCACGACTATGGCAGCATTTTCACTCACTCTCTCTTCTATCCATTTCTCTATCAAATCGACACTCGATCTTCGGTTCCCTTCTCTCGACTATCGCTTTGAGGGGGGAACACCTCATCCTTTCTCTAGGGCAACCAACTCCTGTTTTTGTCTTGCAGTTCGTCTAGAACAACCAACAAGACAAAAAGGGGCAAATGTAGACACCGCAAACATGTCTACACCTTGGTTTTCCCCCTTGTCCACCTCAAACCCCTATCCTAACCCTTGGCCTCCATTTGATTGAAATAATTTAAATATTTTAATCAAGTGGCCCCCTTTCCACCCTACCCTTGCCACCTTGGATCCTCCCTTGAATCCCTCCACCTTCCCCCTAGCATTTATTAGGCCAAATCTCTTCATTATCTCCCCCCACACCCATTTTGGCTTCTTCGTGACCGTTCTTACCATAACCCCTCGCCCAACGGCGTGCAAGAATGGGCAGAGGCTATTTTTAGCCTCTATCCCCATCCTGCGACCGCCGACGTCGGCGACCCTTCGGCCGATGTCAGTGAAACTACCGGCGTCGGCAGCCTTCATTATCCCTTTCTGCATCCGTTGCATCCCCTAGACCCTTGAGCTCGCAAACAGACTCCTCTTGGCATTTTGGCATTTGTCTCTCCTCCGTCTGGACCTCGTGCAACAACAACAACAGGTGCAAAGGCTCTGGATCAGGATTTTCTTCTTGCAAAAAGTCTTCCATGGCTCCAACAACAGCTCCTCCTTTCTTCAGTCAGCAAAAAGGTAAGCAAAGTCTGGTGTTTCATTTTATTTTATATCTTTAGCTTTTAGTCATCTATCCTATCTATTATCTCCTACTCCCTCTGTTCTTCCCCCTGAGAGGCTGCAAAGCCTTCTCAGGTCCTGTCCTCTGTGTATCCTCCCCTTCCCTGTCCCTCTTTTAATCCAATCCCAGACAACTTCCCCATCCCCCTGTCAACAAAGACCTTGCATAAGGCACCCAACCAGATCTAGACCACTCCCCAGTCCATCTAAATCTGTCCCTGAACTCTATCTCGACCCCGTTCACGAACTAGACCCATCCACAGTCCACAAAGCAACTCAGACCTGACTACAGGCTACAACACCGACCGACGCCGGTCACTTCCCCAACCGACGTCGGCAGGATAGCCGACGCCGGCAGATCAGATAACCGACGCCGGCGACATTTCCGACCTCGGCGACTGTCTTCAGCCCTACAACTCCTTCAGGTAATCATTTTGGTCTTTTCTTTCCTTTCTAATTTCTTTGTCACTTCTGTGTTCTGGCATTCTGTCTTTTTATCAGTCACTTATCTCATCAAAACAGTGGGTTGACCTCCCTTAAGGAAGTTTTCACACTTCCGGGAACAAGCTTTTGCTTGGCAACCCACCACCTATCCATCTAACAGTTTCTTATCCAAGTTCCTTTTCTTTGCAGGTGTCATTCCTCCACAGCCAAAGAGGAGTGCTCACAAGCGTCTGGATTTACGGTGTGCAATCTTTAGTCCAGGTACTTCCCAAGCCTTGTCCATTCTTTTTTAGTTTCTTCTTTCTCTTAAGTCTAAAAAGCAAAAATTTGAGGTAGAAACACCTTGATCCCAAAGGTTGAAATTGACTACTAGGACACCACACTCCTAGTTGGATCGACTAAGTTCAAGTACTATAATGATATATTCAAATTAGTCAAGCAAGTCTCCATTAATTTAGGCTTACATGATGACCAATAGGTAGAGTATGAGATGTACTTAGATCCTAAAATAAGTGTGGATTCCATAGAGATATGATCAAACCATAAATATTCCCATGCACTAACCTATTGAACAACATCCTTCACAAATCCATCCACATGCAAGACAGGGTAAATGACTGGGTGTGCTCACCTAACTTTCAACACTAGATTACTAATATATTTAGGAATGCCTTAAAGGTGTATTATTACCTCCAAAACTTCACTTTCTCATATATTTATTGATGGTAATGGTCTAGATGGAGACCTACTAGATATATGATGTCCTCCACTACTAGGCCAAGAACACAAATTTTAAGTGGGTTAATAAATTGGATATTAATGCCTACACATTCCATACCTTATGGGAGGAGGTCTAGGTAGGCATGACCATATTGAATTGGCTATTTGGGGGCCAAGACTACCAACACATCAATGAGTTATGGGTGTCTCTTTTATACATGATCCTAACATACTTGGAGGTCCTACACATGGGAGGATTGATCAACTTCAAGTTACACCATGCCATCATCTATGCCTGAGCTAGAGGCAAATTTTACATGATGAGCTATGTGATAGATGTGATATACAAGACACTCTCTTTTAGGCCTTCAGTATTTCCTATGTGGGTTCATGGGGGATCAATGGTGTATGTGGTATTTTATAATCTATATGGACACCAATTTCACCATCACATCTGGGATATTTACGAGCATTTATACCAAGTGGTCTATGAAGCCATCAATGAGGTTTTGACACCCTGAATCTTGAAGGTGATTAGGTACCCTATCACAACCATCAGGGACTACTAGTTATACAAGGATGACACTATTATCCAAATCATGTGTTTCCTTAAGGACCCCCTAATTTTTCCATATTGCATTCTTGATCACCTAGTAGATCAATATATCTCCTATCAATTGGTGGAAGGCATATTTCAATTTTGTGTACAACATCAATAGAAGGCATGCTTACAACTCTTGATCACCATAAGGCACCATATCTATAAGACCTCCTTAATTCAAAATATGGCATCTAAAAAAGACTCCTTCACCCTTATAAAGTTTAAAATATAGTAGTGGGACCCTAAAGGGGTGGTCTAAGCTCATTTTTCATGGTAATTAACCTACCTTAACATTAACTATGGCCATCAAGCTAAGGATGATGATGAGCTTTATTTAAATACTACAAATGACCAAGAGGTGTTATCTTAGGTCATGACCAATAAAAATAAGAAGGTAAAGAAAGATCAAATGGTCCCCTCTATGCCTCCTACATCTATTGATTATTTTGTAAAGGACCCAAATCATATAGTTCTATCCATCTCTTAGAGGATCCTAAAAGGCATTACACCACCTTCTCCTTCTCAAACTCCAAGTCCAACTCTACTTCTACCAATAACTCCTACTCGTTATTCCTTGAATCCTCTTCCACTTACTCTAATTGATTCTCACACACCACCTCTAAATTTTCCTCTCTATCAGATCCAAAAACCAAGCCATGGTATATCTAGCCTCAAACTACTCGACACTAGGTAGCCCAAGTAAATCTCACTCAACCACTAACACCTAAACCCTAGGCTGCACAAACCCTAAGTTTTAATGTCGATAATAAGATGAGAAAGAGCCATGAATAATGATCCTAATATTAACCCATATAATTTCCCCCTATAAAACCTCCATTTATTCTCATTTCACTTCCATCCCTCACTACTGCCACTTTCCAACTCCCAATTCTAGCACCCACTAGTTTTAATTTTCCCCCATAAATTCCCAAAGTGATGCCTCCTTTATTCACCATTGATCCTCCTCTATCCCTCACACATGTACCTATTATGACTTGTATTTTCACCCTTTTAGTAGATGAAAATACCTCCTCATCTAAGTAGCATAATGGAATCACCTCTAGGCTATTGGGTAGCCTAAGGAATGAAGTGAAACTCTAAATAGGTCTAGCTCCCTTGATGTACCACTTTGGATTGAAAATAAAACTAAACTTGGGGGGTAAAAAGGGAGAAGGATAATTGAAATAAAAATAACCTAAGGGAGGTGATACACTAAATAAAATGATGATTTCCAACCATATGCATGTTACACTTGAAATCAAAAGATAAACTGAACATACACTTCTCCAATCTTCATCTTGTCACATCAATGTTATATTGTGAGGTTATGGGTGTAGGTGCAAAGCTAAGAGGACTATAAAAGATGCATATGAGGGAAACAATGGATATAATAATTCAATTAAACCGTGAACATCTCCTAGAACACTTCACATGCTCTGTAAGAAGAGGTTGTAAATAGGTGAAATAATGGAACAACATGCTAAGGAATTTATAGTTTTCACTAAGAAATATTCATCATCTAATTGAAAAAACTAATAAAAAAAGAGAGGAGGAAAAAATTATTTTTCTCATTGATCAAAATTTATACATTTTATCAGGTCTTCACCATACTTAGGTCGAGCATCTAATACAATGCCAAAATGGTTAGTTCTTATAGAACTTGAGAGAGAGAAAAGAAGAGAGAAGTCTAAGGGTCACAAGGATAGTTTTCAAGATGATAAAATAATTTATTTTTACACGATAATATAATTTTTCATGAAACATGCAAGGTTAAGAGATAAAAATGTCAATCCAAGTCATAAACCTCATGAAAAGTGGCAAGAAACTCCTCATTTTGGCTCAAAAAATGGCCTACATGATTGGCTCTTTTTGAACACCTCATAACTTATTAGGAGTAGGTAAAATAATTTTAATTGAAGGTTATTCTCTCATAAATACTTCTCCATGAATTGGTTATAGGATTTTTTATCTATAAACTCCTAGAAGGAAGAAATCATCATCTACTATCAAGAAAATTACTCTTCCATGCACCCTGCACACTTGGATTCCAAAAAGAGATCAGTTGCTCATGAAAATACATAAAAGTGAATGAAATGTTTCAATTCCCTCCATGTATTTATAATCATTAGGTACACCTTAAAAATCCATCCACTTAAATTTTTCACACTTCTTGCTAGTTTGTTCACTATGCTAGTTTTGACTACCTAAGTTGAAGCACCTAGTTTGGAAACTTAGGAGTCGTTTCAAGGAATTATAGTTATATTTGGGGTTATATTAAGTCTTAATATTTTCATAAATGTGATTTTAATCTATTTAAAACTCCTAAAACTTGAAAAACAAACAAAATAGTGAGGAAAACTCTATTTATGCCCCCATCCATACAAGTCCATATAGTTAAAAATAATGCGAGGGATATTAAGAGAGTCCTTTCCAAGGTAAAAAATATTTCATGATCATAATTTTCCATCTGGATTCATTTACAACCTTATTTCTCCAATTGGGTTCCTTTAAGGGTTTTGCACGGGTTTTAGATAATTTTACCCTTTTAGCCATTGTTCATAGAGATTACACGTTAAAATTTCAATACAATGCCAAAAAATAGTTTTTTAGGAAAATTAATAACTCCTACAAACTTATTATACCTTCATTCAAAGTGTCATGAAATATGTGAGCTTCTAAACCTATCTTATCGAGCTCTTTTCCTCATCTTTCACAAGTCTGAGTGAGTTTTCTAGTAAAAAGTGGCTCTTTTATGGTTTATCCTACAATGTAAATGATTTAAAACCTCTTTATTGGTTCCAAAAACATTCTCTAATATGTTATATATCTTACCTCATGCTAAAAGTTTGAATGGCTTCCCATTTGGAAACTAGGCTTCACCATGCCTAGTAGGCTTGACTGCACCTTAAAGATCACAATCCCCTTGTATGGTTTTACTTAACTTTAAATATTATATAAACTTCTATATTTTCCTAAATAACATGTTTCAATCCATTTTATTTCTTAATTTGTGTTATAAATGGAAATGAATCCTCATTTGGGCTTTAGGCCTAAGCATGTCAAACAAGCCTAAGTTGCCTTTGAAGCTCAAAATGACCTTTTGATAGTTCCCTTTCATTAAAATAGATTTAATAAATTTTAATTCACCATAAAATAATTTATAACAATTTATAAAATTACTCTTAAGGTAGAATCAACAATGCCCCTCTTTTTGGCTTCTAGACCTAGTGTTGGCTTTATAGCCTATTTGCAACTCTTGGTGGCTTGGAACATCTAACTAAGATTAAATGAATTCCAAAAGCTCAAGAACTTATAATATGATCCCAAAATCATATAAAAATATATTATACTACTCCTCCAAGGTTTCAAGTGGAAGTGATCTCTTATTTGGTCTTAGGCCTAAATCTTGTCTACTAGGCCTTATTACAACCTTTGCATTATAGATCACCCTATTGGGTATTTAACTTACCTCATAGATTTATCATGTTTTTATAAGTGTGATAAAAATTTATACTTCTTAAAATAGAGACTATATATGTCTCAACCTATTCTTTCATCACTTTCTTCAAGATTGCTAGGGTTTATGCTCATAAAGGAGTGCCCTCTATCTGAGACAAAATAGAGGGAACTCCCCTACCTCCTCATAATTTTGAATATTATAGGATATTATATAAGTATTTTATATTAATTATAAAAAAATTGAGTCCTTGATTACAATACTAGACCTTCCAACTTCAATAAAGCCTCAAGATAGGCCTATGTAGAAAATTGTGTGTAGGGGTCTTTTAATAGACTGGGTCATGCATGCTTGAATCCTTTTTCCCTTTACAAGATCTATAATGATGTTGTCATGAGTTTATCTGATTTTTTTTAAAGGAATTTTTATCTTCATGTGTGACTTCAACTCCTAAACATATCCCTTATCCCTTATACTACCCAACCCTCTATCTCATGTTTTAGACTATAGACTGAGACATTCTGCAAATTGACCCTATTGTAGGTGTTATTTATTTATTAAGGCTTGAGTATGACTCTTGAAAAAATAAATTAAATATAAAAATACCAATATAATTTAATTATACCTTCATTAAATTTAAATAGGCTAAAACACCCATCAAAAACCTTATGCTTAGGTCACTATCATGGCTGGGGTACCCTATCCCTTAAGACCCAGCTTGTAGGTACTATTTATTTCTTTAGACTTGGTCATGGTTCTTATATAACTCATTTGAGATAGTAAGTTCATTAATAAATGGATTAAACTTGTGCATCACATCTAGATAATTCTAATCACACATGAACCATCACTCCTCATGCTTACTGCTTGTTGACTGAGACATTTTTACCTTATTTTTGAAGATGTGTATTGGCTTCAAATGAGCTCATTTATGATGTTTAGAGGTATTGTATGAATCCCTATAGGTAAAAATACATGTATTTGGACTATTTAATTTTTTTTAAAGCCTTAAAACACAATTATAACATCAAATTGGGTCATTGCTTCCCTACCCTACTATAGGTGTGTGCTTTCATAGTGTACGGATTATAGGGGTGAATGATGGACAAAAACAACCACCTGCCATCCATTATTGATGCTACTATAAGGAAAAAAGGTTCCTTAAACAAATTTTAATGTTTAAAAATAGGGGCAAGGCCTAGTTTTCAACCTTTATTTGGAGAAGGTTTATTTTAGGATCAAGCCTATAGATACCACTAAAGTAATTTAGCGCATAAAAGTGGATATTTAGAGCCCCCAACAACTGTCCTCCATAAACCATTCTCTCCTCAAACCTTTTAGAGTTTTTGTCCCATATTAAGGCTTAAATATAAGGTCATAAATATACATATAAGGTAGTGGAAAACTTGTCTTACCTCATCTAAAAAATGGTGAGGTCCTCTGTTTTCCCTCTGAAAGGATTGTGAGCTTGAAATAGTCATCTTGCACCTTGAACATGGTTCTCAACTTGTTGATCAACCTATCAATCTTAAAAGGTTTGTCAAAATTTTTATAACCTGATATGAACTTAAGGAGGTTCAAATGATAACTCCAATATTTTAACATGGCCTTTTGACTTTCTTTCAAGACCACCTATAGGTGGCTATTGACTGTATATATGGGCAGTGAGTATGAAATCAAGAAAAATGTGGATGAAAGGTCTTAAGAAAATATCAAACTCAAATTAAAAATTTCAAATACATAATTGACACTAAGGAAACTTGAAACAAGTTACAATACTTCTCCTTCAACATGAAAAAGACTTGTACATGTGAATAAAGTGGGCAGAGGTATCTTATGACTGTTTGATGTGGTCAACACATGGGTGTTTGATCAAAATATGGAGTTATGAGAAAAAAAACCTATAAGGATGTGGAAATTATTGAATTTAAACATGTAAAACATAATTTACCATTCATGTGAAACCTATGTAGATAATTCAATCTCCTGTAAGTGGAAAACTAACTAAAATTGCTCCTATTGGCACCCTCTTGCAAAGTGAGTTATATTTCTCATTCAAACACCATAAAACATAAAAACAAGCATGGATATCATTTTAATAATAATTAAACATCATATGGAATCAAAATTAGTAGTTTTATTATATGAAATCTCCAAAAACAAGGCAAAACCTATAGGGTACATAGATTAATAGGTAGATTTGTACATTCAACTTGTCAGCAATGGTTAATAAAGCATAATTGATAAATATTAATAATACTTAAATTAAAATTAATATATATTAGTTTAATATATCCTCCCCAAATTATTTAAGCTGAAACCTCTTGAGCTATCCGTACTGAGCAAAAACTTAAAGGTCACTTTAGTGTGTCTAAAAAGCCAAGAAAGAAGCAGAATGGTTTTGGCCTCAAAATGGAACTTCTATATCATGTTAATGACCATGGGGAATCTGAATATTCACATTTCAACCTTTTCCAAGTGGCACACTTCCCAAGGGGGCTATACAAGTGTCATTTTCTTCTCCTTTCACTAGAAACCTACCTTTTCTTCTAAAAAACCTACCAATTTCAGCTACCAATAGTGGATTAAAACTTATATGGACACATGTCATGTTAAATCACATATTTTGACCTTCAAACTTCCCAATAAACTTGTACAAAGCATTAAATGCACCCTTTTAACCCCTAAAATGACCCAAAATGATAAATGGACATAAAAACTAATTGACCAAGCCCAATATAACATAATTTGAGATTAATTAACATGTAATACACCCCATTACACTCATATTATACCCCCTATAGACCTATAAATTCAATTTTTTACCTATAGGTGCCCCAATTTGACTAAAAAGTTCTGGTCAATAAATTAGTGACTCATAAGGGTAGTATGTTTGCTATACTAACTAGACCAGTAGCCTTATACATCCATTAGGATTAAGAGTCATCTAAAGTCTGAGGCAAATAAAGATAACTTTAACCATTTAATTTTATAATGACCAAGAAAAGATAAGTAATGACTATTGTCCTCAACACACAAAGCAAAGATACACACAACAAAGAGAGAAAACACACACATGTGCTCAAAGCACTTAGGAGAAATAGAAAACAACAAATTATATACAAATAACAATGAACATACCTCCACATAGATCAATGGTAAATTTTGAATCATCACCTTCTTGATGAGATGGAACATGGTGCAAATCATGTTTCTCCTTGGATTGGATGTTTTGTGGATGAGACCTATTCCGTAGCACTTCAATTACCATGCTATCAAGTAGACCAACTTCAAATAGTTATGCAATGTATAAGTATTCCTCTTGAATCCTAACATATTCAACCTTGTAATTTATATCCTCAATTGCAACTTCAAATGATGATTCAATAAAACATACCTTCTTATCCTCCATAGTGTTTTCAAAAAGATTCGGCCTCCTCTCAGCTACAAGTTCTTCTAGTTCATCAAGGAGCTTTGCAAATTCTATCCAATATTTATCATTTTCCTCCATTGAATATTATTTATTTACCTTTTCATGTACTTGAAACTCAACTTGGCAAAGCTCTTATAGATCTTAAAAGAGCTCTATTTTTAGTTGCCAATCATCTTGGTTAATAACTTCATGTATATTAGCATCACCAAGTGATTTCATGACAATAGGTTCTTGACTAGTAGAAAGGGCTTCCTCTTCATGTTTTTTTGAGCACTCAATATCAATTTTAGACTCATCAAAAATATTTTCATTAGGTCTGAAATCTTTTGGATAAGGATAAACTTCACACAGCCCATCAAATTCCTTGCAAATGGCATTGAACTTCTGCCATAAATCTTCTTCTTCATGGATGCCATCCTCAAGAACTATTTTCTCTATCTTAGTCTCATGAATCTCTCCTAGGACTTCCACTTCTTGAGGGATGACTTGAATTTCATTACTGATATTACATTCCACTTCATGTTTGAGATGATCCTCTATAACCTTTTGGTTAGTTGTAGAGTCATCTTCAAGAGATGTAAGATCCTCCATCTCTTTCTCCTTCATGGTAATGCCAAGACTAGGCATCTTAAAATCATGATACCTATCCCAATGAGACTACCAAGGAGGTATGTTTTATTCAAGAAAGAGTTCTCTTTATTTATTAACTAGATGATCCTCCTTAGGTTCCCATACCATAGGTCAATCAAGTCAAAGAGTGATAGGGTGAGGATAAGATGAGTTAGTTGTTGGAAGTGGCACATAGAACTCAAAATCATGTTGAGAGTGAAGTGTATGGGATTCTTCATGGACACACATACCTTCAAATATAGAGACATTAGCTAGTGTATTATCCTTTTTTTCACCAATGGAAGTCCCTATGGTGATTTATTCTTCATAATAACTCATAAGAGCCTCTTGGTCAGTCATGAATTGAATTTGTTCTTCTTTACTTGGTTCTCTCAAGATAGGTTCCTCTTTAATAAGGAAAGGTTGATGGATAGGCTCATGTATTTGAGGTGAAGGAGGTGGAGTATGAGATATAGTTGAAGGTGAAGGAGTTGGAGATGGAGTATGGGATGAAGGAGAAGGCTTATGAATGGGTTTAGAAAAGAGGAAAGCACTAGTGAGCTCATATGGAAGTGAATTTTTGGGTTAATATACATCATAGTATGAATGATATGGCTCATATTGAGGCTGATAGAAAGGTGTCTCTTGATAGGTTCCTTGGTAGAAATTATCATAGAGTTTTACAACAACATGGTGTCCATATTGAGAAGAAAATGAAGGACCATAGGACTGCCATGGCTCATAGGACTATTGAGGGATAAAAAGTGGTTCATAGCAAGGATGATTGTAGGATTGATACATTTCATGACAAGGCTCATTATAATCACACTAAGGTTCATTAAGAACTTTTTCATGCTAATGAGGAATTATACAATCTTGGAAGGTTTCACCAACTTGTAGAGAACAAAACTCAATACCAAAGTCAACCATGAAACCTCATTGAAAGCAAGAACACAAAGAAAAAATGTTAACATCAATATTCAAAGGATAATCTGGGCTACTTGACTAGCTAATACAACTTTAGAGTCACCATTTATACTTGGATAGATGCCTCCAAATGTTTCTTTTTGAGAGACAACACCAAAAATCTCTAATCTTTTTAGACCAAAAGTCCCACCAGGCATGTAAAAAATTATTTTCACTTAGATGAGTAGAGCTTTGCATGTCCTCAAAGGGTGAAAATTTAAGTGACAATAGTACCTTTAGCCTCAGTCCTCCTAAGCATCCTCATTTCTTTGTTCCCTTTTTCTCCATCTATTGCACAACCTAAAGTCCTCCTAGTGCCTCCCTTGGGTATGCCATTAGCAACATGCATAATTATGACCTTTGAGAGCATACCACTTGCATTAAGGACCCTATCGATGCCTAATATAATCAATCTAATGCCTCCTTTTATAATTCTAAGTCCTACACCAACAAACCCTACACATCATATCATCTTAGTCATACCAAATACTATAGCTTCTAAAGTTGACTTGGGTAAGAGGTTAAAGAAGAAGAAGGTAACCCATATTCTAACTCCATCTTAAAGGCCTTATGCTATGATTCAACCTCCTCCATAGGCCTCAATAGATCCCATAGATTAAAATCTTGGTGTCTAGATCCTCATCCCCCTTCATCCATTACCTAGGGTGCCATAAGACTCACCTTCAACTATCCCATCTCCTCCTTAATATTTAATGACCCATTCTTGGGGGTAATCCCACCTTAGGTGAACCTGAGTTAGGAATAGTGGTAGGCATAGATGTTCCCTTGGGCCTCCTCTTTTTTTCTCCTTCCTTTCACTCCCATGCCCCCTTATCCTTCACTTCTTTCCTCATTCACTCCTTAAACTTACTCCATCATCCTACCAGCTCACCCTCCACCCTTCATTACCACTTTAGCCACCCCTCATACACCCCTACAACCTGAGGAATTGTCCCAAGGTCATAGGTTCTATAGATGACTCTCTATGAAGACCCAAACATATAATGGACCTTTTGTCACCAAATCTTACATTATAAAACATATGATTTGATCATCATTATCAAAGACTTTACAACTCACCTTATTGTTAGGTATAATTAGTTTGCATATAATATTAACCTTATCTTGGCCTTGGCTACATTTGACTCCTTTTACTATCTCATACTAGGCATCAATGGTAGCAATACTATATTCATGTTAGTTTTCTTCTCTTGGTATGGAATAGATATCAAATGCCAAGAAATATTCCATGAGGTCCCATACTTGGTTCATATAGGATTTTAGATGGTGACTCTTTACTACACTTAGTCTTGTTACCTGCTATACTACAAGTTCACTGTCACCCTTGACTTTGAGGATATGAATACCTCTCTTCCTTACTTCTTGAAAACCATGCAAAATAGCTTCATAGTCAATTATATTTGAGGTGTAATTGAATTCAATTCTTGCATCATAATGTTACTTTTGATCAGAGGGTGAAACCAACATGGCTCCAATTCTCCTTTTATTCTTTGACCTTAAGCCATCAAAGAACAAAGTATATATGCCATCCTCTTCTTAAGTAGTGTTAGTTAAGGAAGGTAGTGAAACACCTTCCTCATGCATATAATACACTCCTAAGTCTATCTCTTCAATGATGTTGTATGGATCAAACCCATGGTTATTAGATACCCATTAATCTAAGTATAGGTATAAGATGCCTTTTAGATGACTATGGGGTTCTAGTTCAATAAATTCTTCAACCTCTTCAAATATGACACAATTGGTATTTACAAGATTGGGCATGTAGGGTTCTAGGTGGAACTTAGTGATAGGCTCAGACCTTATGGTGACTTTGGTCTCATACCTAGTTATAAAAACCATTTATGACCAATCAGATGATAGATATCCCCTAATCATAGAAGTAAAGTCCCTAGACAAGTATAGGGAAAAATATGGGGGTGGGTCTACCACATTACATATTGGTAAATGACATAATTTAGAAATGAAACCAAGGTGATCTAAAGATCCTTCAAGATGCCTATTGTCTTAGCAGGGGAGCCATCCAATTAGAGCACACACTTTTCATCAGGCACATATTTGAGCCAAAGTTTATTTTTTATGGATTTAAGCATCACTGAGGTTGAAACACTTGAGTCAATCATGCAATTATGTACCAAACAATCCCCTATGATGACTGATAGATATTATGGGGGAGGATTTACAACCTTAGGAGGAGGGATGACATTTTGAGGTTGGATTGTGCTTGAAACTTGATTGAGAACTTGGCTAGGGGCTCGATTAGGTTGACTATTATTGATGAAAATAGCATCCACTTTATCAGCCATTTTTTCCACTTAAGAAAGTTTAGAGAGATCTTAATGGAGAATCTCCTTTTTCCATAGGATAGACATAGCATCATACATGGACATAGTTACATTATCCTTATTTAAATGATCCACAATATTAAAAGGAAGACTAGTACCTTTGGATTACCCTTTGGAGGCAGAGACATCACTTGGAATTTGAGTAAGATGAGGAATGAAAGGGGACCTCTACTATCATCTATGGGATTTGGGTACTTGATTTTTAGGAGATTTAGTAGTTGCATATAAAGAAGTGGGTTGTTGACTAGTCTAAAGAGGTGATGAAAAAGACTTAGGTTATCCCATGTTGTCCTCTAGCATACTTTTCTTAGCTCTTATCTGAGCTACAACTGATTCATTTATCCTCTAGATTTGTCCCATATTGGTTACTACATGCTTGAACACATATTCCCCTTCTTATAAATTCATGCATGTGGTATTAGCATGTTCTCTACTCATTTTCCCTTATTATTGGCTCTGGGATTCTGATCATCACATGATAGGCATGTTATCTTGACTTGCTTATGGGGCTTGTGGTGGGGAAGGCATCATGTCATGAATTTGAAATGAAGGATCATGTTGTCAATCAAGGTCTTGATACATATATCTAGTACTGGCTATTTTTATCTCATTTGACTATCTCTTTGATTATCATGAACCTTCTTGGGCATAGTTGTTCTGAGTTGGCATAATAGCTCTAGAATTACTCAGAGCATTGGGATTGTATTACCTTGACTGAGGCTTCTACTCTTGTCCTTGTTGATTGGTTTGATAGGGTGGCCTATTTTACTAAAAATTATGATTATTATTCTAGTATGGGCTATATGGTGGAGCCTGTTACCTCTCCATTGCAACCAACTTGTTGTTCTGGGCTTTAATGAGACTCTATATATTCTGTAATCTATCATTTTCTCACCTTATATTTATTAAAACTTTTTTGATTCTATAAATGGAGTGACAATTAGAGTAGGAGGATGTATTTCTGGAAAGAGAGGCATTGGTGGCCTTAGGCCAACTTTCCTTCTTGTATGAGGCAATTTTTAGCACTAATTTCTACTTCAAAATCCCCAGGCAGGGTATTCCCTCCCATGGATTGAATCATTAAAGATACATCTGAGTTGAGATCCTTCAAATAGTATATAAAAGCATAGTTAGGCATAGGCTTGATTACCATAGGAATTCTATCCCAAGTCTTCTAGAATCTGTAGTTGAAATCCACCATGAACTCATTGGGGAATCTCTTGATTATTGGGAGTTTCTCCAAAAGTGAAAGATGATCACTCTTATCTTCAAATTGATTTCATAGGACCTTTCCAAACACATCCCATCTATTTATTGATGTAAGGAGCAAACATCTATACCAATGGAGTGATTTCCCTTTGACAAAGGTTACTAACAACCTCATTGCTAAATTTTCTTGAGTTATATGATGCACAAAACAAAGGTTAACAATATCAACAATATGGTCTACAGGAGTAACTAGATTTTATCTTGTATAATAGGCAATAGCCTTTAAATCTTAGACTATAATATTATCCCATTATGTGAAATTCAGAGGGTTACCACCATTGAATGAGATAAAGGCTTGCCTCTTAGAAATGACCATATAAGTTATGGGGTTTATAAAATTGTTTAGATGAACGATACTAGCTTGAACAAGAGGATTCTAGGAGACAATAGGGAGAATAAGAGGGGTAGGTGTAGGTTTTGGCTGAGGGGCCTTCTTTTTATTTATTAATTATAAAGGTAGCTCAGATAAATTCAATCCCCTCCCTTTTTTGGAGAAGCTTGTGATAACCCTTGAGGGTCATAAAATATTATGAAATCCTATAATGAAACTCTAAAACTTACTATGATACTTAGATATGCAAGATTATAGGTCCCATCGAGCATGTCAGAACTATTGTCACCAAATATTACACCCTAGAAGAGGGTGTTTAATCCTCTTCTATATTTGGGAAACATGGGAATGATCTAAGGCTTGGGTTGCCTATATATAGACTAGGCCTCTAGGATTTTTATGAGGCTAGCTCCTTTGATGCATCATTTTGGGCCTTTACTTCTAAAACCTAAAACTAGTTGGGGTGAAAAGGCAGAAAGAGTTTGTATAAAGTAAAACATATTCTAAAATATGGTGATGGACCAATAATTTATTAGACCCACTCATAAGCTTGGAATATTTAACAAACTAATGAATTATGAAAAAAAATAATACAATGCTTACTATGCTTCTATGCAATAATATTTTGTATAGAGGTCTATTTGATACACTCATACTAGGGAGAGATGAAAATAAGGTCTAGATAAAGACAATTAAGTTTGGTTGTCTGTTATATCTTTGAGATATCGATGCTAAGACACACTATATGACTTGTAAAGAAGATTTCTGGTATTTAGGTTGAGTTTGGACATAAAAAAGGAAGATAACATTCATAGTTGTATATTAAACAAACATATAACACTAAATACAGATTAGAAAAAAGACTACAAAATACTTTATTCACTACTCTAAGAGGTGTCAAATATAATTTTGGTAGAGTCTAGTCACACTAGCCTAAGGGATATAAAATAATATCTTGAAAGTTATATTTATAGCAAAAAAAATTAAGGGAGAGGGGATTTTGGTACTTTAAAAGGGAATCAAACCAGTTCAAACCCATTTGAAAAGTTGTTATAACTACCACCATGAATCAAGCTCACTCAAACCCTTCCTGATTGATGTAGGTCACTCTAGTCCATTGCATTATTACAATATATCCTCTATGATGCTTTATGGTGGCTATAATGGTGGGAGCAAGTTGCTTTCATTTTATCCTGATGTGAAACTGCTCATGATTGATTTGTCAATACATGCCCAAGTGGGGAGAAAGGTAATTTTCATGTATCTAGCTTTGGAAATAACTGTTAAAGTCTACATGTCTACCTCCATTGGTTCTTAATAGTGTCATCTGATCTCAGACTATCTACTCTTGGATCAATGGAACCATACTCAAGTTTAGCTTCATCATGCTTGATTTCCTTGGTCAAAAATTGAGCTTTCAACCTTTTTCTAAGTCACTTATCTCCCCTTTGTTCTTGACCTTTATTTTCATTGGTTTTTTATGTTTGATCCAGATTCTTAACTCCTTGACTCATCTCACTCCATTGGATCTACCTATGTATAGATGCCCATGAGCCATTGATCTTCTACCAGTTGAATATGCTTGTGCCACTTGTCATGCACCCATTTACCCTTGAGTTTTGTTGACCATTTTGAATTAGCTCACTCCATTATATTTTTTAGGTCTAAATGAATGCAAGCCCTTAGATCTAACTTTGAATTATCAACCTTGTCCCTATTGGTGCCACTTTTCAAATGCACATTAATCCTTAGCATCTTGTCATCAGTCTATAGCTTCACACATTTATGCCATATGTTGATCCCTTGAGTTCTCTAACTAATTTACTCATCTCACACCATTGGATTTAGATGCATGATCGAGGAAGGACTATTGATCTTGTTGGGACCCATTGTTTGAAAGCCAACAACTAGTTCATGATCTTAAATTTGATGGTCTATAGGGTGTCAAATGACATTCAAATGATTATCATTGATGTTTATACAAGCATAAAATTTAATTTTAGGACCTACTTTGTTTGATCTTTATCTTTATGTTAGCACGAATATCCCTGGATTTTTAAATCTAAATAGCTAGTTGGAGGGGCTTAAATTTGATGCTTGTAGAGCTACTTAAGACCTTTGAAATCAAATGGTTGTTTCTTTCAGACCTTTTTATAGATAGTTCTTTCAATATTTATGTGGGACACTTTTTCTAAAGGAATTCATTTGCCTTATCCTTATCTTAAATAATTCTTGCAGATAAAATGCCTGAAAGAATTCATGTCTTGGTCCCTTGCCCTCTGAAAAGTGCCCTTTGGAAACCTTGAAAATTGCCCTTCAAAACTTTGACTTGGTCAACCTCATTATAGAAATATATCCTTTAGAGAAAATTTAAAGGACATTTACCCAAGAAATTGACCCTTCAGATCTTTAAAAGTGCCTTTTCTAAAAGAAAAGTACCCTTCAAAAACTTGTAAGTGGACCATTTTCTTGAGAAGATTACCCTTATGGAAAAGTATATTGGACCTTTGTATTTTAGAAATTCTTTTGGATAAAATGTCTAAAATAATTCATGTCTTTAGGATCTCTATCTCAAATACAAAGTTTGAAGGAATTCTACCTTAGTCTTTTCCTTCAGGACAAAAGTTCTAAAAGAAATTTGCCTTTGAGAAAATTGTCTTGGATAATTTTCCCAAAGGAATTGTGTCCTTAAAAATGTCCTTCAGCATTTTGACATATCACTTTGGAACTTTTACTTGGTCCTTCAAAAAATTTGCTTTGGACCTTTTGGGAAGGACACTTTACTAGAAAAGTGCCCTTCAAAACCTCTGAATTAGATCACTTTGTTTACAAGATATCCTTCAAGACTTTTGAATGGACAATTTTCCTAAGAAAATACCATTCAAGAAAACTATTTGGGGTACTATTTTACAAAAGGACCTTTCAAAACTTTGAAAATTACCTTTGGAAAAAGTAAAGTGGACCATTTTCTTGATAAAAGTACCCTTCAGGGAAAGTGTATAGGACATGGCTCCAAAAGTGCCCTTCAAAAAAAATGAAAAGGACCTCTTCAAAGAAATGACCTTGCTAGGAAATTGTTTTAGACAAAATATCTGAAACAATTCTTGATACTTGAACAAAAGGCCAAAATAAAAATCCTAAAATAATTCCAATACTTAGTTGAATGAAGTGGAATAAAACCTCTTGAAAGAAATAAGCCTTATACTTTTGCCATGGGTTTTGTGTGGAGAACTTCCTTCAAAGGAATGCTTTAACACTTTGGCCAAAATCTAAAATATTTGGCTGTGTAAAATTAGGCCTTTTTTAGACTTTTCCCTATAATTGCTTGGTACCATGAAAACCTACTTGGATCCCGTCACTTGAAAAGTTAAGCTTGCTCATAGCCACATGATCCATTCATCAACGGGACCTTACTCATCTATTTAAACCATTCATAATTTTGTTATGTGGGATAAAATGGCCAACAAGACTTTTGACTGAGCCTTCAGAATCATGAAGAGAACACTCATCTAGAGGTTCATCTCAGAGGGAAACTTGGTGGTGTGGCAGACCCATCAAGATCTATTCTCCCTCACCAAGGTGAGGAATTCCACTAGGGAGGAGAGGATGGCTGAAGACCCATTGTCCATTCTTTGAAATACCCATGATATGTATGAGAATCTTCTCAAAAACATGTATAGCTAAGTTCACACTCTATAAATCCAAGTAAAGAGCATGTTTCTAGTCAGGTTAATTAGGTAGGTCAAGGATGCCCTCCTACTACTTTTCTTAGTCCTTCGGAAAGTAGTGGAGACTCTGGTCGAGATCAATGAACTTATGTAAAAGACTCAAGCCTATATGGATAGGATTAAAAATATTAATGGATATGCCAAAAGATGTAGGTGGTGGTCAACAAGGGAATTCTCTTAGAACTTAAACTTATGTTGACCTCAAACTTGGGGTTATACCAAACATACACTAGGAACATTAGAGATGTAATGGAGGAGCGGTTGGCCTTGGATTTCACTAAAATAGGACCCTTGGAAGAGGGTGATAATAAGATATTGACTTATTTCAAATAGGACAATATCTTCATGATATTCCACCTTTATGTCACCTTTTTTGACCAAGGGGAATTTAGAGTCCACCTGGGTCAATTCAACCAAGTTATGAGAGAGAAAGTGGCCAAGGAAAATAAGGAAGGGGGCCAAGTAGTGCTAGATTTTTCAACATAGTGCATGGTGATCATCAATTAGGTCTTTAGAGTCCAAGCATCAATGGAAACACCCTTCCAAGTCTCGTAGAGAAGAGCATCTCAAGCTCAAGTAATCTTCAAGGAATCCTAAATGAAACTTTCCAAGTTGGATAGGGAGTTTGAACTCATGGTAGCTACATTGGAAGTTAAGAGCATGTAATCAAATTAGTTGGGAGCCAGTCCTCAACCATCTCCTCATGTCAATTGAGTGGTCCCCTACAAATTTGGTGTGGGTTTTTAGGGATTATTTTGTTTGAATTTTTTAATATGGTTTTAACTATAATGAGTGGCCATCATAGTTGAGGATGGGATCCTCATGCTATTTGAAGGTAATCCCCATCCTTATCTATATAAGTAAGATTTGTATTATATTATAAGGTGGACTAAAATTGCTTGAAAGTGTTGTCAGATTATAGCTAGGATTTTACCTACATTTGCTTCATCACTCTAAATTATAAAATCGATCTAGATCAATTATTGTAACATTTACTATTTTAATGAATATAAACTCTATTTTTTATAAGAAGCTCCATTCAATGCTTCAATTTTATTTCATCTTCATGTTTAAATGATTGTTAATGATAAGCCATTTAGATTAACACTTTTTTTATTTATGTATGTCATAGTTATGATGTGCTTAGCTATTATATTCATTGTGTGAGTTATTTTGTTTCCCCTTTGGTAGTGATGATAATTTATGTGACAATATACAAATTTTCATATGATGTTTATGTGTTTTTGATAATAAACTCCCAGTACTCATTGTTAGTGAGAGCTCATATTAAACTCACACTCCTAGTTCCCTCAAACTCTTCCCATTATATGTTCTTGGAGGTATAAATTTAGTGAAACTCGGTCTATAGTAGTATAACTATGGTAAAGTCATTTGGTTGAATGGCCAATGCATTGAGATTATTTTAGACCTAGAGGCCTCCCTTTTTGGCCTTACCATTCCCTCTCTTTTTTGTTTATTCTATGGTATTGAAATACTCTTTCCCCTTATGTTTAGAAAAAATAAGCCCAATACTCAAATTATCATAACAATGTTTGACCTATGTGTAATACATTAGATTGAACTTTTGATATTGAGAGTTAATCTCTTAGAAACTATTCATGCATACTCTATTTATGAAGTTAAATACCTACAGTCATGCCCTAGACTAATCCCAAATTAGTCCTAAAATGGAGGATGAAAGTCCATAAATGTCTCCACCTTCCCCTTTTTAAGGAATGCCCAATCTCATGGGCATTTTGTGAGGAGGATAAGACTAGATTGAACAACACTTACTATTTAAAATTTTCATCACAATGTCTCCCCTTATGATCTTTCTAGTGAATCTCAATCCATTTAGATTCTACATTGTCTTTCATTTCTATCTTGTCCACCACTGATGGCAATTCATCATGGTGTAACTTCTCTCCATCTCATCCTAGATATATTTAATGTAACATGGTTCAAATCAACCAAAATTTAAGTTTAAGAGATCTTAAATATCTTATAAATAATATTGATGATAACAATGTTTATACCCTAAACAAAAATGGGAGTCTTAGTAAATTTCCCACACCCAATACATCAAATTAGGTAAGTAACACTAGTGTTGGGAGCCATCATCCCAACACCAATGTTTGGAATCCTCCACCTAATTCTAATAAAAAACATAACAATAATTATTCAATAGATGCCCTTATGTAAGTTTATAGTGGTATTCAAATCCTTTAAATGAAAAACCATATCTTACAATTTATTAATCAAGATCCTTAAGTCATCATCAACCAAATTAGATTGGGTTACTCCTCCTCTTATATATTGTAATGTAAGTTGTATTCATAAACCTATCATTCATAATAACATGCTTCAACACATTTAAAATTATCCTTTAACTCCTTTCATTATGTCTATGGATATTAGAATAATTTATCCAACCATCTTAAAACTTTTCTAAACCTCTATAAGGAATGGATTAAAACTAACACCTATGTCACTAAAAAAATTATAACTAAATTTTTTTTTGGGGATTACAATTTTATAGTCAAATTCTTAGACATCCTATTAATAGTTAGAGGATTTGGTCAATGTTCTAGTTAAGCAATTCCAACATAGTGAACTTCCTAAGAATAGCCTTACCAACTTCATTATCTCTATGAAACTTCCTGAAGAATTTACCCATTATTTAATTAGATGATTTAAATATTTAGTGCATAATTTGGACCATAACATGAGCGATGAATATCTATTTTTAATCTCTTTTACTACTCTTAAGTCCACTCTTCAATAAAAAATTGGGATCTTCTCTCCTCATACTATAAAAGAGGACTTAAATCAATAAAAATACAATATTTCCTCATGAATCAATTTGAACCATCTTAAAACACCAAAAAGGACCCTTTTGAAACCTCAAAAAATATAATCAACATTATTTATTTTTAAAATAATCATCCCTAGCCTAAAATGGAAATCTCAACCAACATAATCAACGTTAATTCCTTTGAAAATAAGCATCCCCAACCTAAAATGGGAACCTCATATCAAAAAAATCAAATCCCCACATGTCATCCCTTGAGTTTACAAGAACTAAATAATTATTATCATTATCTAGGCCTTACAATAATTCTTATTCCTTTCCATCATGGCACAATCCCAACAAATTTTGTTGGTTCCATGACAACATTAGTCACTCTTGTAAGACATGTCATGAATTTTATAAAAAAATTATGAATCTCATGTTGGAGGGAAGTTTAATCATGAAATTATTACTAAATAATGTCATTAATAATATTTATAAGCTTTTCAAAACCATCTAAAATTCAAAATAAAAAATATTAAAAACCTCCTCAAACATCTAACCACAATTCACAACATTCTAATCAATACATTTTTTTATTGATTCCAACCATGACCATTACTACATTAGCTCTAAAAATGTGAATGTGACCAAGGTTAAATACCAACATAATAATACTCACAAAAATTACATTACCAAGCCTTATAATCCTTCCCCTAATGAGATGTTTCTTAAGGATACCACCACTACCTTTTCTTTTGATTTGATGCCTAGTGATGAGCTTACTAAATCAGTGCAGTTTCAACCTAGCATGCCAAATGATCTTCCTACCTTACCTTTTAAATTCATCCTTCAAAATAAAATTAAGTATCATATGGTTATAATCCAAAATCACAATGGATAATCCTATATGATCTTAACTCCATTCCCTACAATATTCCTTTAATGGAACTCATGAAGACATCACCATATCATCGTAAATTTCTCATGCAATAAATTAAAGACATATATGAATCCCCATATATTTATATTGAACCATATTTTCAACCTACCAACATTATTTCACCTATGTAATTTCATTCCTTTAAAATAATCTCTCATCATCCCCTTTTAACAAACTTTCCATAGAGTTTCCCAAGGATGACATGATCAATGATGAAGTTCTTGTTTGAGCTGAGGATCCACTTATCTTTATAAGAATCATAATAAATGACACTCTCATAAGGAAATTACTGGTGTATAAAGGTTTATCAATCAATTTTACCTCCCTTTGGTTAATCCATGAAATTGGATATTCCAAAGATGACCTTAAACAAATTATACTTTAATTATATGGATTTGACAAGACCAACAAAAAACTTATAGGTTACATGTAACTCCCTCATACTATCATAACTGAAATATTTCACACCAATTTTATGGTTGTATACCTTCCAATATCTTATAATTTCCTTTTAGGTTGTACTTGAACTCATCACATGAGACCTATTAGTTTTTTGGGTAGCCAATGCATTGAGTTCAACCATAATGGTAAGTATTGACCATTTTTTGCCTCCCTAGGCCAAATGTCAACCACACTAATAAAAAACTTGAAATTTTACACTAGGTTCCCATTTATAATAATTCTAAATTAATGTATTATACAATTTTAGAATTGTTTAATTATTTTTGAGGAAATCAAGGTAAGGTGTTTTCTTTGTGTTAGGCTTGTTTAAGTCATCTCTAGTACAAACCCTTGTTAGAAGTATTTTATGTCCAATTACAACATTTATCTAATATTGATGAAGTCAAATAAAGTATAAAAAAAAAAGTACTTTTATGGCCTAACACTTTTCAAGTCATTTTAAATCAGTTTCAAATGAGAAAAGGTAGTTACAAGAGGTTTTCAATGCCAAAAAGAGGGAGAATAACATGTTTTTTAGGTATTCACATTGGTTTAAGAGATAAATTACATGTTTAAATATTATACAAGTCCATTAGACTCAAATCCATGCTTATAAAGTGTTTTTTAGGTCATAGATAACATAAAACCATTTTATCTTCTCTCTCGGATTCTTGACAAGCCAAGGAGCTCAACATGTTTAACATTGGTCTATGAGTAAGAAGAGGATTTGGATAAAATTATCATATTAAATGTTGATCACCCTTATAAACTTCCATTTTGTTACATATTATTATATTTTAAGTCTCCCATATCTATAAATCATCCTTAAGAGTGTAAGCCTCTCTAAAACCCTACAAAACCCCTACTAGCTCAAGTTTCTCTTTGTAATTTCATATTGGAACTTGTTGAAGACTTGACGAGAATTTTAGAAGATATAAGGGGTATGAGAGATCTCCAAACATCACTACCAATCAAATATATTATTTAGGGATGGAACAAAATAGAAGTTACAAGTTGGTAGGGGTGGAGAGAGTGAATGTTACCTATCAAAATCATATTGTTGATGGGTTGTGGGCTTGAAGTGAAAGCCAAAGTATATATTATACATGTTTACTGACCTCACACACCTTCCCCATGATCATTCAAGTATATACTCTTTCCCAATTTGCCTTTCTTGTGTGAACTAGGAATTTGACATAGAGGGGAGGTTAGTCTTGTGTTAGTCTCATAAAACCAATGAAATTAACACACTAAATTCCTAACACCTTTAGGCTAGAAAATAGGGAGAGATTAGGTAACAAAAACTAAATGAAATAAAAATAAAAACATAAAACAAACAAGTTTTTTACCTTTTTTGGATCTCCAAATAGATTTATTGAATGGCTTACTCAGCTTATGCATCAAGAAGTCCTTGACAATGGAGGTTACATGGCTCCTTCTCTCCTTGGCACCTTGGATTTGATGTTTCTTGGATTAAGATTTGGACATGGTAATGCTACTTGCATGAGTTTTATGGATCAAATCCTACATAATAAATTTACAATATCTAGTCTTAGAAATGAAGAGGTATGGCCTTATATTTATAGCCTTAAGAATTAACTCTCACTCAAGGTGAGTTAAGGTTCAATTTAGATTTGAAATGGGCTCAAACTAAACCTAAGTGAGTTAAAACTAAATCTAGTTGAGTTAATAGTTTTAAGTATTTATGATTTTCAATTAGATAGTTTAGGATATTTTTAATGAGTTTGACAACTCATAAAGACAATGATGAAAGGCTTTGATATTTTAATTTTTTATAATTTCCTTTTTAAGGCATTTAATCTTCTTTGATTTGTTGATTGATTTTGATTAGACTTTTATCTCTTTCAATATTTGATTTAAGTGTGTAAGTGCCCCCACTTAATAGGTCCACATGCCAAATTGATAGTTGTGATTCCACAAGATGATTAGGGATGAATCTATCAGAGTTTATTATTACTTACAGGATAGTATCCCAAATAGGGATGCCTCAACATGATTTTGAGATTTGATAAATGATGCACAAGTAAATTTAGGATATTCAGTGATTCCTAAACTTAATTTTCAAGGGTTGGTAGGAATCAGTCTAAAGTCTAGTTAGAATCTAATTGTGTCCAGAATTGTGTGTCCATATTTTGCCCCAATTTGGGAAGGCCTACAATCTATAGGCATAGTAACATCTTATAAAAGAATAAAAAGGTCCTATATGCCTTTAATTTCAATGGAAATGGATGAGATCTAAATGTCCCCTCAAGGAAGCGATTGATAAAAATGGTTGGTAATTAGTCCCTTAAAAGAAGGAAAATGATGGGACCAAAAAGAGATAAAATGGGGTAGAAAAGATTGATTTATCCATAGGCAGTTATAATTAGTGGCATAATGAGTTTCCATAGTTGGTTAGACAAATAGGATGCTTTTCCCATAGGTAGTTATAATGGGACAAAAGATAATGATTTTCCCAAAGGCAATTATAATAATTAGCCCTAAGAAGGATAAGTGTAAAAAGAGAATGGTTTTTCCAAAGGATGTTATATTCATTAAAAGTGAAAAAAAATAATTTGCCCAAAGGTGGTTATAATCATTGGTAGGATAAAAACATTCCCCAATTAGGTAGATAGAGATAATGGTTTACCTAAAGGCAGTTATAAGAACTATCACAAGGAAAACATACCCCAGTTGGGTAAAAGAAAGATAATGATTTTCCCATAGGTAGTTATAATCATTAACATCTAGATATATTGAAACATAATGATTTACCCATAGGTTGTCATAACCATTGACTTAGTGGGTGGGATGATACCCAATGATTTACCCAAAGGTGGTTAGAATCATTGGCAGTGTAAGTGGGAAAAGATATGATGATTTTCCTAAAGGCAGTTATAATCATTGGTATTATGATGGGAATTATTAGCCATTTTTGTCCCATATAGAAAATTATTACATGGTTAGATGAAGCATGCAGAAAACACAAGTAGGCAAGTTATTAAATCTAGATCTCACACATGTAGAAGAGTTAGAAGAAATGGTCAAAAGGTTTTATTGACTTTTGTACCAATATCATTTGTGCTAAGTTGTAGATCACATATTATAACACCATGAAATATATAAGCATGAAAAGTCACCCTTCAAAGTATTTTTTATTGTGTTTTATGGGTCTAAATTGAGTAGAGTAGGCATTTTCATGGTGCTAAATCTCATAAATATGGTAGCCCCAAGGAGAAATAATCATATGGGTCTATTCATTTTGAAGTTTAGTTCATATGTACTAGGTTATAGGTCCTCTAAAAAAATTCAAAAGAAGATGTGCATAGGCAAAGTTAGCTCTTAATGCAAATTTTGCTAAGTTTACATACTTATCCATTTTAGGCCAAACCATCATCAAGACATCATGTAGGACTAGTCAACTTCAACATTTTATAAAAGTACATGGAAAGCTCAAATGGCTAGTAGATCAAAAGGGTTCATTCTTTTCAGTGTTAATTCCATTCCATACAAGTTTGGTGACCCCATAATACCTACACTTTAAGGTATAGAATTCCAAAGCTAGTCAAAAATGATAGATGTTCACATGAACTTCAATTTTATGCTCCAAAAAATAGCCATTGAAATTCAAATAGTGGGTCCTAGTAGATCGACAGTCCACATTGCATTATACATTTATATCTAATGGTGAGGGTTAGTCAAAGAGTTAGTGAATCTCAGAGTTGAATGTATACATGACAAGTGTTATGGGTGTGTTTAACTGGTAGGAAATCAATGACCTATAGGCCTTCATACAAATTACAATCAATGGAGTGATTTGAGTCAACTTCTCAATAAGATAAGTAAATTTTCAACAACCAATTAGATTAAAGGTAGGCCCAAGATTTTTGATGAAGGTTAGAAAGTTATTTTTGACCATGCAACATAGGGTTATATGGGGTCTTTCAATGCCATTAGAGTTGATTTAAATTCTGTGGAATGGTCTAGGTAATGTAATGGGATGCAAGGAATGCATATGGATCACCATTAATGTTAAAATATAAACCTCTGGTTCATATTTTTGCTCAATTAGAGTTGTTCTCACAGTAGTGTTTGATGTTTTCAAGATGATTCATGTATGCACATACATGTTTGGGTTCCTATAGGGAAAGGATGGGTCTTCTAAACCTATTATAATAGGGAAAGGATGGGTCTTTTAAACCTGTTATAATATAGAAAGGTGCTATATTTTCTATAGGTCTATACTGATATGGAAACTATAAGAAATCCAATAGTCTCAAATTAGTCCTCCACCCATAGATAGACCTTTTATCCAAACATGAAGATAAATAAAAGGTGTAATTAATGCAAAAGGTCTTTGTTTTTTGGCATGGCCATAATCTTGACAATCAACCACCTAAAAGTTACTAAACCATGTTCAGTCAGGTTCATGATCATGAAAGTTTTGTCTTCAAGCAAGAGTTGGCATGAAGTATCAAAAAAAAATCTAGTATTGAGAACTATGGCTAGGAGCATTTAATGCATCCTCGAGGCCTTTGGGGACCTTCTCACTCAACAAGCCATACACAACATTTTAATTGATCAAAAGGGTGACAATGTTCTATTGGCTAAGGAGAAAAAGGTGGTGGCTCAGGTTTATTTAATGACCCAAGATAGGTGTTCTTTTTCATATAGCATGCTTGCCCATTCTTTTAGGTGGTCTCTCTTCTTCTATATATCCTAGTCTCATTCTTTAGGAAGAATTTCTCAAATTTTTGGAAGTTTTTTTTAGCATTTTTCTTTCTAAGACAAGGATACTCATTAAGACTCTTGAAAAAGTGTGCTCATTTTATAAATTTAAAACCTATCAAAAAATTATAAGAATCCTTTTGAACCAATAAGATCAACTTTTTGCCTATCTCTTATCTTTAATCAATGTTTAGTATGCTTGTGTATGGTAAATTCATGAAAGAGATTCTTCATAACTTGTTGTCCTTCTGCATGCCTCTTTGAATATGTTCTTAGGTTAATTTACAGGTCTAGATTAGTGTTTTATTTAGGACCTCCTCTATGAAATATTTATGCAGTTGGAGAGATTATGAGATTGAGTAAGTCACAGTTATCTTTTGTTGATCCAATGTGGTTTCAAAATTATGTGAGTGCCCACTTAAATTTGGTGTATCACCCTATTAAATTTATTCAGATCCCTTACTCTCTTTTTAAGCCTTTTCCTATGAAGTATTAGGCTTAATATTAGTTTTAGGTCAGCATCAAAGAGGAAGATGACCTACTCTTGAGCTTAAACCTCACTATAGGATACCCACAACTTGAGGTTGTCCCAATTTTAAAGAATTGATTGGGGGAAACCTAAATAACCCTCTCCAAGGATAAAAATTAAACCTATAATAGTTTTTGGCATGCTCGATGGGACCCACTTCTTTCAACAAGAATGTTGATCAAAGTCAGTGTTGATTTGATCAAATTTATAGTGGTTAAGCTTTAAACAATAGCATCTAGTGAATCTGAAAGGAAGAATCAATTCTTTGTCATAGAATAGTAGCTCTATCTCATTTCAAAGGTGACAAGGTCAGCTTCAAGAGGTATTACTTTTGACTTTGTTGAACTACCTTTAAATTATTCAAAAAGACTAAGGTTTGCAAATACTCATCCATATCAGGGAAGATTTTCTCCTAGAGACTTTTCAAGGCCTATCCCTACAAGAGGACCCTTATTAACCCCTTTCATATCCATGGAAATCCATAGATATTTTGCTATTTTTAATGTCCAAATTCCTCTAGCCCTTGCTCGTTATGATCCAATCCCAGTTGCAGCCCTCAAAAGTGTTCCCTATTACACTAGAGACTAAGTTATAACACCCTCTAAACACCTAATTGACATAGAAAACATTTTCAATATACATAATATCATAGAGGAGAATATAGATCTTAGGTTGCTAACTACCTCTTTCAAAGGGAAAGCCCTAGATTGGTATAGAGACCTTACTACAAATTTCATCCAAACATGGGACTAATTAGGGGAAGCCTTATGTAAATGATTTGAGGATAAAATTGACCATTTTTCACTAACATAAAAACTAACTATGATTATAAGAGCTCCTTATGAAGTCATGGAAGACTTCAACACAAAGTTCTAAAAAACTTGGGACATAATCCCAGTTATAGTTAGACCAACCCCCAATTTTCTTTCCTATATTATTTAAAGGATTTGAATAGTGATATAGAAATAATGATCCAATCTAGGGGAGGAAATATACTTCCAAGTGCATATGAGGTGGCCATTAAGGCAAAAAAATTATCTAGTTTAAGTTAGAAAACTTCTACCTAGACCATTAATGCCCTTATTTCATGAGATTATACCATCTCCCATTTTTATCCCTCTATTGGATGTCATTCTCCCTACACTAATAACTGTTGCAATCCCTACACTAAATCAATAGAAATATTCTACTAGTGGATCTCATGATTTAATATAATAAAAGAACTTTTAGGATCTCAAAATCGTGTTTCAATCTTTGGGGAATGAGCTATTATATGTCAAAACATAACAGGTCTTTAATAGGACTTATCAAAATTCATATCAACCTCAATAGTAGGCTTTTCAAGCAAATAGACCTAAATATAAGGGAAACTACCAAGGCCAAGGTCAGAACCAAGGGCAAGGAATACATATCTACAATAGGTAGAGTAGATTCAACCCTAATGTTGCTAGTACATCCAACTCCTTGGTCCTAGTTCAAAATAATTTAGCCCAAGAAGTAGAGGGTACCATGCCCTAAAACCATCATTTATTCAACATATGGTCCCAAATATTGACCTTAACCAAGCCTTTAATGATTAATAGAAGCAAGTTACTAACTTTGGGTACAACCAAGATCTTATGGCCCAAAATGCAGAGGTGCCTATGATGACTAGGCCAAAAGAACCTCCACAGGATCAAGAGTCTAACTAGGGACTAAATCAGCTAGAGGCTATAATGATGAACTATGAACAAGGAGAGTGTTATGCAACTATCTAGTAGGCTATTTATATCTAGGCCTATAGTCCAATGGCAGTAAAAAAAATATTTAAAAGAAGGAATATGGACGGTAACCGAGAAGCAGTCAAAGAGCTTCCCACCATTCCTCCTTCACTAACAAGGCCTAGGGGACCTGTTGTCACTCCAAAGGTCCCAGTACCCCCAAAATATTAGAGATTAAGGAATGCTTTTATTCCCTAGGGATCACAAGTTTAAAAAATAATAGTGGTAGCTCCCAAAGCTCAAGCAAAGATTGGTGGTTCACCCATAAAAATTATTAAACAAATGAAGAAGTTAAATGTGAGTGTACCTTTATGGGATATGCTCTCCATGCATGGCCAATTGGACATTATTTAGGAGAGTTTATCCAAGATTAATATTACAAATGTTGTAGATAAGCCATCAAGCAAGGTGAATGAAGTTCTCACCAATGTATCCAAAGGACCAAAGGAAGGGAAATCAAGTAAAGCAATCAAGCCTCCTCCTTTCTATATTTCAGTAATCATTAGAAACTCTCTAGTACATAATAGTTTAGTAGATAGTGGGGCTAGTATCTTAGTGATGCCAAAGTCCATAGTTGATCATCTTGGTCTAAAATATGAACCATAGTCCAAAGGAGTGATATAAATTGATGGTTCTTCTCCTAAACCATCTAGTATAATTAAGGACCTTAATATGACCTTTCAAGCTTATCCTAGTGTCTTGATAGCACAAGATGTATTTTTCTTACATGTTCTTCCTAACTTTGTACTATGCTTATCCAAAGAATTCATAGAAAATATAGGGGCTATCTTGTAGTAGAATATTCCTATATGGCCTTTAAGACAAGGTATGGGACCAAGATGTCAATCAAGGTTGAGCCTATTGCATAATTCCATATAAAGCCCTATGGGCTAGATAGTATCAACATAAATTACACCATCATTGATGATGACAAATTTGTAATGGGTAAAGATTTGAACACTCATATAGAAGAGGTATCAGACATGTTATTGGATGAGTTGTGGAATGATAACCAGTCGGTGGACCCCTTAGAAGGTGTCAAAGAAAGAAATAGGCATTTTTTGTCTACATGAAGAAGACTAGCCTATGCCATCCCTCATGAAGCCTCAAGAAGATCCTAGTAGTCTATGGAAGTTGTTCTTTGATGGTTTTAGGAGCAAGCATGGGGTGGGTGCAGATGCCATGTTAAGTTACCCTTCAAATGATAATTATTTCTCTTCATACAGGTTCCAATTTAGTTGCTCTTGTAATGCAATAGAATATCAGGGTCTCATCCATGGCCTTCAATGGGAAAATAAGAGAAAGATCAAGCTTTTGAAATTTTATGGGGATAGTGAGTTAGTTATGCACTAAGTTAGAGGTCCATATGCCACAAAGAAACCTTTAATGAGATCCTACAAACATAGAGTGTGGGATCTCATTGAAGAATTTGAGGCTTTAAACATCCAATCAGTGCTGAGAGGCCAAAACCAACATGCGAATAGGTTAGCAGTTATGGGAGCTCATTTTGACATCCCTAATGGACTAAAAGGAACCAATTTTCAACCACATGTCAAAGTGGTAATAAGACCATTAGTTCTAGACAATGAATCTCATTGGCAGGTCTTTAAAAATGACAAATAGATTGCATGCTTGTTGCAACAAGAATCAAAATTATCCTCCCTTAATCAAGAAAATTTGCAACACTAGTATGGGGAATAGATTGTCCAATTAAGGTCCAATAAGCTTCCTAAAGGTGATATTCACCCTAGAAGGTCTCTTTCATGAAGGATACCATATAAGGAAGGATAAAGTAGTGATGTCAACTAATGAGGAGAACTATGAAATAGTTATTATCTTTGAGGACAAGCTTCTCAAGCTTGGAAAAGTAAGCACTAAAGCTGAAATGCATGCTTTCATAGAGCTCTATAAGGAATATATAGGCATTTTTTCTTAGAAATATAGTGACTTAAAGGGCTTTGATCATAATCTATCCTAGCAAATCATTGAGTTAGAGGTTAATGCCAAGCTTGTTAGGCAGAAGAAAAGGCCCATTAATCCCAAGATTAAAGAGCTCATGATAAAGGAGTTGACCAAGCTTGTGGAGTCTAAGATCATATTTCCCATAAAAAAATCCTCATGGGTAGCTATTCTAGTATGTGTCATAAAAAAGTGGGGAGATCAGATTGTGTGTGGACTTCAAAGATCTCAATAGGGTCTCTTTAAAGGTTTATTACCCTCTACCATCCATGGAGAAACTCCTATAAGTAGTTTCTAGTTCATAATGTTTCTCTCTCTTAGATGGATACTCAGGTTATAACCAAGTGCTAGTGAGAGAAGAGGACTAGTACAATGCCACCTTCACCACCAAGTGGGGGAATTTTGCTTATCATAAGATGCCCTTTGGATTGTCCAATGTTGGGGCAACCTTTCAAAGGGTGATGGACACAAATTTCTAAGGGGAAATTCAAATGTAAAATGGTCCTCCTAAGATAATCCTCAAAATGTGAATAATGACATATGAAAACAATCTAAATCATTTAAAGGATGACTTCATCCCCTAGGGTGACCTCATCTAAAATAAAAATAAAATAATTTCTTTAACTATATAAAACTTACTAAATTTTGTAAATTAACTCACTTTGGTTAATGTTGACCCAACTTATTTGATTCCATCTCTATTTTTTTTTATAGAAAGTGTATATATATATATATATATATATATATATATATATATATATATATATATATATTTTCCAAAAAAATAATTTGGATATTAAATTTATATTTTTCATTTACATTTACTAAAATTATCCAAGAATCCCTATATCATAGAGAGGATCTTCGTTACACATTACATTAAAATTTAAAAAAATATTATAAATTATATAGAATAGTTAATAGTTATTAATATTATGTCTCTAAAAAAACATATCAATTAAAAAATATAAAAAATCAGTGTCACGAGCCAAATTCTCATCTCACAATTTCAAGCTACTCTTGTATAGTTGTCTCACTTTTTTTTTTTGTGCATTGTGGTCTAATGTCATGGTTGGATTTGAGTTGGTCTTTCAAAATTAAAAGGAAATAAAATAGGTTTCCCTTCACTTGATCAACTCATCCATTTATGGATGCTAGTGACATATTGTACTCTTGCATTTTCTCTCAACATGACGTAATTCATAGTCAAGGTGATTAATTTTTAAAAATATACAAATGTGCCATGCCAATAAACCTAACATCCTCAAATTGGAAAGTTTAAAAATTCAAAAAAAAAATGTAAGGCATGGGTTTTACTTTATCAATATGACCAAAAGCATGCACCAAGGATATAATTCAAGTCGATTGAGTGAACATGAAGAGGCCTTTAAAATTTTATATTAATAAGAATATTCATGGCTTACTAAAATAATTTTAGGAGTGTAATTTGAAAACAAAACAAAAATCATATGTATTCATAATAGTGTTACCATGTCATAAGAATAGGAAAAATTATAATGTTATAATGTCATAAGAATAGGAATAATTGTATGCATACATAATTATATGTCATAAGAATGTTAATGTTACCATGAATGTTATCGTAAGAATATTAATTAGATTATTTATGAGTTCATGCTGTAACATATAACATTATCATATATAATATTATGTATATTAATATTGGTTTCTTGGAATAATATTATGAATATCACCATGAATATCAATGTTATTACTATCATGAAATTATTATTATGAATTATATCATTTTAGTTGTATTTACATACCAATAAATATTATTATTTAAATAATGGATATAAAATATTATTATGTGGATATCAAATATAAATATTAGTTACAAGGATAATTTTAATAAATATTATTTATAAGAAAAATTATTGACTATTAACTTTATTTAGAAACACAAATTATTATTGAAAAAATATGAGTTGGAAATATATAATAATTTTATTATATGGGAAATTAAATTTTGTAATTTTTATAAACTTAAGATTGAATTTGACTTTTGAGAAATAAAAAAGCTCAAGGACTATCTAAGAAATATAGAAAGTATAGTGAAAAAATCTTTTTATGAGTCATCATATAAATATGTGGTCCCATTTAACCTATGTAGCTAAGTGATTTTATTTTTATTTTTATTTAAATAATTTTTAAAATAAAAATAAATTAATTTTTTTTAGGATTTCTTACAAGGCCTATTTTACATCTAAATTTATCCTAATGGCTAAATCAAATGGTGCTAGTCTACTTGGATGACATTTCAGTCTTCTCCAAGAATGTCAATGATCACATAAAACATCTTAGGCTAGTTTTCCAAAGATGCAGAGAGTATGGGATCTCTTTAAACCCCAAAAAATGTCTGTTCTCTATGCATGAGGGCAAATTTCTAGGCCATATTGTTTCAAAAGAGGGGTTATCCATTGACCCTAATAGAGTGGGTGTTATCTTAGCCTTATCCTTGCCAAAACATAGAAAGGGGATCTAGATATTCCTTGGGAAGATCAACTTTGTGAGAAGGGCCATACTTAGTTTTTCAAACTTAGTCAAGCCTATCACCGCTATGTTAAAGAAAACCCAAGTGTTTGATTGTTCTAATGAAATCAGGATAACTTTCAAAGCCATCAAGTAGGCTATTTCCCAAGCACCCTCACTTTTAAATCCTAATTTCTCCAAAGACTTCATCTTGTACACCTTTACTAACATTGACAACATGTTAGCTATGCTGATGCAAAAGAATAGTCAAGTAATGGAATAACCAATCGCCTTTTTTAGTCAAAGGCTAGAAGGATACAAGGTAAGGTACACTTTCATTGAGAAATAAGTTCTTGCTAGCTTGAGTATCCTCAAGAAATTTAGGCCCATTCTCTCCAACAATAGGATCCATCTTACAGTGTCTCATCCTAGAGTTAGGGATTTCTTCTTTAAAAAAAATTTAAGTGAGAAGAGAACAAGCTAGATCATAAAGGTCATGGAATATAACATAGAAATCAAGGTCACCAAGCTAGTCAGGGGTAAAGGCTTGTGTGAACACATGGTGAATGACCTCCAAAGGAATAATGAAGATATTTTGGTGACTCAAGACAACTCATAGACATGAGTACCCTCACCTCAGAAGAGATGGCTTCAAGATATGGTTCACTTATTAGCAATAGGAGAATGATCCCAAGGTTTAAATAGAGCCAAAGAAGGTATTTTAGGCTCTATTATATACCTTATACATTAATTTATGGTGTTTATTTTAGGAAGGACCTCAATGGGGTACTAATTAGATGCATAGATGATGCCCAGGTAACCAAACTCTTGGACCAGTTCCATGATGGACCTACAAGAGGCCATTTTACACCCAAAACCACTACAACAAAAGTAATGAGGGCTAGTTATTACTAGCCTAACCTTCTCAAAGATATTCATGCATGCGTTATAAATTTCTAGAAGTGTGCCCTTTTTTTAGAAAAGTAAAAACTAGCATCCATTCCACTCAACCCTATTCAAAGGTGGAACAACCCTTCATGCAATGGGGGTTGGACTTCATAGGGATTATCAATCCACCATCAAGTGCATGGCATAAATGGGTACTCATTGAAAATGACTACTTCATCAAGTGGGTGGAAGTGATTACTTTGAAGGAAGCCAGTGTGGCTATAATCTTGGATTTCTATGACAACCTCATAACCAAGTTTGGTGTCCCAACCACCATAATTTTTTTATAATGGATTGGCATTCCTTGGTATGAACACAAGTGAATGGGATCTAAAACTAGGCATCTACCTTAACACTTATTCCAACTACTATCCTCAAGGAAATAGACTAATAGAGTCTACAAACAAGAATTTACTAAGAATCATCAGGAGGACCATGGAAGAAAATTAGAGAACATGGCCCACCAAGCTAAAGATAGCCTTGTGGGCTGATAGGGTAACTCCTAAAACTAACATTGGCAATTCTCCATATGTTATGTGTATGGAAGGGAAGCCAAATTACCTATCTCCCTTGAGCTGCCTATATTAGAGTTAGCTCATCAACTTGAGTTGATGGAGGATGAACCCATGAATGTGAGGATGGTAGAAATAATGGATATAGAGGAAACTAAGGACCTTGGAATCACATCAAGCTCAGGTCAATAAAGATTTTGAAAAAGGATCTATAGTAAGGATCTTTAAGTAAGGGGACCTAGTCGTCAAATGGGATTCAAATAAGGCCAAAAAAAGTAACCATACCAAGTTTGCCAGCTTGTGGAGTGGTCCTTATTTTTTCCATGGATGTAAAGAACACAATGATTTTTAGCTTGCCCAACTAGATGGAAAGGTACTACCAATCCCAATCAATGGCATTCATTTTAATCCATTTTATTAACTAGCATTACATCCATTATAACACATTATACATGTTAGAGTAGATTTTGATTTCCTTTGGGTGATGTGTGTACTTTTCTTTTCTATTTTATTCTTTTTGTTTCCAAAGTGCCTCAAGAATTTTGTTGTGTTTTGTTTATTTTGATCTTTGTTGGTCCAAAAGAGAGGTTTAACTCAGTTGCATAAGCTAATGACTCCATACCTAATGGACTAAATAAGATGATGATCTAGGTTCTCAAAGCATAGTACACATGCTTCCTTATGAGTCACCAAAGATGTTGGATATTTTTGGCCCACATAGAAAATTCTTGCATGGTTTGATGAAGCACATAAAAAATATAAGTAGGCAAGTTGTTGAAGCTAGATATTACATGTACAAAAGAGTTAGAATAAATGGTCAAAAGGGTTTGTTCACTTTTATACCAAGATCATTGTGCTAAGTTGTAGCTCATGCACTATAACACCATGAAAGATATAAGCATGCAAGGTCACCCTCCAAAGCATTTATGATTGTGTATTTTGGGTCCAAATTGAGTTGATTAGGCATTTTCATGATGCTAGATATTACACATATGGCATCCCCAAGGAGAAATAATCATATGGGTCTGTTCATTCTGAAGTCTAGTTCATATGTGCTAGGTTACAAGTCCTCCAAAAAAATGTAGAATAAGATGTGAATAGGAAATCTTAACTCCTAAAGCAAAATTTGATAAGTTTCCATACTTATCCATTTTAGGCTAGACCATCATCAAGATGTCATGCAGGACTAGTCAACTTTAACATTTTATAAAAGTGCATGGAAAGCTCAGATGGCTAGCAAATCAAAAGGGTTTGTTCCTTTCAGTGTTAAGTCCATTCCCTATAAGTTTGGTTCCCCCATGATCCTTATGCTTAAAGATATATAATTACAAATTTGGTTAGAAATGATAGATGTTTGCATGAATGCCAATTTTAGGATTTAAAAAATAGTCATTAGAATTTAAATAGCGGGTCTTGATAGACTAATGGTCCATGTTGTTTCATACATTTGGATCTAATGGTGAGCACTAGTCAAAGAGTCAGTGAATCTCAAAGGTGAATATATATGTGGCAAGTGTCAAGGGCACATTCAACTAACAATAGATCAATGACTTGTAGGCCTTCATATAAATTGAAATTAATGGAGTGAGTTGAGTCAATTTATCAATAAGCTAAGTTAGTTTTCAATAACTAATTAGATTAAAGGTAGGCCCAAGATTCGCGATGAAGGTTGGAAAGTTATTTTTGACCATGAAACATAGGGTCCTATGGGGTCTGTTGATACCATTGAATTTGATTAAAATGTCATGAAATAGTTTAGGTAATGTAGTGGGATATAAGGAACACATATGGATCACCATTAGGTTAAAACGTGAACCTCTAGTTCATATTTTTGGTCAAGTAGAGTTGTTCTCATATCAATGTTTGACATTTTGAAGAGGATTCATGTATGCACAGATGGGTTTATGTTTATGTAGAGAAAGGATGGGTCTTTTAGAAATATTATAATATAAAAAGGTACTATATTTTTTATAGGTTTTTAATGATATGGAAATTATAGGAAAACCAATAGTCTCAACCTAGTTTTCCACATATAGATAGACCTATGATCCAAGAATGAAGATAAAGTAGAGGTGCAATTAATGCAAAAGGTATTCATTCTTTAGTATGGTCATAATATCGACAAGAAGCTACCTAAAAGGCACTAAACAATGTTTCAATTAAGTCCATGATCATGAAAGTTTTGTCTTTAAGTAGGATTTAGTGTGAAGTATCAAGGAAAAGATCTAGTAATGAGAACTATGGATAAAATGATTTAATGCATCCTCAAGGCCTTTGGGGACCTTCTTACTCAATAAGCCATACATAGCATTCTGATTGATCAAAAGGGTGGTAATGTTCCATTGGCTAAGGAGCAAAAGGTGGCAGCTCAGGTTCATTTCATGACCCATAATAGGTGTTCTTTTTTGTATAGTGTGCTTGCCCATTATTTCAAGCAGTCTCTCTTCTTCTATATATGCTGGTCTCATTCTATTTGAAGAATTTCTTAATTTTTTGAAAGTTTTTTTTAGCATTTTTATTTCTAAGACAAGGATACTCATCAAGAATCTTGAAAAATTGTGCTCATTTGATAAGGTTAAACCATGTCAAAATATTGTAAGAATTATCTTTTAAAGCAATAAGATCAACTCTTTACTTGTCTCTTATCTTTAATTAGTTTTTAGTATTCTTGTGTATGGTAAATTTGTGAAGGAGATTCTTACTAATTTTTTATCCTTCTGCTTACCTCTTTGAAGATGTTCTTAAGATAATTTATATGTCTAGATTAGTGTTCTATTTAGGACCTCCTCCTTGACATATTTATGTAGTTGGTGAGATTATGAGATTAAGTAAGACATAGTTGTCTTTTGTTGATCCAGTGTGGGTTTAAAACTTATGTGAGTGTCCACTTAACATTAGTGTATCACCCTATTAACTTTTTAAAGATCCCTTACTCTCTTTTTAACCATTTTCCCATTAATCATTAGGTTTAGTATTAGTTTTAGGTGATCATCAAAGAGTAAGCCATCCTAATATATAAGTTCAACCTCACTATAGGATACCCATAGCTTGAGGTTGTCTTAATTTTATAGACTTGATTAGAGGGATCTTGAAGAACCCTCTCCAAGGGTGAAAATTGGCCCTATAATAAGAATATGATGAAAAATTGGTATAGAGGAGAAAGATGAATTTTGAAAACCTGTTAGTGTGGATATGCATGTCCTAACTATCAAGGGTTAAAATTATTTCATGATTTAATTACTCTATAGGTGGGAAATGATGTGGGTAGATCAGGAAATTTTTGGGTGCCAAGGATAATTATCATAGCTGCATTGCTTTTAAGACTTTTTGAGCTAATATTTTCTATATCATGTGATGGTATGTATCATGATATAAAACAATATGAGAACTTAGCCAAAATATGTATAAGGATAGACACATGATCTAATAAATAATTAATTACAATGCACCAATGATAAAAACCATGATGATAATGTTAACATATGAAAATGTATGGATTCAAGAATAATACATAAGGAATCACCTAATGAATTCACATAGACTAAATCAAGGCATGCCAATGAAATCAAATAAACAAACAAATAAAACACTAAGAAACAAACAAAACAAAATAAAAATTAAATAAATATAAACAATGGTTAATCACAATGTTAGTGCAAACTAATAATAGACAAGATGACAAACATTTCCCCTAGGTTATATAAGATAATGAAATGAACAAACAAAATGGGGGGAAGAAAATAAAAGGAAGGGGTAGTTGATTTGACTCTAGATGCACTAGGTAAGTGGGCGTTTCCTATATAGTTCCATAGACACAAGGTCCAACATAAACTTTAGGCCAAATGTAATTCTCCTAGGATATGGGATAGAAGAAATGATGATGATAAGAAAACATGATTGTGTGATAGATGAATATGGGAATGGGCTCAAAAAATAGTGAGAGTGTGGGACATTAGACCAATAAGGATGGGGAAACTAGATGACATGTGGTTTCTTGTGAAATAGATAGGGATCCTAGAATCCTTAAGGTAAAGAAGTGGTCGATTGGGGAATATTTATGAATTTTTAGATCATTTTCAAATTTTTTTGAGTATATCAACTCAAATAGAGAATGATAAGATACTAAATGATTTAAATCACATAAGATACTAAATGATTTAAATCACAAAATGATGAGAGCATTCAAATCGAGAATTGCTCACAAAAATGTGAGTGTTCAAACTTTAAAATGTTTATAAAATAATGAGAACATGGCAAAGGGGTAACTGAGATGACCTCAACATGAATTGAGCACTACCTACATAATCCCAAGATAAGACCTCAAGTCACTTTATTTTTACTTGATAGTGGATAAATCTGACTAGGAATCATGAAATTCTCAAACAAATAGGTAAAGTAGGAAAATGGCACAATATGGCATAGGAATGATAAGGTGGTACTTGAAGGCATGATAATGGTATTGTTTCTAATTTTCCCATAGGTGGTTATAAGTAGGAAATAATGGCATAGGTTAATGATACCAATTTTCCTATATACAATTATAATTAATAGCATGATAGTGTCAATATGATTTTCCCAAAGGTAGTTATAATCAATAGTACTCAAATGGAATAAAACAAGGAATGAAGGATGAAATTGCCAAACCACCATCATAATTCTCCAAAAATATGGCCTGTATCTAGAATACTAAATCAAAAACTAAAACATGATATAAATCCTATCATTAAAGGTGCTCAAATAACCAATAGAATGAAACCAAGGTCAAAGGGGATTGGGTAGTGAGGGTAAAAACAACTATGATTGATAGTAAAGGTATGGTAGAATGGTACATGGTATGGTATAAAGAAGATTAAAATATGGGACAATGGAAATAGGCCTCATACACAATACTTTCGGTCTCTCAAATGAAGTAACGCTTGAAGTGTATGATGTTTATTGGATCATCAAGTTTATCCCTATTTGGTGTAGTGAGATGATATGCTCTAGAGCCATAATTTACAACCATGATATAGGGGCCTATCTAGTTGGGTTTGAACTTGCCCTTATACTTCTTCTTAATTATGGTATTCCATTGGTTTTATTTTTAAAAAAAAGATCACCAAACTCAAATTCTCTATGTTTGACTTGTCAATTATAGTGGCCACAGAGTCTATTTTGGTATGTTTGAAGGCTATTGATAGTGGCCATGTGTTTCTCATCAAGTAACTATAACACTTGTATGTGAGATAATCACTAATATTCATCATCTAAGACATGTTATCATGAGATTTGCATATAAGGTAACTTGACCTCAATGGGAAGAATGGCCTTAATGCCATAAACTAGGGACTATGGAGTGTCATCTGTAGGGGTATGATAATTAGTGTGGTATGCCTAGAGGGCACAAAATATTTGAAGGTGCCAATCATGGCTATCATCATTGATAATATTTTTAAGGATGTTGGCAATGGTTTTATTGGATGCTTCTGCTTAGCCATTACCTTGTGGGTAATATGTGGTATAAAAATGTTGAGTAATGTTATACTCAACACATAGTGTTTTGACATCTTTATTCTTAAATGATCTACCATTCTTAAATGATCTGCCATTATCAAATATAATTTTGGATTAGATACCATAGTAGAAAATGAGATGGTTGATGATGAACTTGGAAATTTATTTTCCAATCATGTAAGTGAAGGGTATACCTTCAACCCACTTAGTGAAATATTTGGTAGTCATAAAGATGTGTTTATAGACATCAGATGAAGTCGTGTTAATCTTCCCAATAAGATTGAGGTCCCATGTAACAAATAGCCATGGTGTAAGCATTGGTTTGAGTGTTTTGGTTGGGACATGAATTATATTGACATGTCTTTGAATTTTGTCACACCTTTTAACATAAGCAATTGCATCTACATCCATAGTTGTCCAATAATAGCTGATATGTAGAAGCTTTTTAGCTAAGATGGCCCTATTGGTGTGGGATCCACATACTCCTTTATGAACTTCACATAATGCTAATGTTGATTCTATCGAGGTTAAACAATGATGCAAAGTTTCACCAAAGATATAATAGTAAAGGGCTGGTCCAAGTAAGTTATATCATACAACATGGTGAATAAATGCCTTTTGTTGTTTGCATGATAGGTCAGGTGGCATAATATGTTCATGAATGTAGGTAAAAAGGTCTGAATACCATATATAGCTAGGACCAACAATAGCATAAATCATTGTGATGATTGAAGGTTCATGAGCCAGTTCTAGAATATTTTTAATGAGGAATTGATATTATTTTACCTTATTTGTATGACATATCAAAGATCCAATGGTGGCCATGGCATCCATTGTTATGTTACTGGCCCTTGGTATGTGTTCAAACTATATGTTAGTAATCTATTATTTGAGAGTGTTGATCATGGCCTTGTATGGCATTAACTTGTCATCTTTGGTCTAAAATTGGTACGTAAATTGATTGATGATTAAATAAGAATCAACATAAACCTTTATATGTGGAATATTCCATTATACTACCTAACGAATCCATACAACAAGTGCTTCATATTCAACCATGTTGTTAGTATAAGGAAAGCTAATATAGAATGATTTAGGGATAATATCCCCCTATGGTGTAATAAAAAATAGGGTTGACCCTAATCCATGTGCCATGAATGATCCATCAAAATACATATTATAGTCTTTCTCCTTAGGTGTTTCAATTATGCTCATAAGGGACTCATCTTGGAATAAAAATGTTAGAGGTTCTATATCTTCAAGGGGAGCTTCAACAAGCTGATCTACAAGAACTTATCCCTTGATGGCCTTTTGTTTAGCATATTCTATCTCGTACTCACTCAAAAGCATGATCTACTTGGTTATGTGGCCTTGTAAATATATTTTGGATAGTAGATACTTGATCGGATCTACTTTGGAAATAAATATGGGCTTGTTGTTTAACATGTAATGCCACAATTTTTGAGCTACAAAGACTATATCTAAATAATCTTTTTCAATAGACATATAATTATGTTCATATGTAACTAGTGTATGGCTTAGATAGTATATGGCATGTTATTTTACATTCTCATCATGCTAAACTATAAGTACCCCTGGGGCTTTGTCTATGGTAGATAGATACAATAGAAATGGCTTTCTTGGAATAGGTGGCAACAAAAAAAGTAGATTGGAAAGATATTCCTTGAGGTGTTAGAAGGATTTCTAGGATTATTCATCCTAATTAAATGTAAAAAATTTAAATAGATGGCATTTTTTATCTAACTAAGATATGAATCATCTGTTAGACTAGATCTTGCAATGCAAATTATGGAGCTACTTCAAATTAGAAGGTAGTGGCATATTTATAGTGGTTCATACTTTGGTAGGATCAACTTCAATGACTCAATAGGACACAATGAAGCCTATAAATTTTCTTTAAGGAACACCAAAAATGCACTTCTTAGGATTGAATATGATTTTGTATTCATGCAACCTCTCAAATATTTTTCATAGTGTAGCTAGATGATCGGCCCTAGTCTTTGATTCACCTAATATGTTGTTGACATAGTCTTCAAAAATGTCATGCATCATATCATGAAATATGATGGTCATGGATATTTGGTATATAGCCATAGTATTTTTGAGACCAAATGGAATAACCTGATAATAGAATGTTCCCCATAGCATGGTGAATGTTATTTTATGTTGGTATTTTGATACAATATGGATCTAGTTATATCCTCTATCCATAAGTGAAAGAATTTCATACTTGGTTGTGGATTCAATGATTATGTCAATATATGGAAAAGAAAAGTCATCCTTTGGGAAGGCCTTATTGATGTCTCAAAAATTAATGCAGATTCTGATTCTTTCTGGCTTTTTGTTAATTGGCATAATATTCAAGATCCACTTTGAGTAGTCAACTAATCAAATACATATTACTTATAAGAGTTTTTATAACTCTTTCTTTGATAATACACCAATTCAAGGATGCATCTTACACAACTTTTTTATGGGTTTGACATAATATGTAAAATAAGATGGTGTACAACTAAGGCAGGGTCCAAACCTAGCATGTTTGAATAGGCCTAAGCAAATATGTCAAAAAAATTCATCAAAAGGTCTATAAAGATGTTACATTCATCCTTAGTGAAGGATGCACCTAATTTAATCCATTTCAATCATTTTGAGTCTTGATATTGACTTCTATAGTGTTTTCTATGAGAAGAGTCGAACTATCTTCTGAATGATTTGCAATGATTTGAATTGTCCTATAATAGTAAAGTCCTTTGTTTGGACTAGATCTTCAAGTTCCCCTATTCAAGATGAATCATAATCTCCCAATGTTAAGTATGGACATGATAAAAACACTATTATAAACTCTTGGATGATTCAATTGAAGGCATTTTGTTTTTCAGAGCTAAACTCAAACCCAAAGGAAAGTTCATCAATGGTGGTCTCTTGAGCTATGTTTGGGGACTGATGAACACCCTCATCTAATGGCACTTTAAATAGGTTTTCAATAGAATACTATCCTTTCTCTTTACTTTTAACCTAATCCAAAAGTGCCTCAAAGAGGTTTTACTTTGGGACCTCAGTGTTTTATTTAATTATTTATGGCTAATGGTGTTCACCCATTCTCCAAAATAGGTTACAAGATATAATTTGATTGAAAACCCTTGTTTATGGTCTTTCAATGTAACATTATATCTTAGGCCTATAAAATAACAAAAGGCCTCTTCAGTTTTAAACTTATCTATAGTCACTGTGGATTCTTATTGGTCCTAGGCTAAAAGTTGAGGATGATATAGAGGAAGCAAATTGTGTTAGTTAATTGGGATAAGAGTACAAATGGCATGGGTATCAAACAAATAGATATTAGCTAGGTCTTCATAAAGGCTAGGAGTGGACTCGAATTTGCTATCAAAATCATTGTCACTAGACATTGGCATTGGAGCATGAATATGATACATGGGGTCACCCCTTGAGACCATAGGTTCCTTTATATCAAGTTATAAATATTGGCTCCACATTTCCCTACTGATTTGTCTCAATTCTTCCTCCTACCTAATCTTTATTCTCCATGATTTTTTTAAGTATGGGGTATTTGGTATTTTGGTAGAGATCAACCAGTTTTTCATTGTATAACCATGATTCATTATTGGCAAGTTGATCATATTCTTGGCTAGTGACTGGTGTGAAAATGATAGGATCTAGACTATGCAATTTGCATTTTCCCTTTCACTGCCATTCCATGTAAGGTGGTTTAGATTTAGGTCTTCCATAGGACTTGGGGTTGTATGGAATCTTGGAAATGTGGAATGTATCATGGGTCAAATATTCTCCTAGACCATTAACCTTGATACTAAAATGATTGGACATTTCAATAGGTGGTGTACGTGAAGATAAATCAAGGGTATCAAGGTCTATGCAATTAGCCTCTGGTAAATCAACAATAATTTTTCCCCTTCTCATTCTTAGAAATTATATCTAAGCTAAAATGGTAGTTATAGTTTTCATATTCATCCTACAAATGTTATAATGTTCATAGGGATGCAATCTCCATGAATGGTGGCCTCCATGATGGAGTGAGAGAACTTGAGACACTGATGCAATGTTGAAGGGATTGCATGAATCTCATGGATCCAAAGTCTACCCAAAATCAAATTTTATGACAAATATAGGTCTAACACATGGCATAGGGTATCATGGTTGAAGGGCCTAATGATAACTAATAAGCTGATGGTGCCTTATGATTCTTGACCTTCACTATTATAGGCCTTAATGGTGACCATTTCTAGCTGGAGAATAATTTTTGTGTATTTGAGATGCTTGATGAGATTTAGAGACATAATATTCAAGATTGATCCATTTTATATTAGGACACACTTCACTTTGTGCAATGTTATGACAACTTCAACACACAATGGATTATTATGGAGAGGCCCAAGGGATGACATATCACTTTGGTCAAAGGTTAATTTTTGGTTTGGGGCTAGATGTCTAACCAAAGCTTAGAATTTATTTGGGATTATGTCATTGGGAACTTGAGATTCACCAAATAATTCTTTTTAGATTTTCTTATGGATGGTAGATGTATGGAAAAAATCCAATATGGAAATTTGTGCAAGCATCTTCCAAATTTGTTCCATAATATCAAACATCTTTTATAACACAATGGTAAACAACTTATTCTTAGCTAGAATGGTGGGTTGGATGGGATTAGTGGCAGATGGTTGTGGTCTTTGAATGGTAATGTTTGACTTTTGAGTTATGATTTTGCACTGAGGATTAGATATATGACCATTGTTGATAAAAAATGATGGTGGATGGAGGCCAAATAGGATAAGTCATGATTGTCAATGTAATTGTATGTGATCATGAGACAAGGATGAGTTATCAATATAAATTCCAAAAGTAATAATCCATACTTGATAGTACACCTATATGTGTTTCTAAGTTAAGGAAGGATCACTAACATAGGTTAGTTGATTGGAATTGGTAAGTAATGGTCTTATTTAGTTGGCACTTTATCTTAGATTGATGGTAACAGTGGAAATGTAACCTCCTAATATATGGCATAAAACTTTTTTGTAGTCATGTGTAACTGTATGGTAAGTCTTTTAGGTATTGTGATCATTTTAGCCTTGGTTCCATCCATTCATTTGATGTTGTTTTTATTGTTACTAGTATTGTTTTTATCTTGGCTATTGATACTATTACTTTTGTTGTTTTGGCCTTTGTTGTTATTTTTGTTAGTTATTATTATTCTATTATGGAAAAGGGTTTTAGTAGATACCTAGGTTTTGATTAAATGTATAACATCTATAATCCAATCTAATCTCTCCATTTTCCAACAATTCTTGATGAGGTGTTTGATATACATGCAACAATGTATATTATGTCCATTAACTTGATGGTATTCACAAAATTCATTTTGTCTATAATGATCTAGATAAGGAATGCACTCAAGGCAGTGCTTTAGTATTGGTCAACTAATTAGATTAGTGATTTATAGCTTGAAAAACATGAGTTTAATAGGCTCTCTAAGGTCACTAAATACTCAATGAGTAGGCACAATTCTCCGTAGAGGAGGGGTTTGCAAAGGCAAGGGTTGTTTTATTTGTTGATCTTGTCTAGGATGCTATGAATGTTGTGCTTGATAAATAGGTTGTTGGTGGGGAGTAATTTGTATTTGTGGCATTCAATAAGCAAATGGTGTTTGCACCATTTAGACATGTTGTAACTTAGTTACTCCATTTCTAACAACACTCTTGTTATGGTTAAAATGCTTGGATTTTTCCTAATTACTAGCCTAGTTGGTACTAATGCTTATACTTGGACTTGGTTTTAGTTCTGATTTTGGCCATTTCCTTGGGTTTGGGTCTAATTTTGGTTTGATAAGGTAATATTGATAATCCCTTTGTTAATAAGGGCCTTTTTAATTATAAAAAATTTGTCAATGATCTCATTGAAAGTGTGTGCACACTACAACTCCATATGGTAAGATATCTCACCGTGAAATTTTTTGGTAAACACAATAGGTAATTGCTTGTTTGGTAACCTATGGATGAAGAACCTTAAAAGTGATCTCCATAGTTATAAATATATTGTGAATATTTTAACAGCTTTTATTTGTCTTGAGTTAAATCTACCAATGAAATATCATGTTCGTGATTGTAGGAGAAATGCTACACAAACTTATTTAAAAGATCATCAAAATTAGAAACTAATTTTTTTGGTAATTTCAAAAACCGTTCCAAATCCTGTTATAATAGAATCCAAGGAAATAATAGTAGGAGGTATATGTCACTATAATTCACTAGTTATCAAGCAACAAATAATTCTATTAAATGGGCCTTTGGGTCTCCTTTACCTTTATATTTGTCAAACTTCAGTGGTTCTTACCTTAGAGGAAATGGTATTTATAGATACTCCATGTTGAATGAGTAGGAGCACACAAAATCAAAATTAAACTTCTTGGTCAACTTCTTATCTTGAAGGGAGGCAATTGCATCTTTCATTTACTACAATTATTACTCTAAGAAACTTGATGGGATATTGGAATAAGGTGGAGGTTGGGCATTCAAAGGTGAATTACCTTGTCTGGGGTATAATGGAGGCATGGTTTATTATGGAATGTTGGTTTGGCTATGAAAATATCTATATACATCTACATATTGGGATGAATTTATTGAAAATGCATGCATTATGGTGTAAAATTATAGTTTGGGTTTAGTATATAGGCCTAGTTTTGAGGGAATTATGGCTAAGATAGAAGGATATGGCTCTGTGTGATGTATTATGCCTACTGTGGTTGATTAGGGACTTGTTATTGACTATTCAAACCTTGATTAATAAGGGGAAATTTTTATGAAACAATGCCCTATCGTTGGATTTGTGGCACATTTAGAATGAAAGGTAATTATTGCCTAATTGGCACTTGTTGGATAGTAATACCTCTTGGTTGCACAAACACTTTTTTTGAATTATATGTGTGTTGGTTATTTGAATTTTTTTCCTAAACAATAGATATACATTGTTGATTAGACAACATTTGTGAAGGTATGTTGGTCTACGACTAGAGAGGTATACTTGTCACTACTTGATGAGGTTGAACATTGGTTTCCCCTTGTTGAGGTAGCAAAATGTTTTGTCTCTACTACATTGGTATATTTGACTTTGATTATTGTTGTGGAATGTTAGTCATCACTTATTTTGGTGGAGTAACATTCATCACATTTTGTTGAGGCAAGGCACTAGTTTGGAGTTGACTACTTAATCCCTATGGTTACATGCTTTAAGAAGTAGTTGGTTGAGGATTAGAGATAGGTTATTATGGTAGGGACACAGGAGTTCCTTCCCTCTACTATTATAAACCAATCATGGTGTTAACTAAAGGCCCTTATTGTATACTATTTATTGGTGTAGTTAAACCACTTTGGCCTAGATTAGATGACACTTACATGTTATCCACTGTGCTTGGCACATACATTTATCTATGTATAAAAACTAAACACTTATTCAATAGCTAGGAGATTGAATATGTCTCCAACTAAAGTGCTTTGTGCAAATGGGTCATACCCAAATTGTCTTGACCTTTCACTTTGATTAATACCCCTATTGAAGGATATAGCTCTATGAGAGGAATGTTTTACATGGCCATATTATTAACATTATGCATTAAGTTCAAATAGGTTTGGTATGCTACTTCATTTATATAAAGTGGTCCTCCATGAGGACATTTCTTGTAACAAGGATATGTGTATATTAATACAAAATTGGTATGATAACTTGAGAATTAATAAAAGAGGCTTGTTCGACAATTTAATTATAAGGTATAGTTGAAGGCACTCTAACTAGACTAGGTAAATTTTCATGGGGGGAGTCTATTGGAAACTTGGCCCATACCTCTGTGGCTATAATTAAAAATTTCATACTTATTTGTAAGAAAGTTATGATCAAACAAATAGGAATAATATATCAATGGTAAAATAACATAGTATGGTTATTGTTGAACTTGTTCCATAACTGATGATATGCTAGCAAGGTACTATATTGTTTTTTATTGGTCTTTCTCTATGTATGGAGGCATGTTGACCAAATAGTGGGCCAAGGGATATTGGCTTTGTTCCCCAAATTGAGTAGTGTAAGGAGGATAAGGATCCATCTCAAAAAATACATCATCACCATAAGGGTCTTGAATAAATTCATCTCATGTATCCACATTAATATATCTTGGATTATAAATAGCTCTATTACGAGTATAGTGAGACATATTGAAATCAATGATGGATATTTCAAAAAAAAGGCCTTGAGTTATACAAACTCTTAAAAAAAATTTCCAAAGGACAAATGGTTAGAACTTGGACTAAGTTAATCCAAAATTGGAATTGTATCTCAAAAAAAACGGTTTATGCTAAAATTTGGTATAAAATAGTCTACCATCAAATGTCTAAGGTTAAATGTCTTAAAACAAAAGGTCAAGTGGATGAAATAAAAAAATGCTAAACTCTAGGTACAAAATGTTTCAAATAAGTATAATCTAAAGAAAAAAAAAATCTATGTATTTTTGACAAGGCACAAAATCTAGGCTCAAAATAGGCATGTGTTAGGTCTTTTGGAAAAGGCACAAAAGCTAGACTTTTAAACAAAGCAAGTTATGAGATTTAATATAATTTTTTTGAAACAATTTGGAATAAAATAGGTGTTCAAAATTTAAACATTAAATTGGTTAGTTGGTATAAGGCATGAAATAATAGTCATATGGAAGATAAAATACTTCCCCAAATCTAGGCACAAACAATAGTTTTAAAATTAAATAAATAATTAATCTAAGTCACACAACCCAAAAGAGAAATATCAATGTCTAGGCCAAAATTACATAAGGCCTAGGAAAAAATCAATCAACATTTGAATTTTATCTTACAAAGGTTATTTTTTAAATCAAATTTAGAAAACTAGGCTTATTTGAACAAACAAGCTAGACAAAACTGACCAGCATGATGACACTAGATATAGATCCAAAAGGCACACATGGCTTTGGTTTGGAATTTTGACACAAGGCAAAAAAATATTTGAAATTAATTAAGAAACATAATGATGTTATCATGCTCTAAAGGTATGACTAATGATTTTTTTCAAGATTCAAAGGAACAAGATTCAAAATGAATTGGGAAGTGTAATGATACCCTTTTCAATCAAATGACAAACACACACAAAGTTTGATAAAAAGACTAAGGCATATGTACAATGTCAAATGGGTAACATAAAAACTCCTTTAAATAAAAGAATAATGTATAAACAAGACTCATTTTGATATGGTAAGATAAAAAATATATTTTAGACTCAAGACTGTGAAAAAAGGATAAAATGACATAAATACCTAAGTGTAATGTCCTAAATCCTAAAACTAATAATGTTGCATAAAATTGTCCAATTTTATCAATATACTTGCTCTTGAGAGGATTTTAATTGTTAATCTAAAAATTAAAAACACATGAAAATTAGGGTTTTTAGGCCCCCTCTTCTCTTAAGAGTTTTTACTATGACATGAAACTTTGAGATAATCACCTGGATCAACAATATGTCTGCAACAAGTGGGGTTGTTCTAAACATCAATTTTTGCTTATTTCTAGATGGTCTAAATGTGGCTAGAACTAGAGATGAAATAATGTCATTTATATCTATGTCAACTATATTTTTGTGAAAAGGTATTATCATTTTCACAACCACTACATCCATCACTTTCTCAATGTAGTGTGATGCCCAAGTTAATCATTTGTTTTGAGGGTAGTAGTCTCCAATGTAGGAGTTTAACCACTCAAACTACCATCCCAGTAATTCACTAGCTTAATTTATATGCCCCACCATGGATTGGGTTTGAAATGATATCGAGAGATGAATTATTGGGTCAACACTTCCCTAAGGAAACCATGAGGAGGCGATGAACTCCCACTCACAATCTAAAATGCATAAAAATAAAAGATAAGTAAAAATAATTTATGATCATTTTAGGGTCACCCAAACCATATAAATTTTGAGAGGGCCTTAGCGACTTTATTTTAATGCTTTGGACTAAAGTGACCAAGGCAAGCAATGAGCATTTTTGGTCACCCGAGTTCCCTAAAGGGGATAGGGCGATAACATACATGCATCATTTGTTTTGATAAAATAAACAACTTTCAACAAACAAGATTGAAACAAAAAACTTTTAGGAGTAGGTAACTAAGTGTGAAAGTTCATTTTATTACACCAAAATGAAGTATGTTGTGAAATTTTTGCCCTTTGGCATTTTTTATTGAAAATTTTAAAAAATGAAAACACAACTTAAGAAAAAATATTATTAAAACACCAATTTGAAATGTGAAATTTGCAAGTTAGAAGTTTTTAAAATGTATTCTTGTTGCCTTTGGGTCCTAAAAAACATGTTAGGGATTCCTTTTGATTATAATCACTTCACAAAGGAATAAATGACTTCTCAAATCTTGCTCTTAAGTTTTTAGTTTTTTTACATATAATGCAAAACCATAAAAAATAGAGAAATACCGCAACTCTCTCTAAAAAACTATGGTTGTCAGTATAATACTAACTTGTAGGAAAACAAAGAATTTAAATCAATATAACTAATATAAGTGAATAACCATTGAAATAAAGGCAATATCGCTACTACAAGAATCATAATTTTTCAACTTGACATAAAATGGTTAGTACATAGACCAATAGTAGTTAAATTCAATATCACTAAAGTTTAATTAAAAACACAAAACTTATTATGATATCATGAATTTCAAAGTCATGATATTAAAATAACTCTTATTTTATGGCAATATTGTGATTATAAAAGTCATGATATTACAATATCACTAATAACTTTGTAGGCACATAATAGTTAGCATAAATGTTGATAGTTAGGCACAAAAATATAACAAATAAGACATAATCACAACTGTGTGAGCAATGATATTGTGACAATATAATGATTCTAGAGAGTAAAATCGTGACTACATAGAGAAAATTTGTAACTTCTATAAAAATGTCCTTTGGCCTTAAATTTTCACCTATTTTGACCAGTAAGCTTAAATTTTTACATGAAAATCATTAAGAGAGTGCTATAAAATGCCTTAGGAGCAACTTCGTGGGGTGCAGGTCCCACCAGGCATGCCAACATGTAAACTAGGAATTTGACATAAATGGGAGGTTAGTCTTGTGTTAGTCTCATAAAACGAATGAAATGAACACACTAAATTCCTAACACCTCTAGCCTACACACTAGAGAGAGATTAGGTAACAAAAAATAAATGAGATCACAAAAAAAATATAAAATAAATAAGTCTTTTACCTTCCTTAGAACTCCAAATGGCTTGCTCAGCTTGTGTCTCAAGAGGTCCTTGATAATGGAGGTTACTTGTGTCCTTCTCTCCTGGGAACCTTGGCTTTGATGTTGCTTGGATTAAGATTTGGACATGGTAACACTAATTGCATGAGTTTTATGGAGAAAATATTGTGTAATAACTCTACAATATCCAAGATTAGAAATGAACAGGTATGACCTTGTATTTATATCCTTAGGAATTAACTTTCACCAAAGGTGAGTTAAGGTTGAGTGTAGGCTTGGAATGGGTTCAAACTAAACCTAAGTGAGTTAAAACAAACTCCAATTGAGTTAATAGTTGTCAAGTAATTATGATTTAAAATTACTAGGAATGGATCTCAAATTAGATATTTTATGATGTTTTCAAGGAACTTGACAACTTATAAAGGTAATGATAAAAGGCTTTGATATTTTGATTTTTTTGAATTTCCTTTTTTAGATATTCATTAATTTCAATGGATAATTCAACTAGGAATTTAATCTTGTTTAATTTTTAATTGATTTTGATTATCCTTATAGATATTTTAATATTTTATTTAAGTGTTCAAGTGCCCCACTTAATAGGTCTATAAGCCAAATTGATAGTTATGATGGTACAAGGTGATTAGGGATGAATCCGTGAGAGGTTATTATTGCATATAGGATAGTATCCCAAATAGGGATTCTTCAATATGATTCTAAGATTTTATAAATGAAGCACAATAAAATTTAGGATGTTAAGTGACTATTAGGATTAATTTTCAATGGTTGGTAGGAATCAGTCTGAAGTCCATTCATAAGCCAATTATGGCCAAAATTAGTTGTCTACATCTTGTAATTAACCTAGAGATGGCATATAAGTTTTAATGGTTTGGAGATATATATAGGTATGGATATGAAAGTGAGATGTTTTAAGGGTCATATATATCACTTTAATAACCCATATATTACCCTAAATAATACATTTAGCACATGCACTAGCCAAAGTTTAAGAGGGTGTGTGAACCCACAAGTCTATAGACCTATAGGTCACTATTGACATAAAATATCTACTCATACGAGTGTAGATGAAACTTTTTAACTCATATTAAATTTATTATTTTATTATTAAACTATATAAATTACTTTAACACTTATGAAGTCTCAAATTTAACTCACTTTGCAACTCAAGTGGACTGTGTTAGCTAAGTAGGACTATGTGAGTCCAATAAAAAGATTTTGAAGGTACTTAAGTGATATCAAGGAATAATATATCCCATGAAATGATTGAAAATATATATTTAATATGTTTCAATTTTATCATGGTGATTTATTTGGCCAATTAAGCTCAAAACAAAGTGTTTAAGAAAAAATGGGATTTTTATGGGTAAATAATTTTTTTTATAAAATTTTAATCTATATAAAATCACCTCAATAAGGCTTGACTAGCTTTGAGAATCATAAATGACCAGCTACAACCAATAGGCCTAATTGAATGCATATAGACTTGTAACAAGTAGAACTGAGGAAGGTTGTCATGTGTGGTGTGAAATAAAAGTTAAAATTGTGTGTTAAAAATAATCATGATACATATTATATCATCATTTATAAATACAAATAAACCAATGTCAAAATGTTTCCATCTCAGACTTGTAGTCAAGAACCTAAAACACCACCTACAGGTCTGTTCGGGAGAATTCAAGAGACAGTGGGTTGATATTTGAAAAATTGAGGTATATGAGATTAAAATATAATATATTAAATTTAATTATAAATTATAACATGATATTCATATTATTTTAAAGTTATATGGAGGCAATATAGGATTTAAGAAGCCCGGTTAGGCCTAAGAGGCCTAAATTTGCACAGACAGACCTGTATGTAGCTATAGTGAAGAAATTTTTTATCATTTGGGATGAAATTTAAAAATTAATACTTAAATAGTGTCTATAATAACTTTATTAAATATTATTATATGTTTTTATTCATTCCTTGATGAATAAAATGGTAAATAATGATTTTTAGGGTCACTAACACCAAACTACCCTTAAACCCTGATCATGAGCTTGCAAAGGTGGAAGTGGGTATGAAGTATTAAATGGATTATATAACCATTATAAAACATAATAAAATTATTAATATAACCCAAGGATTTATTTGGAGACCAAACTAATAATTTTTACACCTTATCATGCAAAATCACCCTTTTTGAGCTCTCAAGCAGGCCTAACAGTAAAAAATGGTCATCTTCTTTTTCTCAAAAGTCAATGGTCAATTTTCATGGGAGATAATGGAGTTAAATTATGTTTAATATGTCTATGGAATTAAAATTTTTGTAATTTTTTCTCAATTTAAGGCTTTAACCTTTATGAATCATTGTTAAGAACATAAACACCCCTAAACCTTGCTTAAACCCTAGCAAGAGATCGAAAGAAAAGTAGATGATATTTATGGATATAAATGATTTAATTGACCTAAAAAACACATGAAAAACATTATTAACTCAAATAGGTTCCTCACCATGTGATTTTTATTTACTTTCACCTATATGGATGTATTTAATGATGTACTTTTGTAGGGTTTTAGTCTCAAAATAGGGTTTTTTAATATATAAACTAATGAAAACCATTAAGGAGGTTTATTTGGAAAGTATTATACCTTATAGAACTAAAAAACACACTATATTTATTCTTAAATTTATCCTACAGGTCCAATTCCTAAATACAATGCGTAGATATTTATGAAAGGGTGATATGGTCACCTAGGAGAGATAGAGTAAAACGGTTGAATCACTTGGAAGCTATGGGTCATAACACAATATGGTTTTAGGCTCTAATATATGACCATAAACCTTTTAACAAGTTATATTTGATGTATTATTTCCATTCTAATGACTAATACCAAGAAAATTAGACCTAATGGACTAGCAAGCCTATATGGCTAATGAAGAATAATCTTTACCATAACTAGATGTGAAGAAAGGTGTCAATTAAAGATAACAGAGAATAAAAAAGTGTCAAAAATGGTATATTTTATTTAAAGATGATTTATAAAAACAAATTAAACTTGTCATTCCTCAACTCCAATCATGAGGTAAATTTCAAATGGGGTTGACGAGTTATCCAAGAAGTTAAGGAGTCTCTTATACATAATTCCTCTAGAAGCTCATCATCAAGAAAGTAACACATGAAAAATAGATGGATAAAACTTATATTAGGATATCTTATTGTATTTTAACTGATTTGGATGCATTGAAACTTGTAATTGTAGTTAATCATATGCCTCTCTTCTCTCTCTCCTTCATTTCTCCTATATATGCTGCCTTGAATGGCTTGTCATTGATCCTTAGGTTGAGTATGGTGAAGCCCTGCTCAACTAAACACTTTTACTATGCCTTTTAATGTTTAATAAATTTGTTTATACCTTCTAAAATGCTTAAAATTAGTGTACTTGTGTGATTATTGTTGAGTTTTCATAGTAGTGTCTTCACTCTCTCTCATTTGTCCTATCTTACCTCTTTTCAAATGGATTATATTCTTGTAGATCACATGGTGAGTTTGGATAGATTTGCATAGTTTATAAGTGGATTTAAGTCATTAGTGTATTATTTAGGCCTATTGATTAGCCCTTATGTTTAACTCACTTTTTATTACCTCCATATCGAAATACTCATTATTGAAGGTCCTTGTTGAGTATTGTGATCAGATTCAGGTCTAATTCATGTTATTAGTGTAGTATAGTCATGTGGAGGGTGTTAATTTGGTACATCACCTCCCTAGTTTAGTTTAATTTTAGTCCTTTATATCCATTTTAATTTTAAATAAATTAGTAGGTATAGTATCAATTTTAAGGGTGATAGCATCAAGGGATCTAGTGTCATCTAGAGATTCACTTCACTAATTAGGCCACCCATAGCCTATAGGTGTCTCCATGATATCACTTAAGTGAGGAGGCTTGAACAACATCCTCAAGGGTGAAAATTTTATTGATAACATTAATAATTATAAACATGAATTTTATCCCAACCTATGGGATCTCAAATTTCCTAATCCTAAGTCTTAAAATTGCATCCTAACCATTCCTCTTAAAAATAGTCCCCCTCTTCCTAATTTAATCAACATATATCTTTATTTACATAATGATTGTTGATCTGATGATGATGAACTTTGTGAACTTAAAAACATTTATAGAACCACTATATTACCTCCTTACATAGTGAAATAACTTCCTTCATATCTCCTTTCATGAGATAGGACCCTTCCCTTGATGATAATAATGAAAGCCCACCTCCTTACAATGCTAGTGAAGCTTCATATATGAAAGATTATTTTGAATGTAATGAATTTGGAGTGGAAATAAATTTAACTTTGACTAATTTTTGAGTGATGAACCTAAGTTAAAATTCCATTAGCATCACCATCCACTTGCCAATTTGATCTCTAGGAAAGGAGGATTTAAATAATAAATGGAAAAGGGGATCATAATGGAATATTGCATAAGTATTATAATAAATCATATAGTGCCAAATATTTTTAGTGGGAAAATAAATTTTGAGATAGTCATGCTACATATTCATTTAGTGAGTCTCATAATCTATCAAGGCATGACTAATGTAGCAAATGGCATAATATTTTCCTAGCTCTTCTTATGATGTAAGCCTTACCCTAACTGACATGAGGGTAGACAACGTACAAAATATGAGTGAGTGATTATTTAAGGGTGGTCATAAACTAGGAGGATGAAGTAAATATTCCTTCATGTTATAAAATGATGTTTTACAAGATTTGGTTCATTCAATCACACCACTTTTTTTTAGTATGTATTTTATCGAATGTTTACATTAATCTAAGTCATGAACAAATTTATAGATTACCACAAGTTCCCCAATATAAGTGTGTATGTTAGTAAGGGATTGAGGTATAATCATTTAATAATAACATTGATATTTGAAATATCCATAGAGATACATTGTAATGAGACCAATATTCCTATAAAGAACCCAAGAGGTAACACTAAAAATGCACTTATGAGATTAAACTTAACTTTGTATTTAATAATGTGATTGATTATGATAGCTTGGTTGTGAAGATTATTTTAATGATGCTTGTATTTAGTTATAATGTCATCCACATAAGTTTAAACTATTTTTTGGATGATACCATTCAATATGTGGATCATTTCACATTGATAAATTTCTCCAATATTTTTAGGTTGAAAGGCATCTTAACATAAAAATAAGTTCTCTACTCGATAGTAAATGTGGTTCTATGTTTATCCTTGGGGGAAATGTGAATCTAATTGTACCATAAACAACCATAAATGAGGTAAGCATATCATATCTGGTTTTGGAATCAATAATAACATCAATTGAAGGTAAAGGAAAGTTGTCCTTAGGGCATGCTAAGTTGATATTATGAAAGTCGGTACAAATGTGAATAATAATAATCACTTTATTGTGAATGGGTACTATATTATAGACCCATTTGTATTTATTTAAAAATTATATAAACTTATAATCTATTATCTTGATGAATTATTTGTGACATAAGATATAAACCTCATGGAGTAACTTTTATTTCATTTGGTGCATAATTTCACATCTAGATATGTTACTATGGCATTGAAAATTGTGCTAGGATATATACCTTAGATATCCTAATATGAATAAGAAAATAATTTTTGATATTTGTTTATAAATAGGCTGTAATTATCATTATATTTAGGGTGAATCTCCTTGGAGATAAGGATGGATTTGGGATTTATAGTTGTACGAAAGTTAGTTGTTTGAGTTTCTTTGATAAGCATTGTGTTTCCATCTTGAAATTGGTATAGAGTAGAAGTAATCTTATAAATATGGTCAAACTTAGGATTGACACTAATAAAAATATTACTAAAGTGAGGATCCATTTTTTAAAAGTGACCAAGATTGTGATTTTGGTGTGTAAGTTGAGGCTCTCTTGCATGAAGTAATCCTAGAATAATTTTTTCACTAGGAAGCATAGGTAATGGGCCATAATATTAGATGTCTACCTCAAGATCGACATTATTATTACTATTTTTTCAAATTCTAAGTGGATTTTTATTACATCAATGGATTTAGAATCCAAGTTAATTTTGATACCTAGATATAAGTGGATAAATTTTGTTGTATAGTATTGATCTAAATAATATAGACTATTATAGCAAAATAAGGTTGAACTATATCAACATGGTCGGTATAATTAATTGAGGTAGTTGTGGTTTTGAATATATTGGGTAGGCCCATATAATTTCAATAAATTGGGTATGTTAATAGAAATGTATTGTAATTCTATAATGTTTGGTCGATACATTTATGAGATGAAGTTTAATTTGTTTCGAGTTAGTCAATATAATTATAAAATTAGGTAATGGGTCTCATTGTATTCAATTGGCCAGTATAATTAGTAGTGTTGGAAAACTTCTAAATTATATTGGGATCATTGATACCATAGGTATTATGGGGAAAATTTAAATACTAATGGATAACCCATGTAGTGTTTTCCAATGGTGGCTTGAGATATGGAACATAGCCTAAATGAGGTTATGATTCATCTTTATAATCACTAGAATCATAATAAATATGAACTAAAAGAACATATAAATTAAAGGCATGTATTTTGGAATAGGTTTTTTTGATAATTAATTACATCCAAGTTTGATAATGAATTACATAAAAGTTCCATGATTGAGCTTAGGAAACTATGTAATCATCATCTTATGATGGACATATGTTACAAGCATGGGTAATTTCATTGGAAGTTTCCTATTTGGATATACGAATTTTACTAAAGGTGTGAGGGGATAATGATAATGGATCATAAAAGAGCTTATCCACCCCAAGATCATTACATATGAAATCATATCTTGTGCAATAAGATTCATGGTCATTTCATCAAGGTGGAATTTCAGTATCATCATCTATCAAATTAATTTTCTTATCTCATGACAAGAGAAATGGATAAATCCATTCTTATATGTAATGAGGTTATCCAATGGTATTGTAAATAATTTATAACCAATTATGTTTGTTGTTATCATAATTAAAAAGATTAACTTGCATATTAGGGTGCATGTTGATGAAGTTAAGAAGATGAGGATTGTTGATATGAGGAGTGGTCAGAATTAGAAACTACATTTCAGGATTAGGTATTCTAAGACCCCATAAATTGGGATCAGATTTGTTATTTTAACATTTACCATCATGATTGAACCTAATGAATTAAATATTTTAAGATGCAATAAATCTCATGTGATGAGTCTAATAGCCCAAAATATGTTTATATCAAAGTAAAAGATCTAAATGCATTATCTTGGTGTGTACCATTTTGATCCCAATAGTATTATGGAACTAAATGTAGCCAAGAGGATTTTTATTATTTTTTTCAAATCTATGGCCCGTGAATATTTTTTTAAGCTCATCTTTAGAATATATAAGGTGTTTCATTAGCCAAAGGTAAGTAACATTAATTACTAAGCATTCATCCACCAAAAAAAAATATTACTAAAGTATTGTTGACCACAATATCAACAAAAAGATGTGGGTCATTATCTTATAAGAGGATTTCATCATTAATCATGTCTTCTTCAAAAAATTATATGGAGAGCTTATTGGAGTAATAAGGTTGATAAATAGTTTCAATATCATAGACTTCTAAAGGTGCAAGGCCTTAGAAATATTGGGGAGGTGGTTTAGTTTCACTAAATAGGGCTTATTTGATGTCTTACAATTGTTTCATGAGAAATTTCCAATGATATGGTGATGTTCTCATAAGTTTCATTAAATGTATTTTTCTAGGCATGGAGTTTATCTCTTCTAGGAAATTCCATTGTGATTTTGGATTAGAACAATAATAATATTTGGCTTGATTGGTAATGTTGACATTAGGAGGTATAGAAAAACTAGGTGTACTAGGTTAAGGCTCTAATGGTGAATCAAGCTCACCACTAGGTGGAAAATTGGAATAATATGTAGTTATTTTAGCAGTATCCTTAAGAATTTGTTCTTAAAGATAAGGCTTCTTAGGTTTAATGACAATATATTTGTGAGCATGCTTGTGATTATATTTAACCTTTTTCATCTTCACAAATTGATAGTTAGTGTAATAAATATCATAGTTAGCATCAATATCACAAGTGAATTCATTTGAATGTTGTGTATTGGGATCAAATGGTTGAGATGTTTTTTGATAGTTTTGATTTGTAGATTTATGATGATAATATTGGTTCATCGATGATTTAAGGTATTATTTATGACATTATTTGGTGATGAGGCCATGATTAAAATTCTCTATCAAGATGGTATCTACCACAAGTTTTTGGAGTTCACATGTCTCATGAGAGTGACCAATATCGGTGTTGAACCAATAAAACCTCTTAGGATCAAACCATGGTGGAGGTATGAAGAGTAAATGTATGGTTTAGATGAAAGTTATAACTTATACACTTCCTACCTATTGAGGGGAAGGTCCAATGGAAGTTGATTATTTGATTGAGATGTTCCCACTTGAGATTAAGAAGCCTTAGTTTGAGAATAATTAGTATTTATTTCATTGGTTTAGGTTTTAAAAGATTCATTTTTGGTTTTTTAAGATGGTTTAAATTAAGCAATAAGGAAATATTGTCTTTTTTAATTGTTGAAGGCCTCTTATAAAATTTTAGGAGAGAAGATATTAACCTTGTATTTAAGAGGGGATTTAAAGGTAGTAAAAAAGAGTTTTAAAAGATTATCATCACTCATGTTATGGTCCACTATGTGATAATGATTTGTATCATATAATGAATTCATGGGAATATTCATTATGAAGTTTCTTGGAATTTAAAAAATTACTAAGGTTGTTTTTAGGAAGTTTATTATTTTGTAATTACTTAATTAAAGGATTTAATAACTCTTATAGATGTGTAATGGAATGTCAAGGAAGTTGAATGCACCATTCTAGTGCATCCCCAACAAAGGAATTGGTGTTAACAATGGTCCCTAGAATATATCATCACAACATGTTATACATTATAGTATATAAACAGTATGATGGTAAATTGAATAAGTATAATAATTATAGGTATAAAAAATCTTAAATCAATGCAACGCCATGCATAGACCTTACTTCTTTCTTTCTTACATAAAAATATATACTCTTATCATTCTTATTCTTTTTTAAAATTGAAATAAACACATTATACAAGAATACAATTAATTTTATAATAAATATACACTTAATATAATATATATTTATATATAATTTATAAGAATTTTTATAGAGTCGGTTAACATTAAACTATTTCCAAAAGATCTAACATTTCATTTTACAAATGCAGGGTATATATATAGATTGTGAAGAGACTATGAGTGTTTGACTTCTTGGCCTTACATTTCATATTATAAATTATTTTAGGTACCCATTAAAAATTACATGAATTTCATTGAATTTACATGAAAATATGTTTTATATAAAATATGCCAAGGTGTACACTTGTTGCACATTCAAATTTACAAAATTGCATGTGAATTATACTTTGCACCTTCCTATTAAGACTTCATAGAAATAAATAGTTATCACATACTAAAAAAAAAATTTAGAATATTTAAAGTGATTATTATCAAATTTTAAATATGGTTATATTCTCTCTAAGTTTTTATGATCATATATTCAAGAGCATTGGTCATAGTTTTACTCAAAATGTTATTTACTGATTCTTGCTTCTTACATCTTATTGAGCTTCCCTTTTGGGTTTTCAACTAAGAAACATACTAACTTACCACCATTTATAGGTTTTTATTAGGTTTTCATAAGTATGATTTAACATTTTATGATTTTTCAACCTTATTGTCCTTGATTCCAAAGTTTTATTGCCTAAAAAATTGTTATCATAGCTAAACTTGACCAAAACTATGAAAAATGTGATATGTTTCTATGATGGAGGAGGCATTGCCTAAAATACTATAAAAATAATGGCATAATAATATTTCATATCCACTAATGATTTTTTAAATCATGATGCATATTTTTTTACTATGTTAGGCTATTGTTTCAATAAATGTTGCATTGAGGGAAGTTGTTGAGGCTACTGGATTTTGAGGAACCTTCTTCACATGGAAAAGCTTGATTATCTCGATAGGTGGGATGTATTTTTATTCCTTGATGATTTATTGGATATAAGTTTAAAGGTCATTTAAATCCTAATTTTAATTCATAAAATGTAATAATACATCCCTAACCATGCTAAATAATATATGAAGGTGAGCTTTACTTAGCATAAATCCTTGAACATCATCATATCCCATGGTTTAAATTATTGGCCGGTGTGCCATAAATTTTTATATTATGTATTACATGATTTATTTGATCTAGTACACAAAAACCTTGAATTTTTCACTCTCGTAAATGTGTTTTGTAGCATCTTTATCCCCCATATTTATATTTTTCTAATGACATTATCTCTCAATGCTAAAGATCTATATATATCATTATCCATATTTCCAGCTAAAATGTGGATTTATATGATCACATTTGACTTGTATAATTGGGTTAAATTATGTGTGATGCCTTTATATGAATACTAGAGTTGGTTTTTATAGTCAAACATCTACTATGAAAGTTTCGTAACTTGAAGTGAAAATGCATCTAGGACTTTCTCATACTCTTCCAAAAACTCAAATATTGCCTTAGTTTCACTGTAGATTTTACACACTTTAGATTTGATTTATTAAAATAATTTGAATGGTGACCAATCCTATGTTAACTTGGTGATAAGAGTATTAAAATACATTTATTTCAACCTTAATTTATCACCAAGGAGTTTTTGTACCAAGTTTGGGTTATCTTGTGATGTTTTTCAAAAAATTCTTGTAACTCAGTGTTTTCCTTGTGAAACTAAGCATGCTCTTGTCTATGTTGGTTGTCTTCTATGCAATAAAAGTTTTAAATGTATAAATATATATTTTATTTAAAAAATATAGTTTCAAAGTATACAAAATTACATCTTAATATGGAGTAGGTAATGCAATTTAAGTTGAGGAAGTTGGATATTATATTTATGGTTGTCTAATGTGTGTGACCAAAAAGGTGAAATTTATGTGTTTCACCATTAGAACTAGAATATCCATCCACCATGATATGTTTTAATACTCTTGAGCTTGAAATACTTCCTATTATACTTCACCTTGTGTTGAACCCAAATTCACAAAATTTAACAATGGTTGTGTTTGCACTTCACCCATTCCAACTTGTGTTATATGAGCTCCTTTATATTAATTATATATTCGTAGAGTTCCCTGGCTTGATTTTGTTTGTGTTTGGCCTCTAATTACCTACCATCCTATTCCTTATCCTTTTTAGCTTTATCATCTATGGATTTTTTTTCTTTCTCCTCTTCAACATTCTTATTTTATTCTTCCTTCTTTCATAGGTCCTTGTAATATTTATTCCTAGCCTTATTTTTATTTACCATTTCTTGTGAAAATTTTTCCTTATCTTAGCTTTGTTGCTTGAGAAAAATTTCCTTATTTTTCTAATCATTATACTTAATTATTTTTTATTCATCCATCCTTGCCTTTCAAATTTATTTCATTAACTATTATTATTTTTGAGTCTATAGGTGTGCTTGATTGGATTAATCCTTTCGAGGAGGTTTTTTTGCATGTGCTTGTTCCTAATATCCACCTCTATCTAAATATTCAATAGTTTCTTTGTTGGAAGGAGTTATTTCACATGAGTAGGGGAATATTGTGAATATGAGGTTGTGATTTATGGATATTATGATAGAGTGGTAATGGCATAAGATTCAACTTAGTGTTTGGGCATGGAATATTTTCATCATGTAAATAGAGGACCCAAGATTTTATTTTGGCATTTCATAGTATGTATCTCTCTTCTCATCACTTCTTATTGTGCTTCATTAGTTTTAACCTCTAAAATTTTGAACGTATACATTCACTATGTGAGGACTAGTCTATTGAGCTTATTTGTATATGGGTCTAAGATAAAATCCCCTATATATAGATATAGATGGTGGTGAAATCCTCTCCTAAACATCAACATAAACATAATTAGGAGTGGGAGTGGGATATGAGAAGGAGTTTCTTTTGGGGGAGTTCCAACTAGAATTATATACAGGGTCCCAATATACATAGTTAATATAGACCATGTCCCTCCTAATATAGAGTTTTTTGGCCCTCTTGGGGTGTGGTCATGTATATTTTGGCATGTGAGGGTTTGCATACCAATGTCCTAAAGGGACTGGTTTCTTCACTAATTTATATGATAATAGGATCCACTAAAGCTTTATGTTTTCCTTGAGCCTCATTTTTCCCACTACACTTAGCTCTTATGTATCTGCATTTACTTATGATTCTACTCTGTTATTTTCTTCCTCCTCTTATGCTACCATATCCACTATAATGATTGTGTGGGTAAATTAATTTAAATAAATATGAAGGGGAATTTATTTCAAACTTGGCATGTTCAAATGGTTTTATATGATAAAACTTCCTTCTCCTCTTCCTCATAATATGCATCATTATTTATATCCTCTAACAACACATTATGCACATCTTTGGGTGTGACTTCTAATGGATGAAGCTCATACTCCACTATGATGGTTAGAATTTGAGGGTCATTAAAGCATTGTGTTGATCTATGCATCCTTTTTTTAGGCTACAATGCTTGTGACCTTGATGTTTTTTTCCTTTGATAGAGCTCCTTCTATTGAGGAGGCCATCAGTTATAGTTTATTTTGAAATGTGATCTAAGTTGTATTTTTTATTCTATCCATGTTTGAACTTGAATTTTGGATTATAGTTGATATTGTGGTTGCTCAAGTCCTAGCAATATGGAATAAAATAGGTGGATGCTCTTGGTAATAAAATTATTTTTCCTAATATCTTATTCTTGTGCCATGTAGATGTCAATAAATAAATGAAGTAAAAACACTAGTGGTTTTTTCAACTCAATTATTTTGATATGCACTCCATTATTTATCTTTGTAATCTTTTTAATAAGCCCAAGATATTTTAACATGTCTTCATGCATGTGTGCATATGTTTATATCATCTTATAAATATAGAGCCACCATCTTGTAAACTTTACTAATTGGGAATGGTGTTGTCTATCTCAAGGACATATCAAATTGGAGAAGGCATTAGCTAGATAATATTCCACATTTACAACAATTGACCCTTTATAATACATTCACTATGCAAAATAAATTAAAAGTACTAGAAATTATTACAATAAAGATTGATTTGTGTCAGTCATCAACTTTTATATGCTCATTCTAAGCTATACTTTGAGTAAGTCAGGACAATATAATTCCTCTCCTAGCTTCACCATATAATGTATAACATCAATTACACCCTTTGTGACTTTCTTGAAACCTTTTGTGGTCTACCAATATAGGTCATAATTCACTCTATGAGAACTCTAACTTGTACATCAGTAACTTGTTCAACAAAAAATCCTTTGGTTGTTCTAGGCATATCTTTCCCAAATTTCTTAGTGGGTGGGAGGATATTTATATTATAAAATTTAAGTGACTTCCCTCTTTCCAATATTCATTTGGCTTTAAAAATGTTATTCGAATTAATGTGGATTGTCACCTCTTTTGAGAAATTAATAACTCCTTCATTATATCTTCTCAAGAGGGTCATCATCAAATCCTCATATTGGATAAAGATAGGTAATCACACCAAATGCTCAACATATAACCCTCATTATCTATATATAAGTGAAAGTATTCCTTATTTAGGCATAGTCCCTTGAATTTAATAAAATCATTTTTTCAAATCAATAAAATTTAATGGCTTAGTGGTACTCCATTTAGCTTGTTGTAACACCAATCCAATTCTAATGTCTTTATTTAAGCATTAAATAAATGAACAATGGTATGATACATGACCATATTGTATTTTAATCACTCCTTCATCCATGAGATGCACTAAAAACAATTCTGATCAATCTCATCATTAACTCATAAATTTCTTGTCAAATATTAGTAGAAAATTTTATCATTCACTTCCATTTTCAAAGTATGAGCTTCTTCTATATGTTTCCTTTTTTAGAAAACCAAACAAAAAATTGTCCTTACTTGTGATTATTTGAAGATCTACCTTTTGAACCCCTACATGCTTATATCAAATTATTATTATTTTTTATTTCACCCATGGTAGTTTTGTGGTTTTATGCATTGTTTCCTTATTTTACTTCAATGATGTGACATGCCATCTTTTAATTTTCTAATACTTTCCCTTTTTAAACATTAACTAATTTTCATAAAATTTACCTTATTTGGGAGTGCTTCAATATTTTTTTATCTTTTCATTACTACCTTGTGCAATTGGTATCTATTTATCCTTTGTCACTTCTAATTTGGTTTTTCTCACCTCATTCTTGGACTTAGATATTTTCAAATCAAACACACATCCCTCTCAAAAATATGATCTTACTTCACTTTAAAAAATGGTATCAAAAATTTCATTACATTGCATCATGATATCTCAAGTGTATATAATCATGTCATGTTATCTCGATTATAGTTTTTACTACTACCAAACTAGTAGAAATTATTTAAAATCATATTATATTTTGTGTCATAAAACACTTATTTGTGGAATGTCTAGTTTCTAGAGATCATCAATGGGAGGACTTGAGCCTACAATCATTTATATTTCCTAGAAAAATATTTACTTGAATATCTCATAGTACTATAGTGCCTTGTTTTAACACTTAATTAATTATATAAGGTCATTTCCATCTTATGTGAAACTTTCCTAGTTGTGTCTTAACTTTGATTTCATATAACACGACCATTTTTTTAATTTGTAACTTTTTAGATTGTAGATTGTGATCATGCCACATATTTTGACTTCAATTATGAACCTTTTGATTCTAATTCACTAATCACCTTATTTATTCTATGTGATTTAGTTACAATAAATTTTGATGTAGATATTATTTTTCACCTAGCCACATTATCATTGTAATTTACAAGTTGGGTACTATATATTCTGTTGACATCACAACTTCCATTCCATAGACAAATTAGAATGGGTATATCTAGTTGCACATTTTAATTTTTTTATTGTTATATTTTAATAAGGTGATTAATTCACCAGAGACTTTATCATTATTTTGTTTTGTTGGTTTTACCCATGAACTCCATCTTGGGTTTATTGTTATTGCACTATCCTATATTTTAGGATATTGTTGTGTTATTATTTTGGCTATTTAATATCCCTCTATAATAATTATTTGTTAGATGAATAATATTATTATATTCATGCTCTCATTTGGTTTTAGAGTAGGAGGAAATAGATCTATATTCAAGAAGATACAATAAGAGGAGGAGCCCCAAGGCACTCTCTTTCTGTCTCTTAAATCAAACTACAATTTTCTCTGATAGGGGGGAGCCCATGCACTCTCAAATTATTTTTCATTGCATTACCACAAGATACAACTAAGTACCATTTTTTAGGACTATAGATTGGTGTTAAGGTAGCATGGAAAAGATAAAATAAAAAGCGTTGAAGTGGAATCAATTCTTGTATGGAACGTGGATCAGGGAGAACTATGTGGCTTTTATCGAAGTAGGTAGTGGAAGTGAAACGTATACCAATATATATACACTGGAATCGTACAGTATATGAAAAAAATATACTAATGCATTGGACACAAGTGTTGGAACTAATCAAAGGTTGGCATTTATAAATTATTTTTAGAATATGCAAGTTCTTTATTATTTTAATCCACTACACACCAATAAAATCTCATATTTGTTGTTATCATAATCCAAAACTTCCTGTTTTTTTCCAAAACCACTCATTATACCTCAAAACCACCTTGAAAAATTATGTTTAAATATTCTCTCTGCTGCAATTTTTTCAGAAACCACCTCTCAAGCAAACCTGTGGTATTGGCTAGGCTAGTGGTTTTATCTTCAAAATAGCAATTTAAACCCTTTAAATACAAGTTGTCTTATTAAGACGTGTTAATGCATAGGCAAGGTGGTGAGGATATGTTTTATTAAATTGGAGATGGGAGGTTCAAATTCCCTCAAAAAAAATTATTAGTCCCTCTAAATTTGGTAATTCCACCAATTTTAGTTATAACTAGCTAAATTTAGCTAGAAATGTACTAAAACAAAAAAAGGGAAAAGGAAAATTAAACCAAAAGAAATTTATAAAAAGAGGCCAAATAGCTCAATTTGTTTTTTTAACACAAATCTGGGATATTATTTTGAATAACATAATTAGTGTTTTCGTATATTGTATTTATTTGCCAAGTAGTGTAATATTTCCTTTTTTATAAGAAAATAAATCACAAATCATGAGTTTTCAAACTCAATCATAGTGTTTAGTACAAGTGGTGCCTATGACTCACATTTATGGGTAAATCTATCACACTTGACCTACTATATCCATAGCCTAACATAGCTACAATAATGACATCTAGGCATCATCCCTTTAAATTGTCAAGGAGAAATAAGAGCACATGTACTCATATCCATCATTTTATCTACCCATTTATTTCAATTGAAGGATGTAAATCTTGACTAGTGGTATTTATAAGTATATAGTGAAGCTATACATGTGTATGTGGAAATCCATCTAAGCAGGTGCTAGTGATTGAGAAAACCCTTTTTATTACTATCTATGTGCCATGTATCAATCTCTTTCATGTATGTTTATGCTTATTTCATGTACCATTGGGTATATAGAAAGGGTGAGCTTCTTCCATGTACCAACAGGTATATCAGAAGGGCACATATAAATAAAGGGTTGGTATCCCAAATTGATGATATAAGGAAAGAGAGACCTTGATACCTAGAGTGATAAGGAACCAATCCATCACCTTTGGTTAGATTTTACATAATGGTTATCAATGGGCCAAAATTATTTCTGCCAAACTCATAGCTTCTTCACAATGACAATTTTGTCGCTTGGAAAACTAAAATCAAGACACATTTGGAATTTGAAGACATTTAGCCTATTTTAAATAGAACTCTTACCCAACATGCTATTGATGCTGGCCATCAAAGTAAGTTTTACAAAGCCAATTAAAAGGAAAAATTGATAATCATGTTCAAAGTATAAAATGAGGTATAACCTCATATCCATGAGGTGACAACAACAAAATATGCTTGGGATAAGCTCTAGATAGTGTATGAGGACAAAAATGAAGAAACCATTCTTCATTTATAGAGTCAACTTCATTCCCTTAAATTGAAGTCCAGTGAAAAAGTGGAAGCTTTTTTTCATTATGTTACAACCTTGAGGGCCTCTCTCCAAGCATTGGGTGAAATAGTGTTAGATGTATCTCTTGTACCTATTGTCTTGAGAGAACTACCTCCCTCCTATAATATATTTGTGACTACTTTGATAGTCACAACACAAAAACCATATTTTTACAAGTTGGTAAACATGTTGCAATAGGAAGAGTCTATGCATATGAGAAGAAGAATTAGAAGAACATGCTCTTGCCTCTAATAAATAGAAAATAAAGAAGTAGATCAAGTATTCTAAACCAAATCAAGTTCAACAATGTCATTCATAGGGGGATAAACAATAGAAAGGTTGCCATATATGTGGAAAAATAGGCCATGAGATAAATAATTGTTGTTATAAATCATTTACACAGGGATATTAAAGCAATAAAAATCCCAATCACCAACAATCATCTTATCCACATAAAGGACAAGGATAAAAGAAAGGGCATTGGAAAAAGAAATCCAATTAGCAAGGCAACAATTATGAATGGGAAGACACCCACTCAGATGAGGAATTCCTATATGCTACATAGTCTAATGATGAATCAACATCATAAAGTGTTATTTGGTATGGCAACTTAGGTACAACTTGACATATGACTAAAAGACAAGATTGGTTCTAAAAAATGAATGAGACTTCCCCAAAAAATCATGTCTCTTTGGGTGAAGACTCAGCCTACCAAGTTCAAGTCACTGTTAATATTTCCTTACTACTTGGACATAATTATTACAAAATCTTAGCTGACTTATATGTCTTAGGATTCAAATAATATTCTATTAATCAGTCAGCTACTTGACCACAAACTCAAGGTTGACTTTGATTGCAAAAGTAAAAAAAAATGTGTTTGATCAAAGGTAAGTCAAAATGCTCATAAATTGTTGCATGAGCCTTAGGAGTTGACTTGAATTTGTTCAATCAAATAATCAAGCACGTGTATCTTAGGATTCTAACTCAACCAATCTATGGAATTTTAGATATGGTCAAGTCAATTTTGGATACCTCAAATCAATCAAAAATTGAAACATGGTCTATGGACTTCCTCAGTTGAAGAAAAATATAGATCCTTACACTAGTTGTCTAGCAAGGAAACAACATCAGACATCTTTTGGTCAAAGTTCCTTAAGAGTATCTAGTAAGATTGATCTAGTGCATACCAATCTATGAGGCCCCATGAGATCTAGTCACTATGGGTTTTGGCATTTCATGCTCTTTGTTGATGACTACTCATGAAAGATGTGGGTCTACTATATAAAGACCAAGCCTTTTATACTTTCAAAGAGTTTAAAGCAGTAGTGGAAATTGAAATTGATCATAAAATCAAGGATCTTCACTCAGATCAAGGGGGAGAATTCACCATCAAATCTTTTTTTTATTATTTGAAAGATCATGGCATTTGTCGACAAATGACTCCACCATACACTCCATAATAGAATGATGTTGTAGAATGGAAAAACTACACTATCATGGAAATGGTGCATATCATGATTAAAGATTTAGGGTTGACACACACATATTGGGCAAAAGAAATGAAAATAATAGTTTATTTTTTAAATAGGTCACCTATTATAACTCTTCATAATATGACTCCACATGAAGCCTGGACATGGCATAAACCTTCCATTACTCATCTTCAAGTTTTTAGATGTAAGGATTATATGCATAATCGTAAAAAGAAAAAGAAACTAGATACCAAATTCATGCCTTAAATATTATTAGGTTATAGTGAAGATTCATTATCCTATAGACTGATGGATCTTAAAATAAAAATGATTTTCATTAGTAGGGATGTAGAGTTTGATGAGAAAAGTGCAACTAGTTTGCCTTCCATAAGCTCACATGATTTAGTATTCAGACCTCTAGATAATTTAGAAGGTCACAAACACATTAAAGGTGATAATGATGATGAGGATGATTAGTTAGTTAATATAAATCAACCCATAATAATAGTGCAACATATGCCTAAATGGTATACAAGTACATTAAGAGATGCTAAACTAGATAGAGTTTTAGACACATTGATTACTAGACCAAGGACTCATAGCATGACTCAAGATGAGGTCAATTTGTCCCTAATGAGCATAGTTGTAAAATCAGTATAGCCCTTGACAATTTAGGAACCCTAAAGTCTAAACTTGGAAGGATGTTATGGATGCATAATAATAATCATTGATGAAACATAAAACATGGCAGCTTGAATATCTTCCACTAAGGAAGAAGCCAATTGGTTGTAAACGGGTCTACAAAATAAAATAAAAAGCATATGGTAGTATTGATAGGAACAAAGAATGACTCATATCAAAGGCTTATGCACATAAGGAAGACATAGATTATGAGGAGACATTTGTTCCTATGGACAAGATCAAAATAATCAGAGTGATATTTTCTATGAATACATAATTTGGATGGAAGATCCACCAAATAAATGTAAAAATTTCCTTTCTCAATGGACATATACAATAAGAGGTTTACATGAAACAACTAGATGGTTTTTCCTCATTTGGTAATTAAGGAAAAGTAGTTAAACTCATTATATATATATATATATATATATATATATATATATATATATATATATATATATATATATATATATATATATATATATATATATATATATGGTCTCAAATAGGATCCCTGAGCCTAGTACATAAATATTGTTATATGGTCTCAAATAGGATCCCTGAGCCTAGTACATAAATATTGTTGAACATTTCATCCAACATGGATTCCAAAGGTGTCCCTATAATACAAATCTCCACCTAAAACAACAAGGAGAAGATATTTTAATTATTAAATTATATGTCAATGATTTATTCATCACTAGTAGTTTAGTGAAGATGATAGATGAAACCAAGAAAGATCTTAATCAATCATTTGACATGACAGATCCTAGGCTTCTACACTCTTATCCTGGATTAGAAGTATGGAACAAGGAATACCACATCTTTGTGTCCTAGATAAAATATGCCAAGATAATGATCAATAATTTTAGGAAGATGGATAGTAATCCAATTGCTACTCCTATGGAGATAAAGCTTCAATTGTCTCATACAGATCTATCACCACAAGTAAATACAACTCTCTATTGGTAATTTCTTGGGAGTATTATTTACTTAACATATACTAGGCTAGACATCAGCTATGTAATTAGCTATCTTTTATGGTTCATGTAGGAGCCAAGATATGTCTCAATGGAAATAAATAAAGTGAATACGAAGACATATCAAGGGTACAATGAACTTTGGCCTAGAATATAAGAAGAATGACAATTTATTCTTGATAGGATATTTCAACTCAGATCATGCAGGAAATATTGAGGAAAAAAAATACACTTTTGGATATGTGTTCTTTTTAGGATCTAGTCTTATATCTTGGGGGACCAAGAAATATAAATTTCTTTCTTGATCTTCCACTGAAGCAAAATATCATGTTGTAGGAGGAGATGTCTGCAAAGCAATATGGTTACATTATATACTAGAAGGATTGGGAGTACCACAAAAGACACCTACCATCCTGTACTGTGATAATGAGGGTGTTCTCAAACTTGTTCACAATCCAATATTTCATGAATTCACAAAACACATTGAGGTGTAAGTTCATTTCATTTATGAACATGTACAGAAATACAACATCTAGCTCTAGTATTTCCCTATAGAAGAACAACGTGCAGATGTCTTCACCAAGTCACTTGCACGTGACAAATTTGAGATATTTAGATAATTTCTCTCCTAGTCACTTCAAGATATGCTGAATTAAAGGGGATAATGCTAGATTATAATAAGGTGATTAATTCACCATAGACTTTATTGTTTATTTGTTTTGTTAGTTTTACCTGTGAACTCCATCCTGGGTTTATTGTTATTTCACCATCCTATATTTTAAGATATTTTGTGCTATTATTTTGGTTATTTAATATCCCTCTATAATAATTCTTTGTTAGATGAATAATATTATTATATTCATGCTCTCATTTATATGGGCCCATAATATTACTAGTATGTGATATTCTCAATCATTCCTCTAGAAACTACAAATCTTAGTAATAATCTTCACCAAAACCTTATTTTACACTTCTACCCATCCATTTGATTGAGGATGATATGTTGTACTCTTATTATATGAAATCATAAAATCTTATATTAATATTTTGATAGTATTATTTATAAAATGTTATGCCTATCACTTATCAATTTTTTTGGGCATCCAAACCTTGTAAATTTTCATATATAAACTTCACATCTTTTACACTACAACTTAGAGTCATAGATGCCTTAACCCATTCAGTGAAATAGTCTATCATAGTTATACTATATATAATATTATATCACGTAGATGTAGGATTAATAGGCCCTATGAAATTAATTCCTCATTTATCAAATGTTTTATTAGACAAAATTAGTTGAGAAGGCATCTCATTGTTAGATTATAATAAACGATGATTAATTCACCATAGAAAAATATTATTATTTTGTTAGTTTATTTTATTTTATTTTACCCATGCACTCTATTTTGGGTTTATTTTTTATTCCTTTTCCTATATTTTAGGAGGTTGTTTATATATCTATGTGGTTATATAATAGCCCATGTAATACTTTGAATTTTAACTAAATATATTATTATTCATGCTCTACATTTGGTTTTAGAGCAGAATTTATTTTTAGGGAAATAACAGGAGGTGGAGCCCTGAGGCACCCTCATATTATAGTTAGAGGAAAGAATTGAGAATCTTGTGCTCTCATTCTCCAAGTTATCATTTACCAAAGCCTCTCCCATAGACATTACTGAGCTTATTCATGTTTGTTATTATTGTGTTCAAACTTTCAATCATTCTCTCACAATATTTCTCTTGTTTGAATGATTTTCATGGAAATTTATACTTGTTTCTAATGGTTATCAATCACTTGCAATTTTTAAAAATCCAATTTGGATTAGTTCATACAACCTTTTAAAGGCCAAATATACAGACTGATTTATTTTGATAACTCCTTACCCTAGTACAATTTTTGGTCATAAAATTCCATATGGATCAGATTTTTGAAATATGATACCATAGTGCAGTATGAAACTATCCTAGCTTCTACCTCATACCATGTCATACACCATCTAGTCAGGTCATGTATTGTTTTGGAGAACTTAAATAGGGAACCTACAATCTATTTTAGTCAATCTACATAACTACATGGTTTTTCTCTATTTGGGGGGCTATGTTATGAAATATGGAAGGCTAGTTATTAGAGGAGATAAAAAAATATCTAATATTTCATGTTCATTTGAGATGTATAGTTTTTCATGAGTTCAGATGATCATTTTAAAACTTTTTCATAGCCCATTCTTAAGGTATTGTTTGAATATTTTTAGGCATTTAAATACAAGTTTTGTCATTTATAAACTTAAAATAATGCTCAGGTGGGTTGGTAGCTATATATTTTAGCAAAGAGGAGGTTATAGGTTCCAATCCTCCCAAAGTATATTTTTAAAGACAAAATTTAGCCAAACCCCCAAATTTGGCAATTCTGATAAAATTAGCTACAACTAATTAAATTAGAGGTAAAACTTATATATTTTTTATTTTTTCCAAAAGAGGCCAAAGAGCCCAATTTTTTTTAGAATGGGAGGGATATTATTTTTAAAAATGGATTAAGTGGTTTTTGTTCATTGTAATCACTTATTTTCACAAAGCATTGTAATATTTCATTTTTTCAAGCAAATACATTTTTTAAAAATAGTACATTTATGCACAATCACAATGTTTAGTCACAACTATGTCTCTGACTCATGTGTATGGGTAAAGTTATCACACTTGATTTACTACATACATAGCCTAACATAACTACAACATTAATGTCTAGTCACCTTCCCTCTAAACCATAGTGAAGAAATAAGGTTAAACATGTAATGATATATCCCTCCATTTTACCCATTTGATTCAATCAAAAAACATAAATCTTGACAAGTGGAAATTCCAAGTATATAAGGAAATTACACCCATGTATGAGAAATTCCATATAATCAAGTGTTAATGATTTCTCAAACCTCTTTTATTACTATCTAATTTCCATATATCATTCTATTTCATGTATGTTTACACTTATTTCATGTTCCATTAGGTATAAATAAAGGGCAATATTATTTCATGTATCAATGGGTATAAAGGAAGGAAACATATAAGGAAAGGTTTGGTATATTAGACTAACAATATATATAAAGGGAGACATTGATACCTAGAGTGAAAAGGGACCAATCCATATTTTAGTCAAATTTTACACAATGGCTATAAATGGACCAAAATTCTTTCTGCCAAACTCATAGCTTTTATCCATTAACAACTATGCCACTTGGAAAATAAAAATTAGGACACATTTTGAATTTGAAGACCTTTGGCCTATTATCAATGGCACATTCACTTGACATTCCACTAACATTAATCATTAGCATAAGTTTGATAAAGAAAACTAGAAGGCAAAACTGATAATAATATTTAGGGCATTATATGAGGTACAAACTCATATCCATGAGGCCACAATAACTAAAGATGCTTGAGATAATCTCCAAATAGTCTATGAGAGTAAAAATCAAGGTACCATTCTCAATTTATAGATTCAACTTCATTCACTCAAATTGAAGTCTAGTGAGAAAGTAGAATATTTTCTATGACATGTTCCAACCCTAAGGGCTTCACTCTAAGCATTGGGAGAAATAGTGTTAGATGTATATCTTGTACCTATTTCCTTGAGAGCACTTTCACTCTCCTATAGGATATTCATGACTACTTTGATAGTCATAGAATAGAAACCAATTTTTTCCAAGTTAGTAAACATGTTGCAACAAGAAGAGTCTATGCATACAGAAGAAGTGGAATCAAAAGAACATGCTTTTACCTCTCATCAAGAAAAAATGGAATAAATAGATCAAGTATTATAAACCAAAGCAAGGTCATAAACACAATGCATAGGGTAATAAAAAATATAAATTCTACCTTATATGTGGAAGAAAAGGCCATAACCTTAAGTATTGTTGGTATAACTCATTTACATAGGGATTTTCAAGGAACAATAATCCTAGTAACCAATAATCATCTCATCCACATAAAGGACATAGAAAATAGAAAGGTCACTGGAATAAGTAATCCAATCAATAAAGTAACATTGTATAATAGGAAGAAACCCCTTTAGATGTGGACTTCCTACATACTACATGGTCTCATGAAGAATCAACATCACAAGTTTTTATTTGGTATGTCAACTCAGGTATCACTTGACACATGATTGGAATATGAGATTTGTTCTATAGTATGATTGAGACCTCTCCTAAAAATCATGTCTATTTGGGTGATCATTCATCTTACCATGTTCAAGGTATTGGAAACATCTATTTACCATTTGGACATAATGCTTACAAAGTCTCAGACATTTTATATGTTCCCAAACTCTCAAAGAATCTTCTATCAGTCAATCAATTACTTGACCACAATTTCAAGGTTGAATTTGAATGAAAATGTGAAAAAATATGTGTTTGATAAAAAATAAGTCAAAATGATAGAAAATTGTTGTACAAGACTCAAAAGTTGGAAAAAATTTCCAACTTGACTTCATGCAAAAAAAAATCAAGCAATTATGGCAAAAGACATAGACTCAAAATAATTTTGGCATAGAAGATTTGGTCACATTAGTTTTTTATCTTGACACACTCCACCATTATAAAATGGTAAGAGGATTTCCATATCTAAAAATTGGTACAAACAAATGTCAACATTGCTTAGTAGACAAATGACATAGAGATCCATTTTAGAAAATTACATATCAGGCCCATGGAAAATTTTACCTAGTACATATCAATATATGGAGACTGATGTCACCTAGTCATGTTGGGTTTAAATAATTCATGCTCTTTGTTGATGATTTTTACAAAAATGTGGGTTTATTGTGTGAATAGAAAGATCAAAACCTTTGAAACTTTCAAAAAATTTAAAGTTGCTATTGAAATAGAGACTGGTTCAAAAATCATAACTCTCCACTCAGATCATTAGGGGGAATTTACCAATAATTAATTTAAAGTGTTTTTTTCAATAAAATGACATTCATCATCAAATGGAAACTCCACGTACACCACAAAAAATAATGTTGTTGAATAGATGAATCATACTATCATGGAAATGGTGTGATGTATGCTACATGATTTAGATTTTACAAAGGCATTTTGGATAAAATCAATAAAAACTATAGTCTATCTTCTCAATAGAATTCCCACTATAGATCTTGATGGGGTAAAACAACAAGAAGAATTTTAAAGGAAAAATCCATATATATCACATATTTGAGTCTTTGGATGCAAATATAGTATGCATATTCCCAAAGTAGAAAGGACTAAACTTGACATGAAAGTAGAAAAGTATGTCATCTTAGGGTACAATGAAGAAGCACTTTCCTATAGATTAATGGATCCAAAGATAAATAAAATATATACAAACATGGATGTTGAGTTTTTTAAGAATATAGAAGCATAATAACCTTCTAAATGCTCACTTAGTACACCAATCAATCTTATAGAGAATGCATAAGTTGAAAATCCACTAGATGATGATGATGATGATGATGATGATGATGATGATGATGATGATTTAAATAATGGTCTAGCTCCACCACCAATAGGTACCACTCAACATATTCATAAATGGTATGTAAGTACATTATGGGTTGTTAAATAGGATAGAGTTATAGACACATTGAGTACTAGACCAAGGACTCATAACATGACTCAAAATAAGCTCAATTTGGCCCTAATGAGCATAGTTATAGAATTAAAAGAGCCCTCTATAGTTTAGTAAGCCCTAGAGTCTAAACCTTGGAAGGATGCCATGAATGCATAATTTAAATCATTGATAAAACTTTAAACATGGTAGCTCAAAGATCTGCCACCAGGGAAGAATATAGTCAATTATAAATGTGTATTCAAAACTTAATATAAATCAAATGGAAGTATTGAAAATAACAAGGCTCAACTCATACTAAAAGGATATACACAAAATGAAGGCATATATTATGAGGAGACATTTGCTCCTATATCCAAGATCAAGATAATCAAAATGATATTTGCTTTGGTTGCATAATTTTGATTGAGGATCCACCAAATAGATGTAAAAAGTGTCTTTCTCAATGGATATATACAAGAATGAGTTTAAATGACACAACCAAAAGGTTTTATCACTCTTGGTAATGAATGAAAAGTATGTAAACTCATCAAATCTCTACATGGTCTCAAACAGGCTACATAAAAATCAATGAACATCTCATTCAACATAGATTCTAGATGAGTCCCTATGATCCAAATCTCTACCTCAAATTACAAGGGGGAGAGATTGTGATTATTTAAATATATGTTAATGATCTATTCATCACTGGAAATTCAATAAAAATGATTGATGCAACCAAGAAAGATCTAAACTAGTCATTTGACATGATAGATCTTGGGGTTCTACACTATTGTCTTTGATTAGAAGTATATGAAAAGGAACAACACATATTTGTGTCCCAAATGAAATATGTCAAGATAATTCTTAGAAAATTATGGATGATGGATAATAATCCAATTACTATGCCTATAGAGACAAGGTTTTAGTCATCTCGTATAGATCCATCATTGCAAGTAAATACAACTCTCTATCTATAGTTGATTGGGAGTCTTATTTACTTAACATATATTATGCCAAACATCAACTATGTAGTTAGCTATCTTTTATACTTTATGCAGGATCTGAAGATGTCTCTCTAGAAAGCAATAAAATAGATACTAAGATATATCAAGGGTACAATGTACTTTGGCATAGAATATAATAAGAATAATAATTTCTTCTTGATAAGATATTCACACTCAGATCATACATGAAATATTGATGATAGAAAATCCACTTTTGGATATGTTTTCTTTTTGTGATCTGGTCCTATATCATGGGGGATCAAGAATTTTTTTTGTCTCTTTATCTTATACTGAATTAGAATATCTTGATGCACGAGGAGTTGTCTGCGAAGTGATATGGTTACATTGTATAATAGAAGGATTGGGAGTACAATAGAAGACACATACCATCCTATAATGTGATAATGAGGTTGTTTTAAAAAAAATTCACAATCCAAACTTTCATTAATTCACATAACACATTTAGGTTCAAGTCCATTTCATACTTGAACATGTACAACAACACAACATCCAACTCTAGTATTTCTTGATAGAAGAATAATGTGTAGATGTCTTCACCAAGTCACTTGCACATGAAAATTTTGAGTAATTTATGGAATTGAAATCATGTTCACTTAAATCTATGTTGAATTATGGTGGATAATGTTATATTATAATAAATGGTGATTAATTCACCCTAGTAGAATATTGTTATTTTTATTTTATTTCACACATGAACTCTATTCTAGGTTTATTTATTATTCCTCCTTATATATGTTAGGAGGTTATTTGTCTACCTATGTAATTATGCCATGGAATTTTATGTTACTTTACATTTTATCTAAATATATTATTATTCATTCTCTACACTCATCCCTTTGGTTAAATTATCCCATGCACTTATAGATGGTGTGGTGTTTTACAACCCTATTTGCATCTTAAAATAATATTGGCCACCAAAGCCCACTTTGTATTTTTTTCTCATATTTAATTTACCTCTAAAATATCCTCCCATTATCCCTTGATTTGATTGTTCCAATATGTTTAATCTCAAAAAAAATAGGGCCACTTTGTACAAAACATCATCTTTTCCCAGCTTATAGAGAAACCCATTGATAATGGTAAAAGATAAAGCTCATACGACTAACTATTTCTTATCATGTTCTATGTAATACTTATTAAATATAGCATGCTTTATAAAAATTTTGATATCCTCAAATTATTATGGGATTTTAGTCACTATCAATAGGTGCACATCTATAAATTCTTCTTGTAACTCTTTTAGGTTCCTCCCCTATTTAAATATAACTAAGATGGTTTAGTCCAACATTTTTATTAACTAGTTTTACATTTATTTTAAACTATAATTAGTTAAATATAATTAAGCACATATAAATTATCCCTACTAACATTGGTTTATTAACCAATTGCCACAATGCTTGGTGATTAGTGAAAAACTCATTTGGGGTAGCCAACAAGTAATGTCAAAACTTTTGAAGTGCAAAGACCACCACCAAGGATTATTTCTTTGTTTTCATATAGTTTTTATTAGTTTCATACTTGTGACTCATGATTTTAATTGGATGATCTAGACCTCCATCTCTAATTTTCATTAACACAACTCCTAATACATTGACATAGACATGGAACAATCTATTTTAGTCTGGGAAAACTAAAATCAATGTTATGACTATCTTATATTCAAATCTATAAAACTTGTATATCATTCAAGCATCCATTTTAACTTACTTTATTTTCAAAATAAATGTTCATGAGGTTCTAAAGTAGTTTCATAACCTTGAATGAATTTATGATAATAGCTTGTGTGACCTAGAAATTATCGCACTTCTATAAAGTTTATTTGTAGTTTGAGTCCCATTGTGACTAAAATTTTTTATTGCTCCCCAGAAATGACATCATTGTAGATAACATGTCTAAGCATTATGCCAAATGGTTCTAAAAAATAGATAATTCTTTAAATTCCATACGATTTACAATGTTTGATATCTCTCCAACATTAATAATAATTTAGGTATATATTATTTTAATAAAGATAAAATAACCTAATCATTTAGGTAGACCTTTATAAAATCATTAATGAAGTCTCTAAATTTTTTAACTACTCTAGAGAATAATCCTGGTGTGTTTTTTAGTCCAAACAACATTACCTTATAACTAAATGACCTACACTCTATTGTAAAATTCATTTTTTATTCATTTTTAGATACGATGGGGATCTAATTATATACATTGAAACCATATATAAACAATTTAGATTCATGCCCTATAAAAAAAATCAATCACCTCATCCATTAAAGGAATGGGGAAGTGATCATTGACATAAACATCATTTAATTCTTGATAATATCCAAAAACTCATACATTTCGTATCTTTTTAGGTTGTACCACCATGAGAATAACCCAATTTGAATTCTCAACTATATATATGATTTCAACTTCCCTCATTTGATCATTTTTTTAATTTTACCTTCATTTTTATGTTGGGATTTAGCCTACAAGGTCACTTTTTAATTAGGTGTGCATACTCTTTTAGTTCAATATACATCTCACCCAAGGAATGGTCTACGCCCTTAAATTTAAAAAAAATAGTTGGGAACATATATTTATACTCTAAAAATAATTTAACCTCCTTAGATATCTATTTTTATGTCCAATAATCACCAATGGTTATTAATTTTAGTACTATCTTTGTCCCGATGTTCTCAATTTGTTTCACATCAATTGCTAGTAAATTTTGCTTGGTTCAAACTTAATGGAATCCATTACTTTATTTGGAATACTTTCTCTATGATATTAATATTTAAAAATTTATATTATTTTGTATTACCTATGTTCTTCCTCTCAGGTATCTTTATTTCCTTTTTAGGTTCAAAAAATCCTTTTGAATCTAGGTCCTCTCTTTTAGTGTGATTAGAGTCACTTGAATTATTCCATATTTTATTAAAATATTTGAACATTAATCCTTATTGATCAATTTTATTATAGTAATAGTCTATATTTTTTAATGATTTTTCATTCCATTTCCTCTCCATAAAAGGTATATCCTCTTCTTTCCCTTGACATAAGAAAATTTTCAAAATTTTAGATCCTTGTGCATCATTAGATTTTCATATTAAAATAAAAAAGTTTGAATAAAATATTATGGAATTTATGGCCATTTATGTGTCTCTCATATGTGTTCCTAATTCATATACCATGATTTGGGAAGATGATCTAAATTATGTTCAAAAAAATGCATCCAATATCTTGGATCAATTTGTTGTGATTTCTATACTTCGACGTAATTATGGACATGTATCTATAAACATTTCCCTCTTATAATAATGGATAACTATATGATATATAATTTATAATATGAAACTTGGCCCATAAAGTTTTCACACATCCTCTCAATTAAGTTTTTTGGACCTATGAATAGCCCAACAACTAGTTGTATCCCCTTCTAATGCATACTTTAATGTATTAACTCACATCTCTATATCTAGGATATGATTCTCTATCCTATGAAGGAACCCCACCAAATATTATATAGTAAAATATTGAGTTAGATGTAATTATTGGGTGAGAACATTTTCATGGGTCTTAATTCATGATCACCACACACCCAATGAATCTTGTGAGCATTTAAATCACCACTAATTGAGGAAGTTAATTCCCATGGTATTTTTTCCTTCATAGTGGATTCAATATAATATATATAAATAATATTTAATTGATATACATGATCAATATATGATCATTTAGGAGATCACATATAATGGGACTTACACTCTTCTATTTAGAATTGAGGGCATGTTTGAAGTGTTTAGACTATTTATACCCATGGTTGTTCTATTTATAACAAAATCAATATCTCATGTGTAGGTTGTGAAATTTAATAAAACTATCTACTTCATATATATTTTGGTTTATACTTTTTATTAACTTTGAACTATATATCATCCCTATATGCATATGGAAAAGATAGTTATTTGGGTATCATGTATGGATTACACTTAGTTTTATTCAATTGTATGAAAATATTACATCCACCTGGTATGCTTCTAATTGGTTTTCCATAATTTAAATGGTCATATGACCATCATAGGCTTATTTTTTAAAATTAAATCAAGATTATGAGTCTCACTCATCTTCATGTCAAACAATTCAAAATACCCATGCATAATTAAGTCATCCATGTTTATCTCTACATATTTAAGTCTTCCAATAGGTTAGAATTCACCATAATCTACCAAACTCATATTAATAGGATTATAATTTAGGATTCACCTTTCAATAGGAATCATACTTGTGGTGCTCAAAAAAATAAAAGACAACATTAGGAACTACATATCCTATGAGCTCAATGTCCATTATTACATCCACATCTTGTGGCTTCTAAGTTTTGAAATACCATACCAATCATTATGTTATTTGATGTCCTCTTTGTGAACAATCTAACAAATTATGTAGTAAATTTTTAATATCTTTGGAGATATCTTCATTTCATAGTGTACTTACCAGTTTCAATAGGTTTATCAAAGTTGTGACTATTCCCTCTTGTAGTAGGATCTAGATGATTTATCCATATATTTGGGAATCACTTTTCATAAGATATTCTTCATTGGTATTTTCATTCTAAATTGACAATAAAATATGGGATACTTCATTTGTCATGACCTTCTCTCTTGTATGATCTAGATACCTATCCTCTCAAACCTTTTTATTTAATTTTTTAAAGGCATACCTAGAGGTGGAATACATGTTATCTATTGAGTAAGAGGCTCATCTCAATGGGGTGAGGTGACATAAATAAATACCCATATATATATAGGCTCTACCTCGACCTATATCTATATAGATATGACATATATATAAAAACTATCAATTCCTAGTAATAACATGTTTATTCTAATAAGAGTGTTCCATGTTCACATATTCCATTATCTTCTATTTTATATATTTCTCTAATATTAGGTATTATTTAGTATTATTTTGTCTTATAATTCTACAATATGCAAAAAAAAAAATCATGTTATGGGTTACAAGGATAGTTTCATGTGTGGTTCATTTCTCAATACTGATAACAAGTAATACATTGTCAGAGTTGTCTATACCCTTTAATATGAATTTATTTTTGCCTCCCTAATATCCTCCATGTATTTAAGGTGATCCCCACCCTTTTTATTGAATAAAATATCCTCCATATTTCTTTTGAGGTGAAGGAGGTACCCAATTTGGTTTTTATTGTGGTGATGTTGGGGCCCATCCCTATTGGTATTGATGTGAAATGGGTGTCCATCAAGGTTTATATTAAGGAGAATTAGGATTCCACCCTAGTTGGTACTAAGGATAATGAGTAGTACACCATGGTGTAAATTATGATATTGAGGGATCCCATCCACCTTGTGTTGCGACCTTGACATCTTGCACTAACACATTTCATTTTGGTACTAGGAGACTACTACAAAGAGACTGTGAATGAATTTAGAGTAATGTCCTCTTTTATATCTTAAAATCCCCAAAATAATTTTCATTATGGTTATGGGATTTTAAAAAACTATGGAATACAACTCATAATTGTCACAAAAACTATTATAGTAACTGAAAATTTATAATTGCATGTCCTATGGTGTGACATACTTAGTATAAATCTATTTTAATATTTGGGAATTCATTCCTATGGTTCCCATATTTTCCACATTCAATTCACCATATATAATACTTTTATTTCTTCCCCTCCTATAGTTCATCCATCATGCATAATAAAACATCCAACTTGGCATCAATTTTTGTAGTGCTAGGGGGATATTCTCCACAAACCTCTATCTATTCTAATTTGATTTAAACTAATCTTAACTCACATTTTTTTTCAAATTGAGCTTGGCCTATAAAAAAATGAATATTTATTTATAGTCCCTCTATAAACCAAGTAGATTTGTCCAAATCCAAAAACTAAAAAATTCACTCTGCTCATCACATCACAAAACTAGTGATCATAATCCCATATGAATTATCCAATTTTATTTCTAATTACTTTCAAATCTTGAATGGTTTTTTTGACACACTTTTTCATCTTATAGTTTTAGGGTCATATTTGCTTGATTATTCTTGAAAATAACCTCTATATCTTAACCAATAAAATCTCATATAAATTTTCACTTCTTGTTTGCCTCATCCATTACACCCTTAACCTACCATTTATTTTTAGGTCAAAATATACTACTCTAGGTTATTTTACTTATCATATGACATCAATGAAGAAAAATATCCTATAGTTAGTGACATGTTTCCTATAGTTTGGCTAGTTATAACTAGTTTGAATAATTATTTCACCGGTATTTTTTATATACACATAATATTTTTAAACTTTACAATTAATTATGCTTTCTCTCTTGTAGGAACCCTTCAAGTCTCAATCTCTCCAAGTGCACACCTTATAGGGTGCACTAGGAAAGGGTTGGGAAAACAATTATAAATTTTCATGATTGTTGTTCCCTATACCAACATAAACCTCTCCTATACATTTTCCTAAGATTTAACACCTCCCTTACACATTCCTCCAAGCAATTCACTACCTCAAATAGACCTACCTAAGCCAAAACCTCTTTTTGTCATCCACCTATCATAATTAAATGGGCCAACCCTAATCTTATAAATGAGCATGTTATGTGATTAAGATGGCCTAGCTGACTTAATCTAGGACCTAACTACTTTATTTCCTAAAGGACTAGGTTGACTGTGTCTGCTAAAATTTTAGAAGGGTTTAGGGTTAGATTTGGATATATAAACACATCCTTCACACCATTTTCATTAGAGAGAGATAAAGATAATCATTCATTTATGCATCTATTTATCCACCATTATAATTGAGGAGTCATTACTTAGGTTTTAATATTTCCTTTGGAGAGAATAATCTTGTCTTGTGGGAAAATTCTTTTGGATGCATAGGAAAAGTTGGGTAGCCTAGAGTTGGCCTATCTTTGTTATCCTTACAAATCACAATAACCTCTTGAAAAGAACCATTGGCCAAGGGAGATATTGAGGCTCGATGGGTTCATCTTCAAGGTAAGTATTCCTAAATCTTGTTACTCTTTTATTAATAGATAGATTTGCATGTGTTAGCTTATGAGTATATTTCTTGCTCCATGAATTAGGATTACCTCTAAATTTAATTAAGTAGAGTTCTTATTTGCATATTTAATTTTATGTTTATCATCCCCTATTTATGCCGTAATATTTGGTGAGAACTATATTATATTTAATATACTTTTTCATTTACTTTGTTAGAAGCCATAGGACGTAACTAGGGTTATTATGTGGTATTGCTCAACTAGAGGCTTTGGAACCCTCTCTAGTGATATTGTGTGCTAAGATACCCCTTAATTAGGTATATAAGATCCATATTGGTCATGAACCCAATTGTCTAAATGTAAAAATAAGTGGAAGGGCTAATTTGATTTATCTTCTCTAAGCTAGGATTGATTTTTAGATCAACTTCACTTTATCTTGTATATATTTTGGTGAACCCAATATTAACTAACCCTTACAAGTTTTATTTCACACCTTCATTTATTATAATTTATTAATTATTTCATTCTTACATCATTGAATTGAATGTATTGACTCAATATAACATTCTATACATAGGTTTAATAAATAATCAATATGATCAGCTCTATTTTGCTTTGTGGAGGTCATCTCTAACCACAGGTAACTAGATTGATCCACTTGACTTAGTTCACTTCTTTGCATACAAGTTTTTAGACTCATTCAACCTAGTTGACTTGGTTAACATGTTAAAAATATTCATTTGGATATCACAATATGAAAAATAATAAATTCAACATCATTAAAAATCATCAGGTTCATTCTTACCAACTCAATCATTTATGCCTTTCATTTTAGTCCTATTTTTCACAACTTTTAGTCTATAAAACTGTAGCCCTACTATATACTCAATCGACTAGATCGACCTTTTTTTGTAGTTGTTTCTTGACCAAGAGACTCAGTCAACTCATTTGACTATTTTTTTTGGCATTTTATTTAATAGACAAAATCAACACAGTCAATTATGTTATGTATTATTTGCATACTTGATTGGCCTAATCAAAATTGTATTCTTTAAGAAATAGAATTAACTAATATTTATAATAATTAAATCACCTTTCATTTTTTTGCTTGTTTGCTTTGAGTATCACACATAGAATAAATAGGAAAGTTCAATTTATTGATTTAGTCACTATTTTTTATTTTATTCACACACTTCCAAACTAAATCATATTAACAAACATTAAGCAAATTCTACTCAAGGTCTACTAGTCTATCCTCATTTTTACCAAGTATTTATCTTCCTTCCCTAATCATGATTTTATTATTTGATGATAATAAAAAATTGAATCAAACAAACATGATGAGTTTTACAAATCCCAATAGGTTCTATAAAACACATTTGGTTTCACTTACCATAAATCAAAGTAATGTCATGTTGCCACCTACACTACCAACTATGGGACTCCTTACTCTTCCATGGAACTTAACCCCTTGTTTTAATTAGAAGATGACCATGACCTTGAATACATGATTGAAATGATCTTTTTCATCAATGAAAATCCTCAACATATAGAAAAATATCCTTAAAACATCTATAACCTCGTGATGGGACCTCATATAAGATATCCCTATTCACCTTCCCCTATATTTTCCCAAGGATTTGGGGCAATCTCTTTCTTTTTATCTACACCTTTTCCCTCTATTATGTCTCTTTCCCACACTATGACATCATCTTATATGTCTTCTTCTACCTCCATGACAAGTATTAATAAAAACATGTTAGGTTAAACCTATAATGGGTTTCTTCAAAATACCCACATCCACATCTATGCTACTAGTGGATCTTATGTTACCAATTATTCTTATGCTACTGGTGTATCTCATGATACTAATGCTTCTTAAGATACTAGTGCATCTTATGCTACTAATGATTATTATTTTACTAGTGTGGCACATGTCACTACCTCATCTCACACTCATAGTGCATCTAAAGATCTCAACACCTCACATAATGATAATGCATCAAATGTTGTTTCCACTAGCCAAAATGTTACTTAAACCAATCAACTTCTATTATAAATGCTTAACCAAATGCATAAATTTCAAACTAATAATTAAAATAAAATGATTCAAATGTAAAATCACCTAATATATCTCCAAAATCAATCTCAAAATGCTCAATGGGGAGCACAAAATCCTAATTCCCTCCCCACCCCACCCCCCTCCCCGTGCCCTTAGAGATTCGCATGCTAACCTCATATCACAACCCCCACTTATCAATAAAACTATCAAACATTTACAAAATGAACCTCTAATACCTAAAATTACCAACATTGACATAAGATGTATCACTCCCACCATCACTTATAATGGATCTATGGATCCTACCCTATAATTAAAAACATTTGGAAACCTTTACAAAGATTGGGTTAAACTTAATACTTTCACTACCACTAAACTCTTAGATAAAATTATTTCAAGAGATACTTTATATTGATACAATTAACTAAAAACACACTCCATTACTAGCTTAGAATACCTGGTCAATTCGCTAGTCCAAGAATTCGAAACTAGTGATCTTTCTGAAAATAACTTAGCTCATTTCATTAATTGTAAACAACTCAAAACCAAAATGGCATAAGTTTTAATCAAATGATGGAAAATTTTATCTAATAAATATGAGCATAATATGGTAGATGAAAACCTCTTCCACCTATTTACTAATGCTCTCCACCCTAAATTAAAATATTATGTTAGGACCCTTTCTCCCAAAACTTTAGAAGAGGTTCTTCACCAAGCTAAATGCCAAAGCTTTCTGCTGTGTCAATATGAACCTCCTCAACCTACAATGGGAACTCACATGCTTATCAAAAATAAAAATCATCATGTAAAAAATGATGGTATTATTGACACTTATGACACCATCTAAACTATTGATCTAAACAATACCATGGAGCATGTTCCTCCTCCCAACAACAATTCATAGCATAATCCCACATTTTCTCAAAACAATCATACTAATGTGCACAAACTATTATCATTAGCATAAATTCAAAAATGTCTTCCAAGACCTCTATCAGGAGATATTGACCCCACTCATCATATGAAATCATGGTATGATCCAAATAATGTTTTTTGGTTTCATGCAAGTTGGGGCCATTCTCATGAGACTTGTAGAAAATTAAGAAATCTTGCTATGGATTTTCTCCTTGGTCCCAAATTTGACCATGAATCCCTCAATAGGTAAATGTCAAAAATCTTATGACACATCAATCAAATCTCATGAGACTCAAACTAAAAATATATATTTAAACCAAGATAATTCTCATTTATCTATCTACAAGGATCCCCTTCCTAATCACCAAGACAACATTGGGAAACGTACCCCTAATACTAACAACATTGACAATATTATAGATCTCAACACTAATGATGAAAATGTGGCTAATATGACTAATATGAGAAGAGTAATTATTTATATTGATTCAAAACCCATACCTAACCATCACACCTATTCAACATTTCACATTATTTAAGACACTTCCCCATCCCATCTAAGATAATTAGGGTATGAGGAACAAACACACATACAAACACCATCCCGAAAAACACAAAATGACTATACCTCTCATACCAATGATATAACTTCTACTCTTTCCCCAACTTCCATACCACAAGAAAACATACCTAAAAATAGTGTTTATTCTACTCAACCACAATAAATACCTCAAAATTTACATAAGGTCAATAAACCTACTTAAACCAACCACCACTTATCAACATAAGTTTCATTACACATCCAACCCCCCCTTCAAAGTATCTATTACAAATCTATGCACCTCTATCTAACAATCCTCTCATGGGTTATGATGAATGGGATTCTATTGCATAACTTTCCCAACTCCCATCTCAAATTGTCCTCTTAGATATTATTAGAACTTATCCCTACCATTAGAATCACCTAACATAACTATTATTCAAAATGAACTTCCCTCATATTCCTCCTATAGGGATAGAATCTACCTTATATAGATATGAAGATAGCATACTTCAATAATGTGAAGAGATGTCCATGCATGTCGATAAAATAATGGACACTTCCCTCTCACTTAAGTTTCCTATCTCTTCTATGACTACTAATGAGATATTGCTTCATGAAAATTATCCTACCTTATTCATTATCATTCAAATAATCAATATCAAAGTTAAGCATGATTTAATTTATGAAGTTCTAGGCACTTGTGTTTCCTCCCTTGACTTTATTAAAACACTTGAATACTTTGAATGTGACCTTAAATCCACATGCAGTACACGGCAAGACTATGATAAAAGATAAATGCCTCTTCTAGGTTGTGTTTGGGTTCAAATTACCATTCCTACCATTACTGTCTATGTGAAAGTCATGATATTTAACTTTACACTTTATTATAATATCTTATTTAGTTGACTTTGGACTCATTGCATGAGAGTAGTTTCTTCATCCACATGCCAACGTGTCAAATTTACTTATGATGGTACTATATACAAGATTCAAGGGGACATGAATCCTTTGAATTTCAAACAATTCCAAGAATGATGTGTCTTTAAAATACCCACCCTTGAACCCTTACTTAGTGTTTCATTTTAGAATACCAATACTTTTATTATCCCATCAACTTCATTATAGGTTATAATGGTCATCCAAAATTAATTAAAAATATTCCACCTAACCTATTAGACTCTAATGATGATGATGATGAATCAGATGAGATAATACTAAAGATCAAAACTTATGATCTCTCCTCAAAAATCATCACTCAACTTCCTCCTTATATACAACCTTGATCCTGTCAACAAATGTTTTATGACATACCATTTAATTTAGCCAAAACTAGACATTTCATTCATCATGCTTCCTCAATCAACAAAATAGTTCACACATGTACTATAAACTTACATACACCTAATTATGGTGATTGGTTATTCTTTAGATGACCCATTTTTATTTATATTCATCCATGCTATAAATCTTGAGGTTCTTAGATATCATTCTTCTTTATTCCAATCTTCTAGTTATTTTTCTATCGTTCCTTCTATTATAATACCTAATATGAATTTTTCACTACTATTCATAGGTTAGAGATGGAGAATTGACATATTACACCTCCAATCATATCAAATCCTCTCAGGAGTAAGCTTATGGATCATGCCATGATTGTAACCTACCATTTACTATATATCATGATCCTTCTAGTATGCTTAGACCTATTACACAACCAACCTTACCTATAGATAAGCCTAGTCCATTTTCCACTCTATCTTCTCCCTTTATTGGTGATGTTCTTATATCATTACCTCAGCTTGATCCCTTACCTACACAATGGGTAGATGAACCTTATTTTAATATTCATAGAGTTATTGGTGATTGGACCAAGTATTGTCATCTATATTAGTATCTATAGGATTCATCTTCTACCACTTTAGTTAGTAAACCCTCATAGTCTATTAATAGGCATATTTGTTGTTTCCATAGAACAAATAACCATTCCTTTACCTACTACTAAAATCTTAGGTAGTACATTAAAATTTTGTGAACATTCATTGTCTAGCTAAAAGATAAGACTATACCTCCTCCCAAGATACTTCTAGAGTATATCCTTAAATATGAGGAAGTATATTAACTTTAGCATCAATGTTATACTCATCATACTAATCGGTGTTGAGTGATTCAACAACATGTCTGAGGTTTCCCATAATATACACTAGCACTAATTATTCCTCCTCCCATTGGTCACCCACACATGAAGGATCTTTCTTCTCCACTAGCTACACATCCTCATTGATTCATAAATACCATTCATATTGAGATACCTATCCCTTACATTGAGTACCACACATAAGAGGTAATACATAAGAATCCCCTCTTCTTCTACTAAACTTACATTTTTAATGGAGATTATATGAAATGAAGTTTTTTCGCAACTTTTTGTAAAGATTGATGAGACTTTGACTAACATCAAAATTCAACTGCATAGGGATGTGTCATATGTTATCGATAACATTTATGGTAATATCTATTAGTATTTGTAAAAAATGCATGGTTTTCTCTCACATTATTTATCATTCTATTACATGATTTGGATTAGATTAGTGATTAATTTATATATCTTATGTTTTTGACTATTTATCAAACATTATTTCACTTATATCTTTTATATTAACCATTATATTATGTGTTATGTGTTTTTCATGGTTTTATTCTCTTTATATTTCTCTCTTATGGCTTATTCTCATTCTTTTCATTCAAAATTATATTTATAGTTTCAATTATTTCACATGGATTCCTTTATTTTGTCATTGATGATTGTTTGATATCCTTCAAACTCAAATAAAGATAATGACTATGTGACTTGGTTATACAACCCTTATTCCCTTAGTATTTTATCTTTACCATATGATCAATTAGCAAACATGACTTCTCATTGTACTACTTATATATATATATATATATATATATATATATATATATATATATATATATATATATATATATATATATATATATATATATATATATATATATATATATATATATATATATATCAATTTATTTGATCTCCTTTCTTCCCTTCTTCCTTTTCACTTAAATAAAAGGCAATGATCTAAAAGGCAAAAATACAAAAGTCTAATCACATAAAAATATTTGATTTCCAATCTTTAACATGTCTCATATTTCTAATTGAAAATCAAACTCTATAGTTGGCTTCATGATAGATTCAAGGTCCATAGGGGTGTGGTAGGCTATTAGATTAGGATAGGAGAAAAAAAATATCTATATTTGTACTTACTTTCTCACATAAGTACCCAATCTTCACAGTAGACTAATGGCTCTATAAGAGGTCTCAAGGAACAAGGAACATGTTATGGGAAGGTAGGTCCATTTTTATTTCCTTATTCATATAACCTTTAGGAGTTAATCTTAATATTATACTTATTCTCCTATACAACTTTATGATTATTATGAGTATGTATCCTTTGTATTTTGATGGTCATGAGTCTTTTAGTATCTTTCTTTCTTACCTAGTATGCCTCATGTTTATTAAGTTTTTTTGATAAGTGCCTATGTCCTAATTTTTACATTCCCTATTTCATTAAAAAAATCATAATATTTCTCCTTGATGAATATTATTTTGTTAATTGATCATACCCATATGGTTTTCCTTTTTTGAGTCATATTTTAAGACCTTAGATAGGACCGAACATTCCTCACAAAACATTTCCTTATTTTTCCTCTTGTTACCATTCAGCTCATTGGTGTTCACCTTATGTGTTGAAGTGTAAGACATTGGATAGGACCATGAATTATTCAAAAATTACCATATTAAATCCCTTTAATTTGTTCCAACATTTGTATTCTCCTCACTGGTGTTCCCTTTGTGAGTTGTAGTGTAAGACCTCAGATAGGACTAGGCATTCCTCACAAAATATTCTAATAAAAGTTTATATTATGACCAAGTCATAATAAAATTACCTACTTCAAATTTGAGATAATTTATATTACATTATCATTTATATGTCATTTACATACTTCCCATCTTTATTTAGTTTTATGCTTAATTCATAAACATTTCACTTTTATCTTCTTATTTTTTGAGTGTGTATATGTTTACAACCATTTTGTTAAATTTCTCATACTTCCCATCTTGATTTCATATGATTAATTTTATTTATACTTACATTTTATTTTTCTCTTCATACTTCCCATCTTGATTTAGTATGATTGATTAAATTTATTTTTAATTTGTTTTTATACCATTGGGTTTCATATGTTTTCCACTTTATTAGAACATTTTTTTTCATACTTCCCAAATTGATATAGTTTGACTTATATTTTTTTAATTTGGTGTAATTTTTACATATACATGGTTTGAAACACTTGTTACCTTTTACTTTACCATTTTGATTTACTATATTTATTCATATTTTGTTTTACACATTTCCCATCATGATATAGAGTGCATTACATTTTATAATTATTTATATACTTTTTCGAGTTATTTTATTTTCTTTTTAACCATGCATCTGTGTCACATAATGCTATAAAATAAAAAATTCATAACATATTTCCCGTAATATATAAAATAAAAGTAAAATACATTTGGTAGAAAGGAAATACATCCATACATACATCAATAACATCATTACAGCTCATAGAATAAGAAATGTCCATATTCATATAAATAACATGAGTTTGATACAATATAATACAAGTGCAAAATATAATAGCTACAACTCTAAGGCTATGATACATCATGTATATCTTGTGTCCAAGACACACTACCCATATATGCCTATGACTGACCCTTATGAATAGGATGGTATAAAGAGGCAATCTAAGATCTCAAACCATCAACCTATCCCTATTGATTGGCCACCTGGGCCTACACACATCCAAACTCTATAGTAATTCCCATATGGGCAGCTTGTTCCTATGCCAATGTCTCCCGAGTTTAGGACTCTCCCTCTCCAACTCCTATAGGTATTTATAATCCATCTCTTTGTTCTTATAACTATTAAGCAAGCACCCAAGCCAATCTAAACTAACTATCATAAGTTAGGGTAGATGGTACCATAAGATCCACCAAGGTAAATAGCTCATAATGCGACAGCACCCCATCTAAAATATCATTATGTGTGGCCATAATCATTGTACCCCATCTAATATCCTCTAAAATGGTCCTACAAAATAAAAATACAATATACATTAGATCTCATATGTATATATATCTAAAATCATCTATCTACGTCAAATACATAAACAAAAATGTAACTAGTGATCTATGTTAAAAACTTAAAGCATTTCTTACTAACATCAGTGTCCTCAACCATAGTCTCCTCATCATACCAATTACCAAGCACCTCCTCTATTGTATACCTCCATGCAAGTAAAAAACTTAGAGTCATCGCTCATACACATCATCATAATCTTTTCAACTACATCTCTAAAGACCAATTATGTATAACATCTATCATGGGATCTCCATGTGTGGTAACTCTCTCTTGTGTCCTCTCCCTCCAATAATGCCTCTATCTCCTAAGTGATCATAGTGGTCACTATCATCCCTATTATGGATCCAAAATTGAATCACCTACATCTTCATCCTCAACATCAAAAAATACATCTTTTACCTCAATCCTCATTACCCCTTACTATTATACCTGGTCTACCATGATCTCACTCATTGAGGCCAAATGACATGTATCTCTATAGGCAATCTTACACCCCCTCTACCTCAAGGATATCTGTAATTCTATGTCCAGTAAGTAGGCATTATTAGGGGAGCCATTGAGTGTGGTAAGCCTAATTATCTAGGTACGCACACTAAAATATGTGGCTCCACCCATGAGGTATAAAGTCTCATAATGTGAACATGTGCCAAAATAATAGAAAAAATATCCCAAGTTGGCCAATTAAATGCAATATCAGTATAGGGATACCATATAATCTTCCTCAAGTAACAGTCTATAAGGTTAGGGCATGAGGTACAACACACACTACATAATCCTATCACCATCTCACCACCCAAGGTAACTTATCATCTAATGCATGTGGTAACCCAGTTGATTGATACATAGGAAACCTCTCATTTATCCATGCACTCAACAAAATCATGAGACTCATAGTATTTTACCCTTGGTTAACCATACCATACATATCATGCATGAGTTTCACCCAAATTATACAGAGCACCCTACTCTAAGATAGACTAACATAAGGCTATTGCATATAATGGTACCTTCTCATCTAACTTGTGACACAACATGTGCATTATCACAAGTCCTATCATAACCTTATGCATATCCAAAATGGTCAATATATATATATATATATATATATATATATAAAACAAGCTAACATGTAACCCATGGTAAATCCTATCTAAACTAATCACCCAAAGAGCTAAGGCTCACCTCTCATCCTCTAACTCTATCACATCATAAATGATAGGAGAATGGGAAGGCTAAGCAAATCATGGACATCCTCCAAGGTGATGCCCATATTTATGGTGTCCCCTTCCACCTCCCATTAAAATGTGTTGGTTAGTCCCTCCCATTCTCCTAAGAACATGATTACCAAATCAACATTGAGTAGGATCCTCTACATCTCTATGATGCCTCTAAATGATCAACCCCTTATAGTTAGGATCTTATATAGGGGATTTTTATAATGTCATAGGGTATGTCATAGTTTATTTGATGTCATTTCATATGCCATTTTAGCTTTGGTCATACTCTAGCTTAGTCCTTATGTCATTTGGTGTCTTAGGGGTCATTTAAAAGTCATATATGTAAGTGACAGGTTTTTATGGTGTTTGAGTAGTTACAAAAACAAGTCTAAAAAAGCCTAGTTTACATTTAGGAAATATTTCAACTTTTAGCTAAGTGATATTCTTGGGTATTCTGGTTTCATGTCTTTGTCAAAATCTTGAAGGGAATGTCTTTAAAAAAATTTCAAAGACTAATTATTTGGGGAAAGTGTTCAAGAAAAATGTTAAAGGCATATTTCCTTTGGACAAAATATCCACATTAAAAGTTTTGACAAAAGGTACAAGGCATAATTATTTCAGCAAAATTGTCCTGAAGGCATAAGACTAAGGACACAAATCTTTTAGGAAAAATAATTTGAGATGATTTCCCTGAGGACATATTTTAGTCAAATAAATGTATGAAACAAAAGGTCATTATCAAAATCCCAAAGACATTTCCATTGGGAAAAATGTCCATAGAAATATGCTCAATGCAAAACTCCAATAGAATTAAATGTTTTTGAAGAAATTGTTTCTCCAAGCCTTCAAAATTAATCCAAGAAGGATCTCATAATGACCATAAGTTCATAGGGACATGGACCAAATTAAAAAAATCTCAAAAACTCATCAAGATCTTAAAAGATAGAATCAAATAACTTGGGCAAGTTTAAGGACTATACCATCATCGAGATGTCATGAAAAACCAGACTGGATAGCATATTTCTGCATTTTATAAATAAACTTAGGAAGCTTTGCATGACTATCAGACCATGTGTGATTGATGTCCTTAGTTCTAAGATCATTATTTGCAAGTTTTATATCTCAATGGGTCTTCTATCTTGAGATTTAAGCCTTCAAATTTTAGCTTGCCAAGTCTAAGGGGCCAGGCCATCTTGCATGTCATGTAAAAATGAAAGGACCAACTCACTTGTGCATTTGATGAATGCACCTCAAAAATCCATGCAAACTAAAATATTGTAGCACCATATATTTTTTCATGCCAATATTATCCTCTAAATGTTTCATGCCCACACGATCTTTCTGGCTCAAGCTATGGATTTTCAAAGTTGGTCATGCAAACCAAGACATTTGTTTAAGTGTCAAATTTAAGCCTAAAAAAATAAACACCTAGATTCAAATGATTAGTGATAGGCATGCAAACATAATTCAAAAAACATAGGTCAGCTCACTTAAACACTTTATAAACACACTTAGAAAGCTTCCAAAGCTAGTGGATCAAGTGGGTACAATACTTTTAATATTAATAACATCTCCTACAAATTTGGTGCCTCCATGACCTTTTTGCTTCTGGATCTAAGCCTTCAAAGTTGGTCAAAAAATGGGAGACATTCGTGTAGATGTCAACTTTAAGCTATGGAAAAAACCATTAGGATCTTAAATTTAATGGTCACACAGATGTCAATTATGGTCTCATGGATGCCAAATGATGGTCACATGGATGTTAAATTTAGACCATGGTAAATAGTCATTTGTTTTCAAATGCAAGTAGATCAGTAATCATAATTTAATTATATTGATGATCCAATGGTGTGAGATCAACTAATAGGGAGGTGGGCCCAATGATAGCTATGATTGGTATTCATTCATACTAAGGGAGATAGATAGTGCAAGATGATTCAAAGTGTCAAAGAGCTTGAAAGGCAACCACATAGCATAAACACAAATTGACAATAGGATCTTGAGATCAATGTGTCATTTATAAGTGGCACAAGCATGTGAGTCCTATAATAGGATCTATAGATTGTGTTTATTTGCATCAAATAGATCAACAAAGTGAGATGAGTCAAAAGGTCAATGATCTAAGTCTATTTTCAATGGCCAATCAAATAAAGGTGAGCCTAGGTGACTTAAATGAAGGTTGACAAAGTAATTTTTGATGGGTAAAGGTAAATAAAAATCATGGATCCAAGTTTGATCATTGTCCAATTTTAACTAGAGTCAATGTTTCAAAGGATGTCACCAAGGAAGACACGTAGACCCCAATGGTTTCATCTCTAGGACCAACTACATAAAAAGGACCCTTCTCTCCACTTTTTTGTGCCATGAAAAACTAATAAAGATCAGTTAGCACTAGAAAAAATCTCTAATAGATTGATATGATGGTCATAACTACATTGATGTTGGAACCCAACTTAGAATAACTTGATCCCACCATTGCAACCATCAAGGATCACCAACAAGGGAATAATGTAACTATGCAACCACTTGAAGTGACTTGGATCAATCAAATTTTTTGAATGAGCATAATTTATAGAAGTAATAAAAACTATAGTTCAAATGTTTAAACTAGTTGATTCCCCTTTTCAATGCCAAATTTCCCTTTTTATTACTTCTTTTCTTTTATAAATATAGCTTTGGATCTATTGTTAACTATCCCTCAGGCTAGTATGAATAGACTCTACTAAAAAATTATTTTTCACCTCTTAGAGTAATGAATAGAGTATCTTACAATGTTTTACTAATTTATGTTTAGTGTTTTGTGTTTGTTTGATATGCAAAAGTGGTTGTCATCTTCCATTTCCAGGTCCAAGTTCAACCTAAATGGCAGTAAAATTTTCTTGAAGGTCATCTAGCATGTCTTAATGTTGATGTCTCAAGTATAGAGTGGATTATTGACTATAAGTGATTTTAACCAAGCCTTACCCTCATTTCCCTCCAACCTAAGTCCATCAATTTTACCTCTATGTGAAACATTATTTCTTGAAAACCATTATAGACACTGCATCGATTTTATTCATAGTCTATTAGTGTGATAATGACTTCAATATTGAGAGTGGATCTTTAAACATTTAGTGCATCACCTCCTTTATATTAGGTTAAATTCATGCATTCTCTAACTCTTTTACCCATAAGTAATTAGTTTGCATAAATAAGATCATTTAAAAATACATTCAAGGAGTTAACCCTTAAATTTAGAGGCTCATTTCTAATATACGTACACCCACATACCTAGAAATATTCCCATGTTTCCAAAATCTACAAGAATCTTAAAAAACTCGTAGGGTGAGAGAATTGGTGACAAAAATTTTGGCATGCCTATTAAGACCCATTATCTTCAAGACAACTTGTCAAGGTGAATGTTGGTCTTGACACACATTAGCTACAAATTGGTGTACTACTTAGCATTTAGTAACTCCTTCAAGTTAAATCTGGTTTAAGACCATTATTTTATTATAAACATGCCCTCATAATTCATGGTTCTCACTAGGTCATCCTCTACTAGAAAATTCAATTGCATCAACTCACCCATTTAGCTTGAATTTCAGTATCCATAGCCTAATCTACCCTTTGAAGAACAAGTAGATTTTGCTAGAGAAAAAGAAGTTGAAGAGGCTAAAAAAATTAAAGATCTTGAAGAAGAAGACATGGCTATATCTCATTATTTCCTTACCTTCAATAATAATAATCCAATTCAACTTCACGTATATGATTTCATTCCTCCTAACACCATGAAAGGTGAGCCCACATTCAATGGTGAGAGTTCTGTCATACCTAGTGAGAACATTAGAGATGTTTCTAACTTTTGTAGTTTCCAAAAAATTGTTTGAGAGAACATTTCCATTAGAATCCTTACCATGTCCTTTAAATGGAATGATTTTTATTGGTATAGGATTCTATAAGGTGGATGCATCACAACATGGGATGAGTTTGGAGTGTTGTTTACTTCCAAATTTGGAAATGAAAGTGACCATGCCTCTCTCATACATCAAATCAACATGATAAAAAGGGGACCCAAAGAAATAAATGAAAGGTTTTAGAATACTTAACATATATTGACTCCTCCCATGAGACCACCTATTGGTTTTGTGTTCCCTACTTACTTGAAATCCATTAGGACTAAAAGTATTGTCATGCTTCAATCTATGGGTGATTCCACTCTTCTTGACACATATGATGTTGTTATCAAAGCTGAGAATAATCTCATCCAAGCTATAAGATTGCTTCCTAAGGTGTATATTCCTCCATTATCTCATACTTATGCTTATATTCTAGATGCATCCCAAGTTCTTAATGCCAATACCAAAACTAAGGTTGTTCCTAGGCAAGCAAAAAATAATGTTGATTATAATGTAAAGTTACTAGCCTCAAAGGTTCAAAATAGGCAAGCTAATATGAAACAAGGTGCCTATAATAATACTTACCCCTATCAAAAATAGTATGGTCAATAATATGGAAGAATAATAGGCCAATGGAATCCTAGTCCCAATAGGCATGCTAATGCATACAATCCTAACTCTACCACCAATACAAGAGATATGGTATGAGTTCATATAAATTTGGTGTATGGAGAAGATTGATAGCAATACCAATTCATGGATTCTATTGAGAATGGAGATAAATTTCTATTGGCTCAATTAATAGTTACTCCTATCCTATAAAATGAGGATGAGGTGATGATGCAAGTTAATGAGGCTTGACAACGTCAAGGAGAAATCTTCACCAATTTTCTAGTTAAAGACACTTTTGTGCTAAATAAATGAGCCTATGTCATGGAAAATAAAATTTCCAGGAGTAAATCTCTAGGAGGTGGTAATATCATTCCCATATTCTCATCCAATCCTCTTGTAAGGCAAAAAAACATACCTGCAAATGTGACAGTTTCAAAAACTTCTACATCTCCATCAAGTCAAAATATGGTAAGGTTTGCTCATATTCCTCAAGTTTCAAGTGATCCTCTACCTAAAAAATACTAAGATAAAGTAGGTATGGATTATTTAAATATTTTATATTATTTTTATTATTCTAAAACATCTATTTCTCTTTGGGATGTTATTCATATACTTGGTAAAAAAGAACTCCTACAAAAGCAGTTATCTACTATCCTTGTTAGTGTCTCACCCTCAAATCAAATTCATGGACATGTTTCTCTTGAAAATTATCTTAGTAAAATTGTGAACCATACACTAGGGCTGATAAACCTCCACAATTTTACCTCACCCTCATTATAGGTTACAAGCTGGTACATAATTGCATAGTCGTTAGTGGAGCTTCTACTTCTATCATGCCCAAAGTTATAGATGACAAGCTAGGCCTGAAATATGAGCCACATAGTAAAAGGGTAATATTAATATATGGTACACCTAAAAATATAGTAGGATTTATAAATTTTTTAAGGTTTTATTACATGATTGCCATATTTTTCCTATCTTGCAAGACATAGTTATGGTTAATCTCCCAACCCACTTTGTAATCTGCCTATCACGGGACTTCACAACCAAGATAGATGGTTACCTCTAAGCTGATTGATATTTATTAAAATTTAAAATAAGGTAAAAGGATAAGGTGGTAATTATTACCCAACCCCTTTCAAGGGTTCATATTTAGCCTTACATTGAGATAAGTTCTAATATGAATTGTGTGGCCCATGAAGAAAAATGACTCTATTGTAGATGATGACACTTCTTCCAAGATTGAGGGCATTTAAGATTTATTTAATGATGAATATGGAACTAATAATTATGATCATGATACATATTATTTTGTGGAGGAAAATTATTTAGGAGTGTATTATATACATGAAGGACTCCAACACCTCTACTTGCCAAGGAAAAGGGTGAAGATGATGAGCTGTGGAAGATGTTTTTTAATGGTTCAAGAATTAAAGTTGGTATAGGGGCTAGTGTTTTTTTTGTATCCTCATATGAATAATATTATTATGATTAATACATATTTCATTTTATTTTTACTTATAATGTGGTTGAATATGAAGGTTTAATTCATGGCCTTCAATGGGCAAGGATAAAAGAAATCAAGAACTTACAAGTATATAAAGATAGTGAATTGGTTGTACATCAGGTAAGGAATGTGGTTTTTTCCAATAACCCTTTTATTAATTCATACAATCATAGGCTATGGTATTTTATTGAAGACTTCAATGCATTCAAAATTTAATTAGTCCCAACGGAGTAGAATAGTCATGTTGATAGACTAGTTGCCATAAGATCTCAATTTGATACTCCAACTACCATAAAAAAGGAGGAAAAATAATCTCATATTAAGGTCATTATCAGACCTTTTGTACCTGACAATGAAGTTTCTTGGAAAGTGTTTGATAATGACAAACACATTAAATGCTTCTTTCAAAATGAGGCTAAGTTTTTTTCAAGGAATTAAAGGAGGATCCAAGAACAACTAATTGATTAGATTGTGAAACTAAGAACTAAAAGATACCTAAGAATTTGGTGACCTTAGAAATTATATTCAATTATAATGATCAAAATAAGAAGGATAAAGTGAGTATTTATACAAAAGAGGAGAATTATGAAAGAGTCTTGATCTTCAAGGACAAACTCCTCAAACTAGGCAAGGTATGTTCTACATTAGAGAATCAAGCATTCATTGATCTATGTAGAGAGTTTCATGATATCTTTGCTTGGGAATATAAGGACCTTAAATGATATGATATTAGCCTAGCACACCATACCATTGACTTATAACCTAGACTTAAATTGGTTAGATAGAATCAAAGACCCATCAACCCCAAGGTTAAGTAATTCATGAGGTTAGAGCTTACCAAACTCCTTGAATATGAGATAATCTTTCCCATCAAGCAATTAGCATGGGTAGATAACCTTTTTCCTATTATAAATAATAATGGTGAGATAAGGCTTTGTGTTGACTTTATAGATCTTAATAGAGTGTCACTCAAAGATCACTATCCTCTACCCTCAATGGAGTAGATTTTGTAGATGGTTTCAGGTTCTCAACATTTTTATCTTCTAGATGGATATTCAGGATATAATAAAATTTTAGTTAGTGAGGATGATAATTTTAATACAATCTTCACTACTAAATGTGGGACTTTTACTAATAGGAATATTCCTTTTGGTCTATCCAATGTCGGTGCCACATTTCAAAGAGCAATGGACCTGACATTCAAAGGTTTGATCAATGACAAGATATTAGTTTACCTAGATGATGTAATACTATTTTATAAATATGCTAATGAACACATGAAAAAATTGATACAAGTGTTTCAAATATTTAGGCAATATGGAGTATCTCTTAATCCAAAAAACTGCATCTTTGTTGTTCATGAATGTAAGCTCTTAGGACATATCATTTCTAAGGATGGTTTGACTATTGATCATAAAATAATAGAGGCTATTATATGATTATAATTTCCTTTGCATAAGAAATTTATTCAAAGTTTCTTAGGCAAGATAAATTTTGTAAGGAGGTTTATCCCTGGATTTGCATCTTTTGTGAAACCTATCACAACTATGCTCAGGAAGAACCAAGTATTTTTTTGGACCAAAGAAGGTAAGAGAATTTTTGAAGCCATAAATAAATAAATTACATAATATCATACTCTTGTGAATCCTAATTTTACTAAAGACTTCATTTTGTATTCATTTTCTAACCTTGATATTATCTCAACCATGCTAATGTAAAAGAATGATGAGGGTATGGAACATCCAATTACATTCTTTAGTCAAGGTTTAAAACATTATGAAGTCAAGTAAACCTTTGTATAGAAACAAGTAATTTATATTGTAAGGGGAGTAAATAATTTTAGACATATGGTTTCAAATAATAAGATTCATGTTATAAGTCTCTCACCTAGCACCAAGGAGTTTCTTTTGAGCAAAGATCTTAGTGACAAGAGGGTAGGGTGGATCACTAAGGTAATGGAATATGATGTTTAAAGTGAAAAAATTGATAAGGGGTAAAGGCCTTTATTAACATCTAGCTTCATATCTTCATGAGTCAAAGGAAGAGGCTTTAGTCAATCATTATTATTCCCAATCAGCTAGTTCATTGCCTCCACAAAGTTGACCACGTGATCAAATTTCTTCAGAATGGTGAGCATCCTAATACTATGAGTAGATCACAAAATAAATATTTTAGATTGAAATATATTCCATTTTATCTTATGGATTGTGTGCTTTTTAAGAGGTACATCAATGGTGTGCTATTGAGATGCATTAATAATGATTAGTGTCAGGGGTTGTTTGAGAAATTTCATGATGGGAAAATAGGAGGTCATTTCTCTTCGAGAAAAATAGCTTACAAGATCATGAGTGTAGGATATTATTTGCCTAGCCTCTTCAAGGATTTCCATTCTTGGGTGAGAATGTGTGGACAATGTGTTTTATTTATATGAAAATATAATCTTGTAGCTCTTCCTTTGAATCCTATCCAAGTTGATCAACCTTTCATACAATGGGGTCTTGATTTCATTGGCATGATAAATCCCCCATCAAGTGCTAGTCATAAATGGATATGCACAAAAATTGATTAGTTTACAAGATGGATTGAAGTAGTAGAATTAAAGGATGCTAGCAATAATGCTATCTTGGAGTTATATGAGAACATCATAACAAGGTTTTGCACTCCTACTATTTTTTTAGATAATGCTCTTGCTTTTATAGTTGTTAAGATAGTTGATTGGGAAAATAGTAATGACATATTCTTGAGCACTTTATCTAACTATTACCCTCAAGGTAATGGGTTGGATGAGTCTACTAACAAGAATCTAATCAGAATCATCAAGATAACCTTAGAGCATAACCAAAGAGCTTGACACACCAAATTTAAGATAGCCTTATGGGTTGATAAGATAACACCCAAGAGGTCAACATAGAATTCTCCTTTTATTCTTGTTTATGGAAGGGGAGATAGGTTGTCTATCTCTCAAGAGATGAATGACTTAGAATTAACACATCAACTAGAGTTTCTTGAGAACAATCCAATGGAGGTGTAAGAGACTAGAGATAAATATCTTCAAGCTTTGGAACATCACCAAGTACTAATGAAGAGGTATTTTGACAAGAAGACAATTCTAATATCATTTCAAGAAGGTGACAGTATTTAAATGGGATGAATATAGATCAAAACTAGGGAGACATACCAAAGTTGATACCCTATAAAGTAGACCATATGTCATCATTAAGTGTAAGCAAAAAAACTCTTTTTAGTTAGAAAGGATGAATGGAGAAGATTTGCCTATCCCTGTGAATGGGATACATTTGAAACCCTGCTATTGAGAAATGAAGGTTAATTTTTTAAATATTAGATTAGGCATGTGTTTCCTTTATTTTTGTGTTGTGTTCAATAAGTGCTCATCAATCAAATGTGTGATTCTATTTTGTGTCTTGTTCTTGCTATTTTATGTCATTATTGTGTGTTGTCAGAGGGTAGTTTATATGTCAAACATTCTTGGTCATGGCATAAAAAACATACTACCCTTGGGAAATCACCAAAAACATTGACCATTTTTATGATAGGCCAAAATGGGTTAACCCCCTACAATCAAAATCTTATATAAGATATTTTTAAAATGTTGTCGGGTATGTTGTAGTTCATTTGATGCCATTTCATATGCCATTCTATCTTTGGTCATAGTCTAGCTTAGTCTTTGTGTCAGTTGGTGTCTTAGGGGTCCTTTTAGAGTCATATATGCAAGTGGTAGGTTTTCATGGTGTTTAAGAAATTACAAAAACAAGTCCATAAAATCCTAGTTTACACGTAGAAAATATTTCAAAATTTGGCTAAGTGATAGAATTATTCTCGGGTATTCGGGTTTTGTGTCTTTGCAAAAATCCTAAAGGAAATGTCTTTGCAAAAAGTCTGAAGACTAATTTTTTGGGGAAAGTGTTTGGGAAAAATGTTAAAGGCATATTTCCTTCGAACAAAATGTCCAAAAAATTTTTTTTGACAAAAGGTATAAGGCAAAATTATCTCGACAAAATTATCCCAAAGGTAAAAGACTAAGGACACAAATCTTCTAGGAAAATTATCTGAGATAATTTCCCTGAGGACATATTTTAGTAAAAAAATGTCCAAATTGTCAAAATCTTGAAGATATTTCCATTGGGAAAAATGTTCATAGAAATATGCCTAATTCAAAGCTCTAATGGAATTGAATAGTTTCAAAGAAATTATTTGTCCAAGACTTTAAAATTGATCCAAGTAGGATCTCACACTGTACACAAGTTCATAGGGACATGGACCAAATTGAAAAAATCTCAAAAACTCATCAGTATCTTGAAATATTGAATCAAAATGACTTGGGTAAGTTTAAGGATCAGGCCATCATAAGGACATTATGAATAACTAGACTAAAAAACATGTTTGTGCATTTTATAAATGATCTCAAGAAGCCTCACATGACCATCAGACCATGTGTGATCAACATACTTAGTACTAAGATCATTATTTTCAAGTTTCATATCTTGATGAGTCTTCTATATCGAGATCTAAGATTTTAAAGTTTATCTTGTTGATTATAAGGGGCTAGGCCCTCCTGCATGTCACATGGAAATACATGGACTAGATCACTTATAGATTTGATAAATGTACCTCAGAAAGCCATGTGAGCAAAAATATTATATCACCATGGATTTTTTCATGCCAATATCATCCTATGAAAGTTTCATGCTTGTGCAAGCTTTTTATCTCAAGTTATGGAGTTTTAAAATTGGTCACATAGAGCAAGATGTTTATGTAAGTGTCAAATTCAAGCTTTAGAAAATAGTCATTTAGATTTAAATGATTAGTGAAAAGAATGCATAAATCATGCAAAACACACAATTCATCTCACTTGAACACTTTGTAAACACACTTAGAAAGTTCTTAGAGCCAATGGATCAAGTGGGCACAATTCTTTTATTATCAAGAACATCTCCTACAAATTTTGTACCTCCATGACCTTTTGACTTCCAAATCTAAACCTTCAAAGTTGGTCAAAAAATGGGATATATTTGTGCAGATGTCAACTTTAAGCTATGAAAAAAACCATTAGGGTCTTAAATTTGATGGTTGTGCAAATGTCAATGATGGTCTTTAGTATTTCAAATGATAGTCATGTAGATGTCAAATTTATACCATGGTAAATATTCATTTGTTTTCAAATGAAAACATATCAATGATCAACATTTATTCATATCGATACTCCAATGACATGAGCTTGACTGATAAAGAGGTGGGTCCAATGAGATATATGGTTGGAATTCATTCATACCAAGGGAGATCAATGGTATAAGATGATTTAAAGGGTTAAAGAGCTCGAGAAGCCACCATATAGAATATGCGTAGACTGACAACAAGATACTTAGATCAATATGCAATTAACAAGTGGCACAAGCACATGAGTCCTGGTAGAAGATCTACAGAATGTGTTCATTCACATTAGGAAGATAAATAGACTGAGATGAATCAAAAGGTTAATGATCTGAGACAATTTTTGATGGCCAATCAAATGAAGGCAAGCTTAAGTGATTTAGATGAAGGTAGACAAAGAAAATTTTGATAGGGTAAGGTAAATAAAAAGCATGGAGTTGAGTTTGAGCATGGTCTAGTTTGAACCAGAGCCAATGTTTTGAAGGATGCCACCAAGTTATAAATGTAGACCCAAATAGTTTCTCCTCTAAGACCAACTAAATGAAAAGGACCCTTCTCTCCACTTTTTCATGCCATGATGAACTAGTGAAGATTAATTAGTACCAAGACAAATATCTAACAAAATGATCCAATGGTTATAACTACATTAATGCTAGAACCAACTCATAAAAACTTGATCCCACCATTGCAACCATCAGGGAGCATCAATGAGGGAATAATGAAACTGTGAAACCACTTAAAGTGACTTGGATCAATCAAAAGGTTTGAATGATCATAATTTGTAGAAAAAATTTTAACTATGGTTCATATGTTTCAACTAGTTGATTCCCCTTTTTAGTGCCAAATCTCCCTTTATATTACTTCCTTTCTTCTATAAATATAGCTTTGGAGTTATTTTTAACTATCCCTCAATTTGGTATGACTAGACTCTACCATAAATTATATTCTCCACCTATTGGAGTAATGAATAGAGTATATTACAGTTATTTACTAATCTATGCTTAGTGTTTTGTGTTTTTTTGATATGTAAAAGTGGTTTTCATCTTCCTTTTGTAGGTCCAAGTTCAATCTAAGTGCTAGTATAATTTGTTTTAGGTCATCTATCATGTCTTAATGTTGATGTCTTAGGTATAAAGTGGATTATTGACTATAAGTGATTTCAATCAATACTTAACCTCATTGCCCTCTAGCCTAAGTCCATCAATTTGACCTCTAGGTGAAACATTATTTATTGGAAACCATTTTACACACTACATTAGTTATATTCATAGTATATTAGTGTGCTAATGAGTTCAATATTGAGATTGAATCTTTGGACATTCAATGCATGACCTCCTTTAGAGTAGGTTCAATTCATGCATTCTCTAACTCTTTTCCCCATAAGTAATCAGTTGGCATAGATAAGATCATTTCAAGATACATTCAGGGATCTATCCCTTCAATCTAGAGGCTCATTTCCAATATAGGTACACCCACAAACCTAGACATATTCCCATATTGCCCAAATCTAGAAGAAGCTTCAACAACTTCTTCTAGGTTACAATATTTGGTGACAACAGTATCCTGTTCCACCTCCCATTAGAAAGTGTTGGTTAGTCTCTCCCATGATCATAAGAACATGATTATCAAATCAACACTGAGTGGGATCCTCTACATCTCCATGATGCCTCCAAATCCTAGGGAAACCAACCATGCTTGGTCCACATCTGATAATTTCTCTAGAAAATTTGGTAGCCATGATGCATCCACTAGGTGCCAAAATATTTTTCCTATTTAAAAAATTTCAAACATCATAGAATGTATTAGATATCGATGTAAAACTAATCCAAATACATTCTTAAAATTATTAAATTATCAAAAATTAACTATATCATCAACATGTTCTTCCTATATTTCTATTTGTCACCCTTTTGATACTAAATCACCCTATCAACCCTCTTTGCCATATATATTGACCCTATACCACATAATTACCCCATTTAATAGACTATATCAACCTCTTATTACATACTGCATTATTCATAATGCATTAAATTAGCCTTGTTCATATGTTTAACTAGTTCAACCCTTTGCTACGTAGTCAACCACCCTAAACAATACTAAGTTAGCCCTCTACTACATAGTTAACCAACTTATTTTATCTTGCCTTTTCCAATTGAGTTAGCAGAGCCAACTCTATTGAAATTTGTGGTTATTTTTCAATCATTTACCATAAATGCCTTAGGCATTTATTGGTTTGACTCTTTCCTACCCAATATCTTGTTTTGTTCCTAGTTTACCTAAAAATTTCTTTGGGATTTTTTTTGGTATGTGCATTTCATCTAACACTCATTTTTTTGTATGTACATTAATTTTAATTAGAATTGCCAAAATAATGAAATTAATACACCACTTGTCTAAGTTTCACTGGTTATAGCTGTTATGCATCCTCCATGTCATAGCTAATATATCTTAGAGCAATATTTTCTCAAAATAGTAAAAATTACAAATGAATTAATTTTCACCCTATTGATATTTACTATTCAAAATTACTTACCTATTAATTATTTACCACCAAATTCTATTTTTTGCCTATAAATTTTTTTATACTAACTATTTTTTTGAACATAAAGATGTTCTAGAATCCTAATGTCATAGATAATTTTTACACATATTACATATATATTTTACAAACAATCTAAATTTTTATTTATTTTAAATTTTTTCCTAATGTTACCTACATTAGACACCTTGCATTTCTCTAACTTCATTTCACTCTACATCACTAATGTAAGTAAAGGTATATATTTTTCAATTATGTCCTTTCACTTATCTTATTCAATTCTTACTACATTTACTTAGCTTAACATTGTGTGTTGATACATTTTTTTTCTTGAGGCATCATCCCATGTTATAATTGTGTGACATGTGATGAGCTTCGATTGGAGCATATGTATACACATAATATTTTTAAAACTTATCAATTATTTATGCTTTCTCTCTTTTAGGAACCCATCGAGTCTCAATATGTCTGAGTACACACCATAAAAGGGTACACTAAGAAATGGGTGGGTAGACCATTGGTGCCTCACAAGATTGTTATTCTATATACCACTACTTAAAACCAACACAAACCTCTCCTATATGTTTACCTTAGATTTAACACCTCCATTACACACTCCTCCAAGCAACTCACCACCTCAAATAACCCATACTTAAGCCAAAACCCCTTTTTTCATCCATGAACATAGTCGTATGGGTCAACCCTGTTATTAAAAATGAGCATGTTACTAGACTAAGCCAGCCCAACTGACTTAGTATGGGACCTAGCTACTTTATTTCCTAGAGGACTTAGTCAAATAGGCTGATTGTGTTGGATAAAACTTCATAAGGGTTTATGGTTATATCTGACTATATAAACAAATCCTTCATGCCATTTTTATTAGAGAGAGATATAGATAATAATTTATTTGTGCATCTACTTATCCACCACTCTACTTGAGGACTCATTGCTTAGGATTTCATATTTCCTTTGGAGAGAAGAATTATGTCTTGTGGGAAAAGTATTTTGGATGCATAGGAGAAGTCATGTAGCCTAGATCTGACCTATTTTTATTATCCTTACAAACCTCTTGTAAAGCACCATTATCCAAGGGAAATAATGAAGCTTGATAGGTTTGTCTTCAAGGTAATTATTCCTAATTCTTTCTCCCCTTTTATTAGTAGATAGATTTTCATATGTCATCTTATGAATATATTTTTCTCTCCATGTATTATTATTACTTCTACATCAACTTGAGTAGATTTCTTCTTTGCATGTTTACTTTTATGTTTCTTATCCCCCATTTGTAACACAAACTTTGGTAAGCACTAGATTAGATGGTAATCACTAGATCAGATTTGTTATACTTTGTCATTTACTTTGTTCAAAAACCATAGAGCTTAGCTAGGTTTATTATGCGGTATTACTTGACTAGAGGTTTTTGAACCCTATCTAGTTATATTTTGTGATATGAGACCCCTTAGTTAAGTCTAGCAGATCCATATTGGTCATGACTCTAATTGTATAAATATACCAACAAGTGGAAGGGCTAGTTTGATTTATCTTCTCTGAACTGGGATTGATTTTTAGATTGGCTTCACATTCCCTTGTATACATATGTGAACTTATTTCAAGGGTACTTGGTATACTAAGAATATTGAAATCAAGTTTTTTCTAGCTTCACCTATACTTTCCTTCTAAAGCCTATCGAATATTTATAAAATTTATTTAAATCACTTTTTTAATTATTGTTAACTCTTTGAATACTTCTAGTTTATTATTATTAGTAAAAAAAAGGTGTAAGGGATGTGTCCCCTAGATAAAATGAACCATACCTATAGTGTCTATCATGAGAACCCATCAACCCTACCTAAATGTATGTTTCATCATTTTTTCTTAGAAATATTTCCCTTTCCATTTCAAAAATAATCACTACATCTATAACTACTCACTAAACCTACTATTAAGTTGATCTAACTAGCTTTCAACAACCTCTTTATTAATTTATTTTTATGTTACCTCATCTCTTTCTAGGTTGGTTTCCAAATCATGGTCAGTTTCTAATCTTTATTTGGTTCCTTCATTCCATTTAATCTCTTTTGGTTATTTTTGACTATAGACTTAGTTTCTTATTTTGTAAGTCTAATTCCTCTTTTTCTCTTCGTAACTTTACTTCTAATCCTATTTTTATCTAAATTTGACCTTCATCTTCTACAAAGTTTTACTTTTTCCATATTTTCTATTGTCATAGTTCCCTTTGAAGTCCCTAAAAAAATGTATCATCTTGATCATGTGTTTTATCCATTCTAGTTTTGGTTCAAATTCTAAGGTTCATATATTCTTCATTCAGATTCATCTAATTTTTACCCCCATAGTGCCCCATATGGTTCATCCATGTTAGTTAGAAACAACACCATGATCTCTTCTACAAAAAATTCTAAAAAAATGGGAACTCACTTGAAAAAAATCCTTTAATACCTCTTACAGACAAATCATATTTATCTTCAAACACAATGGACCTTTCAATGGAAAATTCAATAGTATACTCATCAATAATAATATTCACCCGATGGTCAGTCACACAAGTTCATTCAGTATCTATGTTGAACAATAATTAAATTTTTCTTCATTCCACATAAAATGTTATATTTCATAGGGTTGAAAGTAATAGTATTAAAGCCTAGATATCCATATTACAAGAAACTCAAGTAACTCACGCTAGAATATCTCATATATTTCTTCATGAATATGAGTATAAATATTATCGTCTATAGACACTCTTATTATTATATCTTATTCATTTTTTAACTTATGTATACTTGAGTCTAGCTAATTATCAAGGTTCATTTGACCAAGTAACCATTTTAACATATTTAGGTCCTTGTCAATAGAACCATTATTATCTATAGTCCTTGGAATATATCATCAAGACATACTAAAAGTTGTAGTCTCTAAATATTGTAATGGGACCTTGAATTATTATAAGAATGATAAGCATATAAAAAATTTAACTCGAAGTGATGCCATACACCAAAATTGATTCTTTATTCATTATAAACATCTACATTTTTACCATTATTATTCTTTTATTAAATTAAATTGAACACATTATATGAGGATACATTGATTTTAAAATAAATATATACTCAACATAGTATTTATTTATATATAATTTAGAATAATTTCTATAGAGTAATATAGTACTCAACTATTTCTAAAATTTCTAACATTTCCTTTTATAAATACATCATATATATAGACTATGAAAAGACTCTAACTCTTTGTCTTCTTATCCATTCATTTACTCTTATAAAGTATTTAATGTACATGTTTAAACTTACATGAATTTTTTCAAATTTACATGAAATGTTTTTTTTTAAAAAATAATGCCAATGTGTACACATGTCACACATTCAAACTTACAAAATGGTGTGTGAATTATACTTTGCACCTTTATATTAAAAATAAACTTGGTAGTTGTAAAAGTGTTAGTTTGAATCCATTATGTTGATGCTGTGGATTTGCACCCAGGGCAAGGAGGCCACGCTCCTACCCTTCCACACGCAACAATGGAAACTCCCCTCTCACCTATGGGACCGACGAAGCTAGAGGGGAGAGTCTCTAGATAAGGGCTAGCTCCCTCTGATGTATCTTTTAGGTCCTAGTTTCTCCTACTGCTAAAAAATAAAAATGAAAAGGGGGTGAAAAGGGAGAGAGAGATGCTAAAAATAGAACCTAAGCCTAAAAATGAAAAGGTGATACACCAAAAAATGTGACCCACTCAGGCCCAAACATACACTTTTCACCAAGAAGAAGCGCCCATACACTTCATCTAATGTGGGAAAACTCTTTTGCAATAGTGAGCGAGGGGTCTATGGAGATATAGGGAGGAAGGAACTATCAAAGGTGTTATGAGACACACTTTGATAGCCTATTCATAGGCACCTATACTCCTCTAGGGACACTTCTGGCAAACCTGCAAAAGAGAAACTCACAATGCACTAGACATGTTGGAGTCATTCTGTGAAACGAATCAAAGACAATGACTTGACACAAAATAAAACATAGACATATGCGTGAGTGCAAGTCTAGATGGAGGTAAAAAATGCTAAGTCTTGATTCAAGGTAAAAATCTGACAGCTCTGCCTTACAAGCCCGAGAGATTTTTTGGGTAGAGTTTTGCCTTAAGGCTGAGAGTGGATCCCTTCTCCAATGAGAAGTTTACAATTTATAGAGGAAGAAAGAGGCCATTTTGGTTCCCTTTTACAAGTGACCCATGTGCCTTCTGAGCATTGGGATGAGGAAGTCACTAAAGATAATGTTGTGTCAGCTCTTGTTAGGATTTGAAATTATGAGCCACACCATTTGCCTGCTCATCAATGCATAATGAAGAAAAATGGGTCACGCCATTCACTATTTATGCCTCTTGATGGTCACATGGAAGGTACTATGTTAACCACTAGAATAACTCCTTGAGTTGACACTTTCTCATGCCACTTGGATCACTTTGTCTATTTCTATGTTTGGCTACTTTGCTTCCTCTGGCTCCTTCTACTACTCCTTTGGTTCTTTCTACTGAGAGCGCATCTACTTTTGGCACGTGTCATAGTCTACTTCTTAGTCACTTAGAAGACACTCTAAAATGTGGTCACTGACATGTGGTGGCTTCCATTGAGCTAGTAATGGGACATGGTAGCATCTGCTCACCTTTGAGGGTTCCTTGAGAATCAGGCAGAAGTTGACATGTGGCCACTTCCGCTTACTCTTGAGAGAAACCTACCATTAAAGCTTAAGAGAGACCTGAGGCTTCAGATGTAGACACTTATTTCACTCCACTGAGATGGGCGAGGACACATGGTGGCATCCACTCACCTTTGAGGGTCCCTTAAGGGTCATGCAAAGCATTTTGAGGTTTTTGCAAAAGGTAACATGTGGCTGCTTCTATAGAGCCTTTAGCTGCCCTAGAAAAATCTTGGGACTCTTTTGGTCTTTCACAGATGCTAACACTTGGCATGCTCTACATAGATCTTAATAACTCATTCGGGCCCACAACAATCTTCTTTAAATAATGAAGCAAAAGGAGAAGCCCACAGATGTTGACACTTGGCAGCTTCCACTACACTTCGAGAGAGGCTTATCTTTGGAGCTTAAAAGAAACTCGAAGCCTTAAATGTAGACACTTGTCACACTCCGCTGAGATGAGTGAGGACACATAGCAACATTCACTTACTTTTAGGGTCCTTTAAGAATCACGTGAAAGTTAACACATGGCTGCTTCCACTTATTCCTTCCCTTTGATGATTCTTCTACTATGAAATTTAACATTTGCATGCCTGTCATTATTTAGCTTTGTTGTTGAACTTTTGCCATTGAACTTACTTCTCTGGTAAACCTCACTGTTGAACCAAAAATGGTTCAATGATTCAACACTACATGCTGAGCCTTTATTCAACCAAGGTATTGAACCAAATGATTAAACCCGATGATGAACCATGGCATTGAACTTGAGTGATGGACCAAAGCTTGATGAACTCCTGTAGCCCAAAATTGGTTTGCTTTGAATAGCAAGGGAAGAAGGGGACTGATTTTTGGCTTGTTGGGTAAAAAATGGTCAACAAATTGGTGACTCCCAGGGGAAGCATGCCTGTTATGCTTAAAGACCGGTTGCCTTGTAGTCCATTGGGCACAGAGTCAGATGTAGCTTTGAAGAAAGGTTAGCAACAACCCCAGAAGATCCAAGAATCAAACATGAAGCTTTTACCCCACACACAAAATAAAACACACACAAGGCTAAAAAACTACTTGTGTAAACTGCACTTAGGGGAAGCAAGAAAAGAAACTGAAAGCAAACTACTATATATAGCTAACCAAGAATGTTTGCCTCCCTCTTGGATCAAAAGGGAAACTTCTTAAGTCTCCTTCCTGGAAAGAAGACTTATGGTGCCAGACAAGTGGCTAAATGAAAAGGAGATTTGGTGACCTACTCCTCTTGCCTATCACCTGGATTGGCTAGTATCTAAGTGGATCAGATTTGAACATGCTCCCAACATATGTGTACTCTAATTATTTTTGGAAGCTTTTTTAATGCTGGTCCTTCATGCTAGTGCATATCACTAAGAAATCAGTGGCTACTGGCTTATCACTGTTATCCCTTTGATGTGCATAATCCCCTTGTAATGCATCATGGTTTGACTTGTTTCCTTCTCCTTCATTGAAGACCCTATCAAACTCATCCTCTACTTCCTTCTAGCCTTCTTGAAGAAGGGTGATAGTTGTGATGTCTGAAATGGAATCACAAACTAATTTCTCATCCCATAGAACATCACCTATTTATTCAAAAAACTCTTCTCCAAGGCATTCCCCAAGGGAGACCAGCTTCTCCTTTTCCTCCTCAAATATTAGGATCTCTGAATGTTCAAAAATATCTTCCTGATCCTGCTCCAACTCTAGCTTCTCAACATAGTCATCCTCCTCATTGAAGCAACAAGGAAGTTCATCAAATAGAGGAGGAGAGAGCTTACCATGCTTATGCTCCTCTTCATATTACTAGAACATCTACATGTATGTAAGACCTACGTCTTCTCCATTACCAATGGTTTCTTCAAAAGGAGCCTCCATGATGATTCTACCTTCATTATTGCTCATGATAACTCCTTGGGAAACTACAAATTGGATCTTCTGCTCCTCACCTGCCTCCTTCAGTATAGGTTCCTCCTTGAGAAGGGGTGAAGTGGAAAAACCATGTGGAAGAGGAGGCAGTCCTTGAGCTAGAATCGAATGATTCTCCTCTTTCCACTTGGTCGGCACTTCATCTATATCAAGTGTGGCCTGATAGCTCTCTTGGGGATGTATAGATGGGGTGTGTTCAGACATAGAATGTGCCATTGGGTCTGAACCATCCATCACACATTGGTTGAGGAATCTCTCTCTGGATTCCAACTCTACAATTCTTCTGGCCATATCCTCTTAGAAGCACCTTTCCTGGAGGTCATCAACATCATCATGAGTAGGGGTAGCCTCATCTTCTTCAAGTTTTTGATAAAAACCTTGCTTCTCCTCCTTCCTACCCCATGATTCTACTATTTTCCCCTAGTTTAGGATCTTGAAATTGGAATTTTGCTCTTGTGAATAGGTAGCAACTTTGTTTTCTCTAAGGTCCTGGGGCTCCTCCATGAGGTCTGGAAGTTTTATCTCTCTTTCATGGAGCAATCTCATCCTAGCCTCTAAATATTCAATTTTCTTGGATAGATTATCCTGAAAGAGTCTTTCTTGGAGGTCACCAACATCATCCTCTTCAAGGCTCTAGGCTGGTTCCTGGCATTCCTTCCTCCAACTTGGAATCTGCACATTATGTTGAAAGACTTGGGGAGGTTGAAGAATGCCAAGAAGAGACTGTTGATGCACCAAAAGAGTCTCTAGAAGAGGGACATGCTAGCTTGTGGTATTTTCCCCAATGGAATATTGACAATATAAGGAATTGAGAAGACTGATCTCCATGGGGGGTTGCTCTGATTCCTTTTGATGCTTGAAGGCTAGGCGCACAGGGTCAAGAGTAGGGTTGATTGATGCATCAGATGAGCTAGAGTGAGCAAGTGCCATTTGGTAGAAAGGATGTAGTGCACAAGAGGGGGCTTTCTTTAGGATAGGAGGGGGCATGCAAGGCTAACTACCTTGAATGAATGGATTCCTCAATTTTGCTACCTCTTCCTCCATGGATTACAAGGCCTGAGCTTGCCTAAACAAACACTCCTCTTTATACATCAGCTCCTACTGATATTTGTACTGCTCCTCCAGTCTATCGATCTCTATCATCTACTTCTCAAACTCTAGTGCCACCTCCCTTATTATTGAAGGGAAACTAAGAGAGCTGCTTGAGGTGATTCTCTAAAAATCTTGAGCTTGATCATAGTCATATGAAGGAAAACAAGACCCATGATTTTGTGCAAAGGAATTATACATACAAAAATGTGATTTTTGATGGCACTAGGATACTTAACCAGCTAATTCAACTTGGAGTCACCATTGGTGTTGATGCAAAAGCCTCCAAAGGCTAGTTGGTTGAAGAACACACCAAAAATTCTTCAACTCTTTGGACACAACTTGTCCTAATTGGTCCCACTGGGCATGCAAAAAACTATTGCCACTATGGATTTACACCCGGGGCAAGGAGGTCGAGCTCCTGCCCTTCCACATACAACAATGGAAACTCCCCTCTCACCTATGGGACTAACAAAGCTAGAGGGGAGAGTCTCTAGATGAGGGAGCTAGCCCTCATCTAGAGACTCTCCCCTCTATCTTCATCGGTCTCATAGGCAAGAGGGGAGTTTCCATTGTTGCGTGTGGAAGGACAAGAGCTTGGCCTCCTTGCCTTGGGTGCAAATCCATGGTGTTAACACATTCCTTATATGGATTTTTAAAGGATTTAAGATGAAAATCATGAATTTTAGTCCCATCATATGTGATAGTTGGGGAAATGTTTTTAATGGCTATAGACACAATCAAGGGAACTAAAAGTTCATTTTGAAGATTTTGAAGCATCTTATTTTGAATTAGTGGTTGATTAATAAGGTTTATGTTATCATATATAAGATGATGAGGGATGCAATTATGATTTGGTTTATTTGTGAGTAGTTTAAGAGATTGATTAAAAAAATTTAATATTTTGTTTTGCATTTGATGGATTTGATTGTTACTAGAATCTTGCATAAGAGCCATTTATTGAATTATTTGTGTAAAGATTTGTGATAAATATAGATGAGGATTAGAATTAGGGTTAGGATTTTCATTGGATTTGGGAGGAGGATTAGAAATAGATGAAGGATTAGAGTCATATGGGGGATTTCCAACATTAGTTTTGGAAGGAATATTCCCAATATTGGTATTGGTTTCCCCATCTATTATAGCAGATGGAAGAAGCTTGTTAAGACTTTCATATTTTTATATTATAAATGGTGTTATTGTCACGATTTTTAATAATCTAGGTGTGATATCCTAAATCAACTTTGATTTAGTTCATCCTTGTTACATTTGATAGATCTAAGATGAGGTTGTGATAAATTACATCATGAGGAATTATCATCAATGATGGAAAAATCATGGATGAAAGAGTAACCCATATGCAATCTGAATGGGTTGAGACTTGTAAGGAAGAATATACAAGGTGACATAGTGATGAATAAGATATAAAATATGATGTGGAAGAAGGTTTTTCAAATGAAACAAATGATATCAAGTAGGCCAATCTATCTAGTTATGGGGTTTGAACAATAAATGCTATTGAGCTAGCAACTGTAATTAATTACTAAGATTAAAAAATAGACTATATTGGGATAGCGAATATAATTAGTTATTAAGTCTAAAAAATAAATTGTATTGGGTTGTCTAATATAGTTATGTAAAAAAATGGTGTTACTAGAAGCTATATAAAAGTTAAAAATTAGGTTGGTTGATATAGTAGGAAATAAAATGGGTTAAAATGGATGATGTAGTATGGTTATAAAATAAACTATATCAGGTTGGATAATGCAATTGGAAAAAAGCTGGTAAAACTAAACTATATTGGGCTAGCCATGTAGTTGAAAGAAAACTCAAAATTGTATCAACTTGGTTAATGTAGTTGTCACACACAACCCAAAATAGTACCGAGTTGGCCGATATAGTTTAGAAAGTAATAAAGCTAATATTTTAGTCGAAAATTTAACTAAGTAGTAGCAACATGCATAAAATAGGTAGTATAACTAAGGTATGTTTCACTTATAGGCTCTAGATATATTAATCCAAATGTAAATAGTGAATAACTCCCAAAGGGAACTAACTATGGAAGATTCCATCATCTTTTAGCCACATTATCCTATCTCTAAGGAGGGTTAAGAGTAACTTCTAGAGGATAACAATTTATTGGTGTACTAAAAACTAAAATGGCTGAAAGGCTTCATAATTGCTAAAAAAGAACCCTAAGAATTTTTTATAGACCATGAAGTACATGGAAAATAAATTATATATATAATTATACATAATGGCTTGAGTATTGGGGCAATATATTTGATACTATGACTCAGGTAAAATTGATGACTAATTGGCCTAGAATTATAAATCTTATGAGTTTTACAATTGCCAAAACATAATTCTAGGAAGACAAAACAAAAAATATAAATAAATATGATTCAAATGAATTCAAAATTTACAACATGAAATGAAAGATAAAACTCTCATAATGGCATCAAGTTCACTGATATCATCAAAATAAAAACTCATCAAGTAGAAATTGTATCAGGCTAGCTGATGTGGTTGGAAGCAAATGTAGAACTGTATCAAATTAGCTGATATAGTTGTTAGAATACAAAAGTGTACCATGTTGGTTGATAGTTGGTAAAACATTGAAAACTCTATTGGGTTACTTGATATAGTTGTTGACAAAATAGGGAATTATATCAGGTTGGCTAATATAATTGCTAAAACTAATCAATTATATTTGGGCTAGTTAATACAATTAAATTGAAAGATATATGATGGTTTTTAATATGTATCTGTGAACCTATAAGTATAAACATAAAAATAATCTAGCTAGAGGTGGGATAATATTCATGTTGGGTTCACTATAATGTAAGCACAAACTTGGATGACATATAATTGTTATATTTCTCTCAATAGATTAAGACTTGAATAAGGTCAATCAAATAGAAACTAAGTATACCTAGATGAGTTGGTAATGACCTAAGATAATTATATACCTATCATAGGGTAATCTAAAATTAAAATTTTAAGATGAAAGGGTTCCAAAGCCTAATCATATGACATATGGATATATCTCTCACTATGGCTAAGCAAAGATAAATGATTATAACTATGATTGTAAAGATGCAATCAAAGTAAAATATTGTAAAGGGTTAAAATTAAATTCAATCATGGGTAAGATATTATAAATAAGTTAAGGTGAAATAGTAATCCAAATGGGGGTTTATATAACCTAAGGTGATAAATGGAAAGCCTAAGAAATACTATATCTATACCAATTTATTTGACATAAGGAAGAACTTAATCAAGGATAACATACATCTTTAAATTAATAAGTAATATCTAATCTACTAAGTAAAGGAAAGAATGTAGGGATATAAATACTTACCTTAGAATGGATTCATCAATGCTTTAATATCCCCCTTTGGCTCAAGTGGAGCTTTGTAGGAGATGTTTTAGGTTGAATACCTTGATATCATTAGTTAATAACTATCAATGACCTATCTTATTTAACTTCAATGACACCACAAAATGATACCTCCAAAATAAGGTTATAAACCACTAACTCTCCAAAATACTTCTTTATGGTATATATGTGAGCATAAGAGATTGTATGAATGTTATATATTGTTTAAGAATTAAATGTCACTCATATATATACAATTTCAATACCCAAAAAATGACTATGAATTATAGGCCAATGATATCAACAAAGTTGATATAGTTGGAAGATGTCATCTACCATAATATAGTATTGGTTAGGCTAATATAGTAAAAATGATATAATATTGACTAAAAAATATATCATGTTTGTATATTATAGTATAGGGAATACCTAATAATGAAATAAATGGTATCATCGAGGCCAATACAATAGGATATAACTGAAACAAAGTAGATGGAGAGGTAATTATTGACCAAATTGGACCTTATAGGATAAATTCGGACCCCCTATGGGCAAAAAATTGATTTTTAGATGTTTTAGGGGTATAATATTTTTTCATAGGGTATTTTATTGTCCATTTTATTTTATTTAATTCCTTTTTAGCCTTGATCATGGTCTAATTAATCTATATGTCACTTGAAGTCATTTAAAAGGCTTTTAGGGGTCATAAATGCAATTAGCATAGTTTTAAAGGTGTAAAAATATCCTATTTTCCTTTAAAACATCCAATAAGTCATATTAAATATCAATAATTATATTTCATTTGAAACTTGTGGGCTATATAACTAAAAATCAAGAAATCAACTAAAAAAGAAAGAGTTTCAAACTTGTACAACCCATGAGGGAGTGTGATAAATAGGATAAGGTCATGAGATGAATATTTAGATTCATCATATAAATTTACACACTTGAAATAATCTATAATTTTAAAAATAGAGCTAAAACCATTCTATTTCTTTTTTACCCTTCCATGCACATAAATCTAGTCAGTAGGTTTGTACTTGGTACAACTAGCAGAGGAGGTTCCAGGCAAATTGCTCTTGGGGCTATCTTATAAACTTAGTTATATTCCATGTTATTTTTGGTTTTATAATAATTTTGGCCTATTATTTATGAACCATTCCTAAGAATTTGACCTGTCCAATTTGCTTTCTAATCTATGTACCCTGTAGGTTTTACTCTTGATTGGATGATTTCATAAAATCTAGCTATTGGGATTAATTCCAAAGGATTTTTAATCCCTCATATAATTATATCAATTTTTGGTTTAACATTTCAAATTGTTTTATGGGCTAAGTATATCAAGTTACAAAAGATGACACTTTCTATGTTGCAAGTAGTTTTCCACCACTTCCAATGCCTTCATGTCTTGGTAATGGTGTCAAAGGATGGTATTGGTTTATTTCCATATTTAAATTTTATTTTATTTTAATTTTAATTTCATCCTCCAAATTAATATTCATGGAATTGTAGTCATATGCAACATATACACTCAGGTAGCCATGAACGTACATCTTCGAGCATCTCTTGGAAGGATATTACATTGGAATGAAGGTTTTGAATCTTGGTCCAAGATCCTCACGGTGATAAACATGAATTTTAAAAGAATATAAGGGGTTGGATTGATTAAGGTTTTATACATTATGTATTTTTTGAAAGATATATATACTATCTACCTATATTTTAGAATAACCACTTACATGTGGCTTAATAGAGCATGAAAATACTTGTATGGAAGGGCTAAAACAAGTGGTGAAATCCTCTTTAAGGTCTTAGTACATTGAAAATATCATGGTATATCTTTTTTAAAATTCTAATTTGGTATTAAAATAATGGATAACCTTTAAAATATAAGTACTGTGTGTTTAGAGATCAAATCCTTAAACTGAGAAAATAGAGGTCTATGCCTTTTTTTGGCATCATTATATAGAGTTTCATTGGTTTATAGGACCTTAAAATACACTTATTTATGGTATCATACATAGTTATATTGATTTTAAAAATGAGAGAGGTTTTTAAGTTGAATATATTGGTTTTCAAGAGCCCTCAATTTGTCTTTTTAACACTGAAATCCCACAATGTTGTCTATAACAAGATGAGTCAAGAGAATTTTAGGTCTAATGAGTGGAGTTGATGCTTAGAACTAGGTTATAATGTCTTGTTTCACTAATAGGCATAAATATTTGTAGTATAAAAATAAATTCATGCATGGAAGAGTATGTTTTATTCACCAAGGATGAGATAAGCTATATAAATGGCTTAAGCACAGTCACCTAAAGCTAGCCTAATGCTCAAACTTGAGAAAGTGTTCACATTACAGAGTATAAAATCTAATGGAATTATTATGAGATTTTAAGGGGTATATTATGATTATCAAGGTTTTATAAGGCCTTAAGTTTCATATTATTATTAACTTTCAAGTTGAAATGACCTTTAAGGCTAATCAACATCTATAGCCATACTACCTCCTTTAAAACCTAACCCAAGGTTACAAGATGAGATCATGTTTCCATGATTTATATAGTTATAAATAGTTTAAAGGAAAATTTTTTATATAAAGAATCATCAATAGGAGTTTATATGCAATTATTTGAGTCTCATTATCACCTATAGGAGTCCTTTAACTTGAAAACATTCACCTACAACTAACTGTAGATGTATATAGTTTACGACCCAAGCTTAGGCATAAAGTTTCAATAGGAGAATAACTTTAAAATCCAAAAAAATTATTATTAATATCTTATATATTCTCCATGGCTTGCATGACATAGGTTTTATAGATAAAATGCACCTACAGGACCCCACACAATCAACTATAGTTGACTATGAGGGGTAGAGAGCAAAAAATTGAGTTTATTGATGTGGATATAGAAAAAATATGAAAAAAAATATGTCAAATAAAATTTATGATGACCCTAAGGGACTATAATAATTTTTTTAAAAAATTATTTCAATATTAATCCATTAAAGTTAACCTACAGGGGTCATCCTTGAGGGAGAAAAATACAAAACATAGTCAAATCCTGCACATAGTCTTGACCAATCAAGGAGTATAAAGAGGCATGTAGAGGATTAATTTGATGAATTGGATTGGAAATACTTGGTTAATTTTTTTATGGAACTTATACACCCTCACATAAAAAAAATTAGAGAGAGGACCCCATGATGAAATATATAACTTATACTCTAAATCTTGCATTCATAATCAATCTTGGAATCTAAGGAAGTTAGAAGGTATATTGATCTAAAAAAGGGATGATTTTTTTTGTAAAGTGTCTTTAAAACCTATATAATACTATCAAATATTCATTTTTCATGATGAAATATGGGGAGTGACCTCTATTTTACCTCAGACAGAGGGCATTCCTTTATGAACGAAACTTGTAGTCTTGAAGAAAGGAGAGAAAATGATGAGCTATAATATGAGTGAAAATTTATAGGAGGTGTGATAAATTTTATGACACTTTAAAAAACATGATAAACACCTCAAAAAATGATGGAACCAAATAGGATGGTCTGAATGGCTAAATTTGCAAGTAGGCCTATCAAGCATGATTAAGCCTAGAGCCCAAAAGAAAGGTCAAATTCATTTATAATATTAAATGAGAACTCAAATGGATTAAAAAATGTTACTATGGTGAAATTATTTGTGTTAAATCATATATATATTTTAGGGAAATCATATATAAATCCACTTTTGGCTCAAAGACAGTCCTAGCCTGTAGGAAATAGAGAAATAAACTCGATAGGGTAAATTGAAGTTTTTACATATCCTTAAAGTTTGTGCATGGGGATATAGGAAGTTTGGAGGTGTTGAAAATGGTATTTAACCTTAAATTTTTGTAATTTTTTGGTACATCCAACATCAGGGATTTATGAACAAAGCCTAAGAGCCTAAATCACTCAAAACCCTCTCAAACCCTAAATAATGACCCAATTGGGAAAACAAGGATGGAAAACTAATCTAATGGACCAAAATGACAATGACATTGATTTAATGTTGTATATTAATCTTAAAGGTTTCACCCATTGAATTTTATGCTGACTTATCTATATAGACAGGGTACAAAATTGGTTCTTTTGACTATTTTATGCATTGTGCAGGTTCTAGGAGGTTTCAATAGATGACATAAACTTTGGAAAGAATATTGAGACTTAAGATAACTCTCCATGTCCATTTAATTCCTTGGAAAAAATCTTAAGTGTGTTTACTAGCTACTTCATCTTAGCCAATCAGAACTGACATAATGAGCATAGTAGTGAGAAGGGTGAAAAGATTCAAGTAAACTAATTTTAAGGTGTGACTAATGCCTCTAAGGTAATAAAGGGTATTTCTAAGTGTAATTAACTTAATTGTATGGATTTTCATGGGAAAATGAATCCAAATTTGAGGCTAAGTGTGTAAGGTGTGTGAAAGAGGAGTTTCTTTGATTGCAGGCAGTGATGTCTCACTTCCAAAACATTTTAGATGACTAGGAATGTAACCAATACATGAAAAAACATATTTTCAACCATTACCTCTTAGTATAATAATTATACCTATCCATAGTTAGTTTTGGTTTGTTTAAATAGAGATAAATCATGAAGACAATTTTATGAGATAGCAAAGGGAAATCTTACACCACAGTTCAAGAGTTTCGTGACTTGGGGTGACACTTGTGCTTCCCAAAATTGCATGATCAATTTCACACTCTCTTCCTATGAACATGTAACTCCTTTTATATCATGACAAGTTTCCTTATGACATTTTGACTTCTCTCTTCTCCTCTCTCTCTCAAGTTTTATAAGAACTAGCCATCTTGGCCTTTGTAAAATACACTCCACCTAAGTATGGTGAAGCCTTACTCATTTACATACCATTATATAAATAAAGACTACTAAATTTTACCTATTATATGATTTTTCATAGTGTGTTTACTTGAATGATAGATATTACTTAGTGATGACTATGGTTTCCTTAGCATTGTTGTCTCATTCTCTCACTTATTTGTAGCTTTTTATTGAAGGTCATGTGAAGTGTTCTAGGAAGTGTCAAGGTTGAGTGGGTTATGCTATTCAATAGTGTCATTATAGACCTCTTTTCTAGTCTTCCTATCCTAAAAATTCACCATAACCTCATAATGAAACACTGATGTGAGAATATTCAAGTTAGAGAAGTGTATGTCTAGTTAGTCCTTTTTTCTCATGTGTAACATGCAGTTGGTGGGTAGTCATCAACTAACTTGGTGTATCACCTCCTTTAGGATAGTTTAATTTTTTTTTCTCCCTTTTCCCTCACAAAAATAGGTGTAGTAGTGATCTACAAGTGGTACATCAAGGGAGATAGTCCTATCTAGAGATTCACCTCATTCTTAGGCTACTCATAACCTAGAGGTGTTTCAAATGTGCCACTTGCATGAGGAGAGCTGAGACATCTCCTCAAAGGGTGAAAATCCAAGTGAAAATAGTTTTTTTCAAGATTTATGGGACTTATTGTCTAATAATCTAAAATATTTTTGGTGTTATCTTTCAACACATCAGCCTTTGGAGGCATACATATAAGAATCAATGGAAACTTTGAAGTTACATTAGTTGGTTAAGTAGCCTAGGTTTTCCTTTTAAATATTTTTGGTAGTGTTTATTTGTGTTATTGCTTTCCAATGAAGTTCTATGGATAATTTTGGTGTTGAGTACTATTTTACATAAGTTGATGAGGTATATCAATCTTATGGTATTCCCTATCAGCCTTTGTATGATCCTTATCAATCTTGTTATGATCTTTACCAACTCCAATATGACCCTTACAACCTTGTAATGAGTTTTATCAGTCCTATAACCAACCTTATCAATATCTTGTTCCTCTTAGTTAACCTAGCCACTTCTCAAATCAATCTATTTCCACTTTCAATCAAATTCTTTGTCTATGAGAGGTACATGATAGATTTTGACACACTAAGGGGACATAGTTGAAATATTCCTAGTTATCTCATTCATAATTTGAGAGATGCAATATATATGGTTATAAGAGTGGGAACCTATTGAGAGAGAAAATTAGCAAAGGTTCATAAGTGAGATGTTAGATGTAGGTGGCTTGATTGTATCTTTAGAAGATAGGATAATAATTCATGAGGATCAACCTCACCAAGTATATTATCCCTCATATCCACCTTCCCAAGATTACTATGAGTCCTACTTGATTCTTACTCATGAACTCAATCAAGCCTATCAAAGTCATCCTTTTCCTAATCAATTGGAAGAGAGTGTTGGAAAGAAAAACCTTATTTTTGACGTAAATCTTGATAGGCATATTGAGTTAGCGAATAAGTAGATGCAATAATCCATATCATCATCAAAATAAGTGGAATTTAATCCCTCATTTCCCTCTCCCATTACATCCCCATATCAAGAAGAGACATCTAGATATGAAATCACAAGTTGGAGAATCCAAGCCTAAGGAGATCCTAAGTTTCTTGAACACTTCATCCACTCCTAAAATTAGATCACTACCTAAAAAAAATACTCTTAATCCTAACATCCTAAGATGGAATAAGGTAGTGGAATCATATAGAAATAAAGGAGATAAAAGTCTTGTTAAATAATGTGAAGTTGAGAAAGAGATTGATCCTATGTAAACCCCTCCCATGCTTCCTCAAGAGACCTTTTGGTTTTCATGTCAGTCCTCTTGTACTCCTTATCCTCATGATGATGCCTATCAACTTCAAGAAAGAATTTTCCAAGAGAAAATCCTTTGCTTAAAGACACCCCATATAGCCTTCTTAAAGATAGTGTTCAAGCTTAATCAGATTTCAATGAAGTGATTGTCAAATAGAAGGAAGAAAACCAAGATATTTTATCCCTAGGTCTACCTCCCCTTGCTCAAGAACTCCCAAAAAAATCCCCTATAATTCATTCTCAATCTGATTTTTAATTCTATGTGCCAACTACACCAACTAGTTCATATTTTCCTCACCCTATAACCCTTTGCCTTAATGGACCTGTGATATGGGAACCTAAAGAATAGTAGTTGGTTGATAAAAATTCAAAACTCTTTCTTAAATTAAATATAGCTCCTTAGCATCCTCATTGGACTAAGTCACCTAATTACAAAATGACTAGCATTGGAATCACCAAAAAGGAAAAAGAAATTGAATATCTTGCAGTCCTTAAGAAGCAAAGTTAGTTTATGATAGTTGAGATGTAACTTGAGAACCCTCAAGAGGTCATAAATACTGAAGAAGAGGTGATTTATTATGTGGAAACTTCTGATTGGGTTGATATAGAAGAATGTTTTCCTTTTTCCAAAGAAGAGGAAATCATCATTGGTTCTCCCATCACTATCCAAATCATCATAGATGGGTAAGAAAAAGTCTCTAATCAAACTTTGGATGAATTATTTTCAAACATTAGATTAGGTTATACTCTTCTTCAAGGAACTGATGATCTAGTCAAAAATGGAGAAGGTAGCCTTGACACTCAAGTGAGTATGCAAAGAGTAAGCAATTTTTCAAATATATTCTTTCAAGAGGCATATAAATATATGATGATATGTTTTAAATAATAAAAATGGGTTATCATCCTCTAAACCAATTGGGAGAAACACATCAGATTTTGAAGGATGGAACAAGCTTTTATTGGCCTTAACCTTCCAAGGAACAAGAAACCACTCCTCTTAAAGCCATGCCTACCAAGAAGATATAAGTTGATCATGAGATGAAGAGTGGGACGTAGTATGAGGTATGTGTACAAACTCAATAGGAATTATTTTATATTGGAGACCTATTTAAGTATAATATACTTACTTGAGAGCAGATCAAGTGAAGTGCTAGGGAATAGGTCTGATCTACTAAGCATCCAATCCAAGGAGAAAAATGTTTGGCACTATGATTCATCTTATGAAGAAGAAGATTCAAAGGAATTTCATTTTAATCTTGGAAAGGAGGTATGCTTATTTTATATTTGTGCATATTTATTTGTTTTCTAATTTCCCTAAGTGCTTTGAGCATATGTGTGTCTTTTTAGTGTGTTTGCTTTGCTTTGTGTGTGTCTTTTATTTTGTGTGGTTGAGGTAATTAATTATCTTGTCTTGGTCAAAGCCTTGTTTTCAAATGTCAGGTATTCTTATTTGTCTCAGAATTTAGATGAATCCATATCCCATGGATAGGATAAGGCTATTGATCTTTAGTATAGAAGGCATACTACCCTTATAAGTCATGATTTTATTGACCAAATTTGATCCTGCTTGTCAAATTGGGACCCCCTATAGGTAAATACTTGATTTTTAGATGTTTTATGGGTATAATATTTTTTCATAGTGTATTTTATGGTCCATTTTATGTTATTTAATGCCTTTTTATCCTTTATCATGGTCTAATTAATCTATGTCACTTTGAGTCATTTAGAAGGATTTTAGGGCTCATAAATGTAGGTGGAATAGTTTTAAAGGTGTCCAAGTGTCCTATTTTCCTTTAAAATATATAATAATTCATATTACATATCAATAATGTCAATTCATTTGAAACTTTTAGGTTATCTAATTGAAAATTAGGAAATCAACTGAAAAAGGAAGGGTTTGGCACTTGTACAGTCCATGAGGGAGTGTGACACATGGGATAAGGTTATGATATGAATATTAAAATTCCTTAGATAAATTTACACAATTTAAGTACTATATAAGTGTCAAAATTTATCTAAAACCATTCTACTCCTTTTTCACCCTTCCATGCACACAAAACTAGTCAGCAGGTTTGTATTTGGTATGTGTCTAATAGGGGAGGTTTTACAAAAATTGATCTTGGTTGTGTATTTTTCACTTAGATTAAATTTTATGTTTTTTTTATATGAATTGTGTAATTATATTTATTAACCATTCCTAATAAGTTGACCTATCCAATTTGCTTGCTAATCTATGTACCCTAAAGGTTTTGCTCTTGTTTGGATGATTCCATATAATATAGAATTTGGGATTGATTATAGAGGATGTTTAATCCCTAATATAACTATAAATATTTTTGGTTTATCATTTAAAAGTGTTTTTATGGGATAAGTATCCCAAGTTGTAAGAGAAGACACTTTTTGTGTTGAAGGCAATTTTCCACCACTTCCAACACCTTCATGTCTTAGTAACGGTGTCAAAGGATGGTGATGGTTTGCTTTAATATTTTAATTTTTTTTTAATTTAATTATAATTTAATCCTAAAAATAAATATTCATTTAATTTTATTAATATGCAACATATATAGTCAGGTAGACATGATTATACATCTGCAAGCATCTCTTAGAAGGATATTACATTAGAATGAAGGTTTTGAAACCTAATTCAGGATCCCCATGGTGATAAAAATGCATTTGAAGAGAATATAAGGGGATGGATTGATCAAGGTTACACATATTATGTATTTTTTGAAATATATTTACACTATTTTCCTATATTTTAGAATAACCACCTACATGTGGCTTAACAGAGCATGAAATTATTTGTATGGAAGGGCTAAAACAAGTGGTGAAATCCTCCTTAAGGTCTTATTACATTGAAAATATTTCATTAAACCTTTTTTAAAATGATAATTTGGTAGGTAAACAATTTATAAACTTTCAAATATAAGGACTGTGTGTTTAGAAACCAAATCCCTAAACTTAGAAAACATAGGTCTAGGCCCTTTTTTGGGCATCCTTATACAGAGTTGAATTGGTTTCTAAGACCTCCAAATACATTAATTTGTAGGATCCCACATAGGTATATTTATTTTCAAAATAATATAGGTTTTTAATTTGAAGAGATTAGTTTTCAAGAGCCCTCAAGTTGTCTTTTGAACACTGAAATCCCATAGTGTTGTCCACAATAAGATGAGTCAAGAGCATTTTAGGTCTAATGACTAGAGTTTATGCTTGGAACTAGGTTAGAATGTATTTTTAACTAAGAATCAAAAATATTGGGAGGATAATAATTAATTAAAGCATGGAATGGTATGTTTCATTCACCAAGGAGGAGTCAGGCTATACAAATGGCTTAGGCATAGTCACCTACAACCATCCTAATGCTTAGACTTGAGAAAGTGTTCACATTACAAAGTATGAAATATAATGGAATTATTAATAGGTTTCAATGGGTATATGATGATTATAAAGGTTATATAAGGACTTTAGTGTCATATTATGAGTAAATTTCAAGTTGAAATGGCTTCGAAGGCTAATCAACATCTATAGCCATATTGCCTCCTTCAAAACCTAACCCAAGGTTGCAAGACTAGATCATGTTTATATGATTTTTATAGTTTAAAATAGTTAAAATGACAATTTTTGATCTAAATTATCATCAATAGGAGTTTATATGCAATTATTTGAGTCTCATTAGCACTTATAGGGGTCCTTTCACTTGAAAACATTCACCTACAACTAATTGTAGATGTATACAGTCTATGACCCAAGCTTAGGCATAAAGTATCAATAGGATAATGACTTTAAAATCCAAAAAAAATATTATTAATATCTCAAATAGTCTCTATGGATTTAATGACATAGATTTAATAGATAAAATCCACCTATAGGACCCCACAGAGTCAACTATAGTTGACTGTGAGGGGCAAAGAGCAAAAAATTGAATTTCTTGATGTGGATATAGCATAAAAATGGAACAAACAAGTCAAAAAAAAGTGTGATGATCCTAATGGACTCTATGAAATGTATTTAAAAATTATTTCAAGACTAATCCATGAAAGGTAACCTATAGGGGTCATCCTTGAGGGAGAAAAATATAAAACATAGTCAAATCTTGCACATAGTCTTGACAAATCAAGATTATAAAGAGTTATGTAGAGGATTAAGGTGATGAATTGTATTGGAACACCTTGGTTAATTTTTTAATGGAACTGAGACACCCTCACATAACACAAAATAAGTAGAGAGAGGACTTAATGATACAATATATAGCTTATACTCCAAATTCTACATATAGTCTACCCCTTTCATAGTCAATCTTAGAATCTAAATAAGTTGGAAGGTCTATTGATCTAACCAATGGATTTAAATTTATGTATATTTTATTTACAACCTGGATAATCCTCTTAAATATTCATTTTTCATGATGAAATAGGTGGAGTACCCTCTATTTTGTCTCAAATAGAGGGTACTAGTACCCTTTATGAGCAAACCATGTAGTCTTAAGGAAAGGAGAGAAAGAGATTAACTATAAGATAAGTGAACCATTATATGAGGTGTTATAAGTCTTAGGAAACCTAAAAAAAATGAAAAACACCTCAAAAAATGAGGGAACTAAATAGGATGGTCTAGATGGCTAAGTTTACAAGCAGGCCTGTCAAGCATGATTAAGCCTAGAGCCCAAATGAAATTTCAAATTCATTTCTAATATTAAATAATAACTCTAATGGATTGAAATTTTTTAAAAGGGTTAAATTAGGTGTGTTCAATCTTGCAGGGATGTCACATAGAAGGCCACTTTTGGCTCAAAGACAGTCCTAGCTTGTAGGGAATGGAGAAACAAGCTCGATAGGCTAAATTGAAGTGCTTACATATACTTGAAGGTTTTGAATGGGGTTATAAGAAGTTTTTAGGTGTTTAAAATGGTATTTAACCTTAAATTTTTGTAATTTTTTAATATTTCCAATGTCAGGGCTTTATGAATAAAGCCTAAGAGCCTAAATCACTCAAAACCCTTCTAAACCTTGAATAATGACCCGGTTGGGAAAATAAGGATGGAAATATACTATAATGGACCATAATTAAAAATAAATTGATTTAAGGTTGCATATAATCTTCAATGTTTCCTCACGTAAAATTTTATGCTGACTTATCTATACAGCTAGGGTAAAAAATTGGTTGTTTTATTATTTTGTACATTGTGTAAGTTTTAAGAGGTTTTAAGAGATGAAATAAACTTTAAAATGAATATTTATACTTATGATAACTACACATTTACATTTAATTCATTTTAACAAATACTAACTATGTTTATCAGTTGCTTCATCTTAGCTAATCAAAATTGGCATAGTGAACATGGTAGTGAGATGGGTGAAAAGCTTCAAGTAAACTAATTTTAAGGTGTGCCTGATGCCTATAATGACATTTAGGTTATTTAAAAGTTTAAATAAATTATTTTTACTTATTTTCATGGGAAACTAAATCCAAATTTGAGGCCAAGTGAGCAAGGTGTGTGAAATAGGAGTTTTTTTTACTGTAGGCAGTGATGGCTTACTTCCAAAAGATTCCAAATGACTAGGAATGAAACCAATGCATGGATAAGAATGTATATAACCTTTCCCTATTGTTTAAATAATTTTGCCTATCCCTAGATATTTTTGGGATGTTAAAATAGGGATAAATCATGAAGGTAGTTTTTTGAGCCAGCAAAGGGAACTCATATGCCACATTTCAAGAGTTTCATGACTTGGGGTGACACTTGCGCTTCTTAAATTTGCATGATTAGTTTAAAAATATATTCCCATTAACATGTAACTCATTATCTTATCATGACAACTTTACTTATGAACTTTGGACTTCTCTCTTATCCTCTCTCTCTCAAGTTTTATAAGAACTAGCTATTTTGGCCTTTGTAAAATATGCTCCACCTAAGTATGGCAAAGCCCCAATAATTTTCATACCATTATATCAATAAATAATAATGAATTTTAAATCTTCTATGAATATTCATAGTGTGTCTACTTTAATTATGGATCTTTCTTAGTGATGACTATGGTTTCTTTAGCATTGTTATCTCATTCTCTCACCTATTTGTAGCTTCTTGTAGGTCATGTGAAGTGTTCTAGGAAGTGTCAAGGTTGAGTGAGTTGTCCTATTCAATAGTGTCATTATAGACCTATTTTATATTCCTCCTATCCTAAACATTCACCATAACCTCATAATGAAACATTTATGTGAGAAGATTCAAATTAGAGAAGTTTATGTCTAGTTAATCCTTTGTTCTCATGTGTAACATGCAGATGGATGGTAATAACCAAATAATGTCATGTATCACCCCATTTAGGATATTTTAATTTTATTTTTCTCTCCCTTTTCCCTCACAATCATAGATGTAGTAGTGATCTACAAGTGGTACATCAAGGGAGCTATCTCTATCTAGAGATTCACCTCATTCTTAGACTACCCACAACCTATAGGTGTTTCAATTGTACTACTTGGATGAGGAGAGTTGAGACATCTCCTCAAAGGGTGAACATAAAAGTGACAAAAGTTATATATATATATATATATATATATATATATATATATATATATATATATATATATATATATATATATATATATATATATATATATATATATATATATATATATACACACACATATATATATGTATATATACACACATATATATGTATATATACATACATACATATATACATATATACATATATATATATATGTATATATATATATGTATATATATGTATGTATGTATATGTATATATATATATGTATATATATATATATACATATATATATATACATATATATATATATACATATATATATATATATATATATGTATATATATATATGTATATATGTATATATGTATATATGTATATATATATATATATATACATACACACACACACACACACACACATATATATATATGTATATATATATATATATATATAATGATGGTAGTGGTGGTGTGACATAATAGTATGCAAACATCTCTCACAAAGTACCACAAGCTGATCCCACCCCATTCCTAATGCACCAATTAAAATTTTCACTTGGGGAGATTAGTGTGCCAAATATATCCTATAAGTGAAAGTGTTAATAAATTTATAAAGTAAAAATATTATGTGTATACATATGCCCCACCTGAATTTCATCACGTGTCATAAAAATATAATGTAAGATGGTGTTTTGGGATATAAACATAGCAACATGAATGAACATAACTAAGAAGAGGTGTTGAAATAATAGTTTATATATGCATGAGTAAAAGTAACATATACATATCTTAACTTAAATTTTTGTTTAATTATTGCATACAATTACCATATTCTCTATTATGGAGGGCACAAAAATTGCATTTGAAAACCCCTAAGGATACAAGGCTAAAAATAATGTGCACAGATGCATGATGGTCAATAAATTGATGACAAAATAAAGAACTCTTCTAAACAATTGAAAAACTTGGAAAATTTTCAATCCAATATTGATAAGGATAGGTTATAACCAAATGATACAAATAAGTAGATAAAAAATAAAGAAAACTTACTAAGCCAAAATGCCAAGGCTACTTAGGACCAAAAAACCCAAAGATAAATCCAAAGTAAGATAAGTAAAAATCTAAATCAAATGAATGACTTAAATAAACTTTGTACATAAAAACATTTATTTAAGTTGATTAATAAATCAAACTCAAACAAATATGTGAAAAAGGTATAAACATGACAACATAGCCCACAAAAAAGTGAAACATAAATACATGAAAGTGAAAAACAAGATCCGTTGGACCACATAAAGTGAATAGAAAATTCAATAAGGCAAACATAACTAAGATAAATCCTAGATAGATAAATAAATGACAAAGAGAGTATCTCACAACAACTCAAACATGCAGATTCTATTTTAAAGATGAAAAAGTTAAAACTATTAAAATTATACCATGCCTCAAAGATATGGAGAATAGGAAATAAAGATGATGGGGAAGATTTAAGAACAAACTTAACTTTATTTTAAGATTTTATTTGCATTTTGACATTGCCTTTTCTTATGATATAGCTTTTAACTCATTTTAAAATTTTCATTTTCTTCCTACATATGGATTTAAAAAGACCAACAACAGGTGACAAATATGACTATAATAAAATAACTTAGACTTATCCACTAGAAAATATAATCAAATGATGATGGTTCCTAAAGACTCCTAGACTTGCACCTTAGAAAAGAATGCAATTTCAAATCCAACCTTTCTGAGCCCAAAATGAAATGAAACATGGGAATTCATGGAAATGATCATAAAAATGATTAGATTGCCTCAATTTAAAATATTGTGTAAAGGAAGATGGTACAATGATATATTAGTATGAAACATCATCATAATTTAAGCTAAAATTTGGATGAGGGACATGAATATAGACTACTATAATTTTACCACAAGAGAATATGACTGACTCTAAGCAAGAAAAGCACTACTCTTGCCCATTTCCTTATCTTTATACAAAGACTCCTAGCTAAGGTTAGGATAAAATTATGGGAATTTTTTAGGAGCACCAAGTGTATTCCCCAAGTCTTACCATGTGACTCATTAATTTAAAATTTGAGAGGCATAAGTAAGATAAATATTTAAAGTGTAGATATGATAGAAAAAGACCCAAAGGGTGTATAGTGATGAAATAGACCAAAGGATCTTAAACGACATAATTTTTTACTAAATAAATCATATGAATTTATAAAAAGGATATAAATTTGTGAGGAATTATTATTTTTATTCCCTAAGGTGTTACAAATCAACTCACAAACTAAAAATCCAAGAGGTGTAAAAATGAAAAAAGACCTAATGACCAAGTATAGGTACTAAGGCTAAAGTGAAAGGAAACCTATAGGTGTATAGATAAATTATATAATATAATAAATTTGAAGTAGAATATAAAATAAATTTTAGCTTAATATCATATATAAACTAAATATAATCATGCAAGTAATGTTTTCAAGAAATGGAAATGCAGAGATAAAATGAAACCCAAAAAAAAAAAGGTCAAGCAAAGTACTTCAATAACTAAACATTTATTAGTTCCTTGAATATATGTCCTTAATTAATTTTTAATATAGAAGTGTTAGGTCCATGTATGCATTTAAATAGGTAAGGACCCCACCACTCTCAAGTGTATTTTCCCTCTCTATCATGGGTGTAATCCATTTTCAACACTAGATCTCTGATATCGAAAGTATGAACTTTGACTTTCTTGTTATGTTATTTAGTGTTGTAACTTTTTCATTGATGATTTCACGGTAAATCACCCATGAATCACTCATAAAGTGGATATAAATCATGAATTAATGTTTCATGAAACTCTTAATAATTAATCATGTCATGAAGATAAATGCAAAAAGAAGGTAACTCTACTTTTAATGCTAAGATGACTTCTAAACCATAAGCTGAAGAGAATGGAGTTACATCAGTGGTAGTATAGATACTATTAAAATAGGCTCAAAGTGTGGAATATAAATTTATATGCCAATACAAATGATAATCCCTAATTTTATTTTGAAAAATATTATTTATAATTTTTTTGGTAACGTTTGCTTGGTTATTTCACTAAGGGTCATAGGGTGTGGAAAATTTATGCATAGTTTTGAATTTCACATAAATTTTATTCATGTCTTTGTTTTTGAAATTCCAACCATTTTCAGATATGATGGTGTGAGGAAACATAAAAACACATGATCTAATTGAGGATGATTTTGGATATAGCTATGTCAGTGATGATAACAATGGGCATAACTTCTAACCACTTGGTAAAGTTCTTGGTGGAGGTAATTATGAAGATGTGGCCATCATGTGACTGAGTTAATTTTATGATTAGATATAGTCACCACATGGATAATGTCCAAGGAGATTCCAAGTTTTTAAAATTAACAAGATAAGAGTGAATAAGATCATCATGAATCTAGCAAGGATTACATTTCTTTGAAAATGTGATGGCATATTTTTTGACAGTAGACCATTAGTAAACAATATGTAAATATTTTAAATATGTATCATGTACACTACAATGGCCACTACAAATACCCCCATTTTTATTATAAATAATATAATGGATTTTTTATTTAGTGACACAATGTATTAAGTTACCTTTATCATTATGATATTAAAGGATTTTATGTCTAAGAAATAATATACAAGGTTTCTTTCGGAGTCTAGTCTTTTCATGTGAACTAGATTTGGGAGGATAAGTATGATGTCTGATGAATTAGATGAGGTATTCATACCATGATATTTGTTAAGTGGTGATGTATTTGAATTGGAAAATAAGGAATAATCCTTATTCGCTAAGGTAGATGGATACTTCCTTGTGTGGATGAGGAATTTTAAGTAGTGTATATTCTAGTGAGGGTGAAAGAGAGATGCTGAGAAACTAAGAGAGTTGGATATAACATTTTTTTCTTATCAAATTGATTTAATGGTGAAAGACAAATTATTTGGAAATATTAGAATATATTTGATGATATGAAATAAGGTTTTCACTTTTTTAATAATACGTGCCTCTAATTTGGTGACATATAATTTATAAATCACATAAAGCATGTATGTAAAGAATGTCTAGATCAATGGTTACTTGCATCCCTAGGATGAGAGCATCATATTTAGACATGCTATTAGTAAAATTTAAATTACATTAAAATTATATATAAATTATTTTCATGTAACAAACAACCAACAAACATCTTGCCCATGCACTTGACGACACTTGGCTCCATCAAAATGGAGTGTCCAACTATCTTCATGCAAATTGGTGGTAACTTTGAGTATTTATTATAAAGTAGATTTTTTATATGGTTTATGATTACAGACTACTAATTTATTTTTGTATAGGGCATGATCCTCAATATTATCTATGAAATTATGGAATTAGTATTTAATAGAGATAGTTTGATCAATACTTTTGATCAATAAGACATCATTGTGAAGAAGAGTAACCTAAAGGTGATGGTATAGGTATGATAGCAATTTGATAAATAATTACTTAAACATTGAATAATTTTTGAGTGATGATAATAAGGTAAAATTCCATTAGGAAACCATCCACTTGTTAATTCAACCTCTAGGCAAGAAGCCTTTAAAGAATAAATGGTGAAGGGGATCATAGACTATCATGTAGGTATTTTGATAAAATATTATGTGGCTAATATTTTTAGAATTAAAGTATAATATGATACATTCATGATCCAAATTTGTGAAATGGGTCTCATAACTTATAAAATCACAACTAATGTACTAAATGACATATTATTTTCATGACTCATCTTGTTGTGCAAGCATTACCCCAACTAAGATGGGGGTAGATGATGTATACAATATGATTAGGTAACTATTTGAGGGTGGTCATAAATTAGGAGGATAAATTAATATTTATTGATGTTATAATTTTTTTTTTTAATAATCAAGCCATTCAAATACAACACTTTTTTGAGAAAATATTCTTTTGAATATGTATGGTAAGCTAACTTGGAAACAAATCTACATATTTCCCTAAGTTTCCCAAGATAAGTATGGATGTTATGAATGGATCAAGATATATGAATGTTAATAATATCATTTATCTTATATGTATCCATGTCATTCCATTTTAATGAGACCAAGAGTCCTTTAAAAAAATAGAAGTAACACTTAAAATTCACTTATGAGGATTATTCATAACTTTGTAAAGGCCATTGGATATGATAGCTAGGTCATGAAGAGGATTTTCACGATGCTTGGATTTAGATATAAGTCCATCAACAAAGTTTTTGACTATTTTTGGGGTGATATCATGGAATATGTGAGTCATTTCACATTGATAAGTTTCTCCCATGTTTCTAAGGTTGAAAGGCATATTAATGTAGCAATAAATTACACACTTGGTAGTAAAGTTGGTTTTATGTTGATCCTAGAGGGAAATGTGAATCTAATTATACCCCAAAAAACATCCATAGGGAAAATAATCCCATATTCAACTATGGAATCAATAATATAATTGATTGAAGGTAAAGGGAAGTTTTTCTTATGGCATGCTAAGTTTAGATTTTGAAAGTTAATACAAATGTAAAAAGCCATAGTGACTTTATTATGAGTTGGTACTATGTTAGAAACTGATTAAATCTAATCAATATATTGTGTAAACTTAATTTTGAGATTTATGAATTCTTTGTGACATAATTTATAAACCTCAGGAGGGAACTTTCATTAATTTTAGTGCATGATTTTTGCATCTAGATATGTTATGGGCAACTATGTTAGGGTCTATGATTGGTATATCTTCATATGATCAATAAAATAATTCATGATATTTGTGTAGAAATAATCTACAATTATCCTTATCTTTAGGTTAAACCTCCTTAGATATAAGGATGGATTTGGGATTTGTAGTTGTACTATAGTTAACTGCTTGAGTTTATTTGATAAATATTGTGTTTCCATCTTGAAATTGGTAAAGAGAATAAGAAAGCTTGGAAATAGGGTTAGGATTAAGGTCACCATTATAAAAAAATTACTAAAGTGAGGAGATTTTTTCTCAAAGTGGCTAAACTTGTGATGTTGTCATGGAAGTTGAGGATTTATTGCATGAAATAATTCTAGAGTAGATTCATCACCAGGAAGCATAGGTAATGGGCCATAATATTCAATGTCTACCTCAAGAGAAATAATATTAATAAATTTGTTGTCAAATTCTAAGTGTATTTTTATTACACCAATGGTTTTTGCATCCAAGGTAAATTCTAGATTTGAAACAAAAGTGGATGAAATTTTATTTACAATATTAACCTAGTTTATACATTATGGTACAACAGAAGAAGGTTAAACTATATCAACATTGTTTTTATAGTTAGCTAAGGTAGTAGTGGTTTTAACTATATTGAGTTAGTCAATACAACTAAAAATTTGGAGATGTTATTATAATTATATCGACTTTCTATAATGATTATTCGGTGTAGCTATGGGCTAAAGTTTAAACTATATCAAGATAGCCGGTATAGTTTTAAAACTGGGGAATGGTCTGAAATGTATCTAGTTGGTTGATATATTTAATATCATTTGAAAACTTATAAATTGTATTAAGCTATCTAATATTGTTATTATTACTAGGAAAATTTAAAATTTGTTCAAAAACCCATGGATTGTTTTCCAATGGTGGGTTAATGGGAGGAACATAGCCTTGAGGTTCTAATTCATCTTCATCATCACTAGAATCATAAAAAATATGAACTAAATGAAAATATTGATTAAATGAATGTATTTTGGAAAGGAATTTATAATAATTAATTACATCCAAGTTTCATGATTGAGATTTGGAAACTATGTAATCATCATCATATGATGGATATATATTAGAAACAGGAATAATTTGTTAAGGATTATCAATAAAAGTATCCTTGGTGGTTATACTAATTTTAATAAATATGTGAGGGGATAATTATAGTAAATATTAAAAGAGTTTATCTATCCTGAGATCTTCCATATGAAGTCATCTTCTCTGTAAAAATATTCATACACATTGCATGGGTGGACTTTAAGTATCATTATCTATCAAATAAATTATCCTATATCATGGTAAAATAGATATAGGAATCCATTTCTCTATGTAAGGATGTAATATGGTGGTATTGTAAATAGTTTATAGCTCAATTAGTTCATCATCATCAAAATTAGTAAGAGTAACTTGCAGATCAAGATGCATGTTGATGAACTCGTGAAGAGGAGGATTGTTGATATGAGGAATGGTCAAGATGTGATACTACATTTTAGGACTAAGTAGTTTAAGACCACATATATTGCAATAATATTCATTATTTCAACATTTTCCATCATGATTGAACTTATTCAATTGGCTATCAAAAGATGCAATGTCTCTCATGTGATGAGTCTAAGGATGGCCTAAAATACTATTATATGATAGTGGAATATATAAAACCATTATCTTGATGTGTACCATTTTGGGCCCAATAATAATAGGGTGAAAAATTCAACCAAGAGGATCTTGATTGGTTTTATTAAATCCATGATATGTGAGTCTTGTAATTTAACAAAGGAAACACTTGTATGTATTTTTTGGGCCATATATTTCAATCTATGTAGAAATTACTCATGGTGTAAAAATAAAATTTGTAGAGGACTCCAAGGTGCATCTAAAAATATAGATTTGAAGATTTGAAAGTGTGTATAGTCAAAGATATTGAGGTTCAAATTTGACTATGTGTTCAACTTTTATCTGTTAAGAACCCGAGAAGGATGTTTGAGCTTGTGTTGATGTTGCTTCAATGTCTCATACTAGGTATTTTTTTAAGGTAATATTTGAAATATACCATTTTTTGGATTAACTAAATGGAAGTAACATTAATTCATGAGCCTTTTTACACAAAAAAATTCTTATTTTAATATTTTTATCACTCTCCAAATAAAAATAGGTGGGTTAATGGATTGAAAGAGGATTTAATCATTAATAATATATTATTTATAAAATTATATGGAGATTTTATTAGAGAAAGGATGTTAAGAAATGGTTTCAATAAGATGGACTTTGGTAAGTTCAATATCTTCAAAAGATTGGGGAGGTGGTTCACATTTTTTAGATGAGGTTTATTTGATGTCTTCAAATTATTGCATGAGAAATTTCTAATGATATGGTGATGTTCTTATCAGTTTCATTAAAGGTATTTTTTAGGGCATGGAATTTATCTCAACTACAAAATTCCATTATGATTTTGGGTTAAAACCATAATGATATTTGGCTTGATTGGTAATGGTGGCTTTAGGAGGTAAAGAAAAATTGGAAGTACTATATTGAGGCTTCAATGGTGGATCAAGCTCATCACTAGGTGGAAAATTGGAAGATGTATTTTTGGTAGTAGAATCCTTAAGAATTTGTTCTTTAGGAGAAGGTTTCTTAGGTTTAGTGACAAGATATTTTTGACTGGGCTTACGATGATAGTTAACATTTAAAGCATTCACAAATTAGAATTTAGTGATGAATATTTTTAAACATATTCACTTAGTTAATAATATCAATCAAGGGTACTATCCAAGGCTATGCAATATGAGAATAATATTATTATTAGCATTTCTAGTTATTGAAAATGGAAACTTAATTAAATCAATCTCTTTAACTAGAATCTAGTTAAATAAAATATGTTAATATCAAATCAAACTAGTAACAAAATTTATTATAATTGATCATATAAAATCAAAATAAATAAATAAATAATTATATTTATTGATTCTCAAAATTTAAAGCTAAAAAAACACACAATTGAAAACAAAGTATCAAATGGAAATTATGGAAATGAGAATAAGTGATTGTTATGGATCTTAACACATCACACACAATTATAGGTTTTATAAAGAAATAATAATCATGAAACAAGTGTTGAAAATAGAAATGAAATATAAATTATTCTAATCTATATACCATATAATTTATCCTTCTTCCTCAGGTTGAGTGGACCCTTGTTATGCCTTTGGAATAGGACTAGAAACAATCAATAAAGAGACTTTATAAATGCTTGAATGCCTAAAATATTAATTGATAAATGAAAGTGATTAAAATATATTTAACAACTTAATATTACTTTCAATGTTTTTCTACAATCATAACTCTCATATTCAAAACTAATACATTGTATTTTTAATATAATATTTACAATTAATTTTTTAATCTAAACTAAAATACTAATAAACAAGTTTTAATACTAGGATTTGAATTATTAGAAAAAAATCACTAACCTCCACTTTTTTATGAGGAAAGAGTTGAGAGTGATATATTCCTAGATTCACTATATTCTATGTTGTTGTTAAGAATTGAGTATGATTTGGACAATCTTTGCATCTTTTTTTCCTTTGAATGTCCTAACATCTTGTTATTGAGATATATATAGTAATTTTTAGAGTACTATAAATATCTTATTTATTTAAAATGTATATTTTTGGAAAATTACACACACACACACACACACACACACACACACACACACACACACACACACACACACACACACACACACACACACACACACACACACACACACACACACACACACACACACACACACACACACACACACACACACACACACACAACACACACACACACACACACACACACACACACACACACACACACACACACACACACACACACACACACACACACACACACACACACACACACACACACACACACACACACACACACACACACACACACACACAAAAAAAAAAAAAAAACTTATTCCAAAAATATGTCTTTAACCTTCATTGGAGCTCTTTGTGGTCCTACTCTAGAACTGCTAGACTTTAAAGCTAATTTTATATGGGATCTTGGAGCTCCCATATGACTTTGATGCCAGTCTACAATAGAAATTTGGGTCTACTTTTGTATGGGAATCCATAGATCATGTAAGATAACAAAGCTACTTCAAAAACTACCCCTAATTCGATATTTTATGCTCCTAAATCTACTCTACATTGATAATCCATTATGGTCTGCATATATAACAAGTGGTGATTAATATATTACAAATAATAAAAAATACATTATCCTATATTTTACTTTGAATCTACTATAAGTTCTGATATTACATCAAAATCCACTTATATGAAAATTTTATGCAAGGAAAAATGGGTTACTTCTTATCTATGATGAGGCATATTATATCCTCATTATCTCTCACACACCTAAGCTCTTATAGTTCTTCCTACATACAACTTTTGTTGTTCTATTCTTATATTCATGCCTTCTAGTAGTATACTCAAGTTGTATTCACTATGTAATCATGCCTAATCATTCTATTTAGAATCAACATGTTATTTATTCTTTTTATCCTTTATTTGCATTGTTCAAAATGTTTATATGCATGTTCAGTATCACTTTTCCATAGTGGTATTAGAACTAGTAGGAATGGACTTATAAAAAGCATGCCAACCCATTCATTTTTGAGTTCTCTCATCATTTGGACAACTTTGGCTCTCCTAATAGACCATTTCAAGTTTGTAAGGGAAGTAAGTTCTCTCATATTCAAAGGAATGTTTAATGTATTCTACCTCTTTGTGTAGGTTGTGTATGTTGCATCAAAGGATATATGAGAATATTCATGAAAATACTTAACACATTGTATTATATTTATCAGATACTTATTCACTATCCCTTAGGCATAAGAAAAGTGTCTAAACTCTTGAATAAAGACATTTGAACTAGGATACTCGTGTCTCATCATAAGGCCTATATTTTTTCCTTGAGTATGATATTATTTAGTTATATTTTCCCAAGAATTTTGATTGTGTAAAAGGGAAACTTAGGACCTTATTTGGACTTCCCCTACAAAGAGATTGACCATGAATGACATTTGATGACCTAGAATGTATTTGTGCAAAATAAACTCATAGAGAAAGATTTGTTGTTCATAATGGCTCTCAAAATTATCTTCTAATAATTATTTTTATCCTTTGAACCATGTGTTAGTCCACAAGATATCCTCAATAATTTTTGAAAATACTATAATTAGAAGAGGGATTCCTACATATAATCAATTTATCACTAATATGGTAGGCCTATATGAGTCTATTTTCAAAACTATGTTTTTATTTTCTTAGTTCTTGATTTTCTTCCTTCAACCTTTTATCCTCTTTTTTTACTATAAAGGATTTACATTTTTATTTCCATGTGTCAACTAATTGGAAATACATAAAATCAATTTTCACACTTTTATCTTCTTTGAAAAAAAGAATACACAAAGCTACTTTAACTTATTATAATTATTGCTCTAAATGAGAAATTATATTATCTTTATTAATACACTTCAACTTTTATACTTATAAATCTTATTGAAGACCTAGAATGATTGCTTCCTTATCTTGGAGATTTTACCTTAGGAATGCAATCTCCTCCTCTTAATGTATGATTGAGGCTTCAACTTTGGAGAGGGCCATGGCTTGAAATTTTTTTTTCTCCTCAGTTGGGATACTAGGATTTTCCTTTACTTATTCTATCATAGGTTCCTTCCCCTTGTATATGACTTGTCTTATTGTTAGTGAGGGATAAGAAGAGGTTATTTTCACCCCCATTGTTAGAATTTCCATTGGTATAACATAGGTCCATCAAATTGATTTAGGGTTCTCAATATTTTAAAAATTAATTTTTCCTCATTTATATCTTCCTCCTAATGAAAAACACTTTCCTCCTCATACTTTTCCTTAGGGGGTATATCTGGGATCCTTTATGTGTGGTTCTTTAGTCTAAGATACATTAATTATTAGGGATGGTTTGGTTAAAATGTTATATCTTTACTATGGATTTCATCCTTTGACGGCTCCTAAGGATAATTTTTTTCCTTCATTTGAGTGCTCAACTCTAGTGTAGAGGTTGAAGTTTATATCTTCTTTTTAGTTTGTGGCACCACGAAAGAGATACCAACAAAAACTAAGAGTTTCAAATCCTATGTTCTCTTTCTATGCCTATTTTATAATAATTCATGCCACTTTTCCTCCTCTAACCCTTCTTAAGAAGTGATGTTACATAGTAGGTGAATCACCCACGTTGTTTCAAAGGACTAATATCATACATATATCTTGTTGGTGTAGACTTTTGTCCCACTGGGTTTTATCAACATGGTCTAGTCAAGTTTGATTAAGTTTAATAAAGGTCCTTAAGGAGAAAATAATCCCACATGCATGAAGATGATGGGACTTATCTATTTTCCACCTATATAAGGAAACTTTGTATGTAATTTTTGGCTAATGCTTATTAATGCAACTTTATTTTATGGAGATAAACTTCTTCCTTTTTTGAGTTGTTTTATTTTTCAGGTTTCACTACTCCATACAAGTTTTCTCCATGTGTTCAACCCTATCAATTAGATCTGATTTTGACCCACTCTGACATGGTATCATAGCTTTACCAGTAGACAAACACCATTGTTCCTATCATGAGATCTAGTATTCAACTTATTCAGGTGTTTTTTATGATTTTGATTTTTTAAGGTTTAGTGGGATTTCTTGAAAATATATATAGATTTATATAATTGGGGTCTCCAAATGAAAAATTAATAGTTCCATTAGATTCATAAGGTGTCAAAACCTTAGGATTGGTTGTAAACATGACTTAGTTTTTTTATAGTCATTTTTTGCATTTTTTATAGGGTTTGAAGGCATTTTTCAAAACTCTTTTTGGGTTTTTATGTATTTTATAAACTACAAAGTGGGTATTTTCTATATTTTCATAAGGATGTATATATTTTCCATTATTTGGGTTCTCCTTATAGGTATTTTCACTATTTTTGCTGGTTTTTGATGTTTTTTATAGAATCTATGGCTTTAAAAAACATTTACCTTCTTTGGGTCCTCATCTATGTGGAAATTTGAAGCAAAAATATGTGCAAGTTTTCACACTTTCCTAGGCCCAAAGGTCTATTGGTTGAACCCTCTACCACACAAAAACATATGTTTCATACCCCTATAGGGCCCAAGGCCTGCCTGGCTAACCTTAACCAACATGAATGCATGACTACATGTATAGAAGGACAAAGGCCCATCAACTTAACCTTGATTAATGTGAATGTATAACTATGGTGGTGTGAATTATATGCCTTCACAAGGCCCAAGGCCTAATGGTCAATTGGTAAATCCATGGTGAAGTAGAGTGCCACTACCAACCACACAACTACATCTTTAGTTTACATGTATGGAGGTCATCCTTCCTTCTAGTGTCATATGTAGAAATGGCCACTATGGCATCAATTTTAGGTCTATAAACACCTCCTTCCTATGATGTGTGCACAACCATCAAATTCAAACCAATAGTTTGTGACACTATTCATTAGCAAAAAGAGGACACTTTGGGAGTGACATCACTCACCAAGTCACATCATAATGTAAAGTGATAATCAAGGGGAAGATTCCTCATACTAACCCTTATACTCTTGGTTATATTGTGTGGTCATATGAAGGGGGATTAAATTTAGATTCTTACTAGTGGGGGGTTACCTCTAGCACCTAGTTCTAAGTTTTGAACACTCAACATTTTTAAAAAATTTGTAGTGGAGGATCACCTTGCCATATTAAACTTAAATCGAGCATAAATTTTAGCCTATTAATTTTTTGAGGTGTTGTTTTTTTGAAAGTACATATTTTTTCAAGCTCTTTGTATTGGTGTTATTCTCATGCCTTATCAATTAAAACCTTTACACATTTAGCAGGGTATTACATTACAAGTCTATAGCACATACTTTAGCAATTACTTCATTTTTGTAACATGAATCCCAGTTTAGTTTCACTTCTTACACCATTTAACTATCATGAGTGGAAAGTCAAAGTAAAAATACTCTGGAAGAGTAAATGCTTACACTAAATCATGATGGGTATATAAACAAGACTAATACTTGATATAGAGAAGGTGAAGTGGTACAACTGTAGTGATAAAGCCTATGATCTCTTATGCCTGTCTATGTATTTTGACTTGATTTTTCATATTTAATCTACCATAAATCAAAATTAAGTGTGGACCTTATTAGATAAGCCCTTTTGAAATAAGGATGAAATGAAGGGTCATGAGTTGGAGAATGAGCTCATCAATTTGATCTCAGAAATTTTTGATATGATACAAGACTTCTTCACCAAGTTTAAATCACTTAATTTATAGTTAAAAATATGTGGCATTAACAAAAATTATGATCAATTAATTCTTTCCATCCTTGCCAAATTCATATTTGACTATTTTGTATTTATTTCTACCTTCCAGCCACCAAGCCTACCCTTGGAATTACATGGAAAATGTTATCCTTAGATGAATTTATTGTTGACTTAAATTGAGAATAAGACAAGCTCATTCAAATGGCTACACTAAAGTCCTCCAAATCTCATGCCTTATTTATGAGTCATGACAAATAGAAGGCTTCTAGTAGTAAGGAGAAGAAATAAAATAAGGACGTAGAGAAAAGAAAGGGTCATATAATCCAAAAGCATCAAAAAATTCCTCTTTAAATGAGAAACCAAATAAAAAGTGACTCATATGTGGCTATTGCAAGAAATTTGGGCATGATGAAGCCAAATACATAAAGAAGCAAATTGACCAACTAACAAAAACTACTCAAAAGCACAATATCAATGTTTATAATTCTTCCACTTAGAGTTCATCAGGATAGGGGTCTTCTAAGGCCAAATATATCAAGAAGGGAAAATATAAGGGCAAAGTACTTGTTTCAATTGCATCCTAGCCTTCCACATGGGTTATTGATTCTAGTACATCACACTACATGGCTTCATCATAGGACATATTTGTATCCTTCAAGACTTGTTCTATGCCTTTCATTTTATTGGGTGATGATACTTATACATAAGTTAGTGGAAGTAGTTCTATTGAAGTGAATGATGGGACATTTCATAACATTATATGTGTTCCCTCTTTATCCACCAATCTCCTATGTATTTAGTAGATCACTCACATAATTTTAGCAAGACAGTTGATTTCACACCCAATTCCATGATTATTAGGGAAGCTAAAAGTAACTCCATTATTACATTTGGGAAAGCTGATCATAAATCTAGGTTGTGTACTTCTCACATTTTTCTCCTGATCAACCCTTTACTATACTAATTACTCATTTAGATGAAGTGAGTAAATTATGGCATGAGTGATTCAACCATCTCAACTATCACTAATTATAGTAATTTAATCATCAATACATGGTTTTAGGGTTGCCACAAGTCAAGTTTTCTAATAGAGTTTTCTAGGGTTCCTTTCTTGGTAAGCATCCAGAGGAGAAGTACGATAAGGTCAAATCACAAAGATTTAAACAAATACTATATATTTTTCACAATGACATTGTTGACCCATTTCCAAAACCTTAAATTAATAAGAATAAGTACATGCTTAATTTCATTGATGACTATTCAAGGTATATTTGGGTATACTTTATTAAAATAAAATATGAGGTCTTTGATCATTTTTAGGACTTCAAGGTGATTTTAGATAAATAGTCAAGTAAAGACATCAAGATTTTGTGCACCGATAATGGTGGTGAGTAGGTAAGTAACCATTTGAGTAATTTTTTTCATCAGAGGGGATTGAGTTACACCATATAGTTTCATATAGTCCTAAATAAAATGTTGTTAAAAATAAAATGAATGGGTCCTTGAAGGAAATGTCCAATTGTATGCTACACTCTAAGTCTCTTATAACTTAGTATTGGGTCGAGGCCATAAACTATTCTTATTATATACATAATTTATTTTTTCATAAAGCATTGAAGGGAGTTACTCCTTTTAAATCTTGAAACTATTAAAAACCCAAAGTAGAACACATATGAGTGTTTCTTTTGCCTACTATGGCTCATATTCTAAAGAATAAATGTAGGGCATTAGAACCTCATAGTCAATCTTGTAACTTCATTAGATATCCTAAGGGTCTTAAGGGATATAGTTTTATCCATCACACCACTCATAAGTTATTCATTTAGAGTAGTGTTTCCTTTAGACTTCACACTCAAAACCTCTCAGCCTTCCTTAGATTCACTCAGATTTGATTATAGTTTTGATGATTTAGATATGCCTGATCAACCTCTTAATGATCTATATTCTTCTTTTAATTTTGATGATGATATTAGTGATAAGGATTACCATCCTCCTTCTCTTAGATATATTTAGAGGATGAAGAATCCCTTCCTAACTTTATGACCATTGGTCCTTTTTGGTCTAGACAAACACTAAAAAGTGTTAGCTAATGGGTTGGAGATCCATCAGATAACATTTACACACATTCACAATTATAGGATTCCCCACATGATTTCATTGCATTTTATTTTGATCCATAATCTTTCATGAAGAATCTATCACTCCTAAGTGGGATACTACTATAGAAGAGGAGTATGATTCCTTGTAGAAAAATAATGCTTGGGATTTAGTTCCACTTCCTAAGGGAAGAAAACTTGCTATATGTAGGTAGATATATCAAACAAAAATTTTAGTAAATAGGTTCTTAGACAAGTTCAAATCATGTTTGTTAGTAAAGGGTTTTTCTTAGTTTCTTGACATTGACTACACCAAGATGATCACCCTAGTTTCTAAAACAAACTCAATTCTACTTACTCTCATTATTGATGCAAAATATCATTGGGATGTTCATAAAATGGATGTGAAGAGTGCCTTTCTTCATGGTGAATTCAAATATAAAATATACATGGAGCAACCACAAGGATTTGTGTAATATTCCTCCTTAGTTTTCAAACCTCAAAAATCTATGGCTTGAAATAGGATCATTGATCTCAGTATGCTAAGATGGACTCCTTTATCCTTTTGGTTGGGTTCTATAAATTCCATTTATATCTAAGATTTTATATCTTATAACATGATGATTCACTTTTGATTCTATTTCTTTATGTGGATAACCTATTGGTGACAAGGAGTTCTCCATCTACCATGATAGTGGTGAAAACTACTTTGTTTAATAAGTTCACAATGACTAACTTGGGATTGTTGTAATACTTTTTTGGGATTGAAATTATTGAGTCAAACTCTAAGATCACTATTGTATAATATAATTATGCTCTTGATTTACTTTTATGGTATAGTATGGTTAAGTATAATCCAACTCTGACTCCTTTTCTATCTAGTGTGAAGCCTAAGGCTGATTTCCCATCTCCTTTGGTTGATGTTGTATGCAATTAAAAATTAATCATGTCCATGAATTAATCCTATATTAGATGATATATATCACACCTACACTTACAATTGGGATACACTTGTTAAGTGGGAACATGACCAATATGGGAATCTACTAGACCTGATTAGGGGATCACTTGTCATAACATATCATGTTAGGAAGGGTTCCAAAGCTTAGAGTCTAAAATAATCATATAATAAACCTAATGGATTATTAAGGTTTAAAACATTCACTATATTCTAATAAAAAAAGAAAAATCTAATCTAGTGCACACCAAATCTTGTGGCACAAAGTTGGGAGGGTTAGAATCACTAAAACAAACATGTATAGGGAATTTCAATTAAATTAAGTATAATTAACACCCTAATTCATAAATATGAAAGATATTATTATTTGAACCAATACTTATGATACTTCTATCTACTAATAGAGAGGAGAAAAAAGTTAGAATATACTTACCTGAATGTGAACCCATCAAGACTCAATCTTTCCCTTGGCTAATGAGGCTTCAAAAGAGGTTGTTTTAGTTTGTAAGTATCGTTAAGAAAGTCCAAAGCATCAAAGACTTATCCACAAGACTATATTATCTAAAATAAGAAACCCAAGCCAAGTCTCCTCAAGTATAATGGTGGAAGAGCAGATTGTAAAGAAGCATGATTTAATAATAATTCTTGATTGCACATATGAATAATGACCAAAATGATCTTGTATATATAGGAAAATATTACCCTAAATCCTTCTAAGAATGTCTAATATATGGGGTTAACCCAGTGTGTTTTTAGGGATAATTTACCAAGTTTTAGCTAAGTTAGATGAAAGGCTAACAAGCTAAAAAAGTAAAGAATACCCCTAAATTGTACTAGGTCAACTGAGTACAACTGACTATCTAAAAGGAGTTTAATAAAAAAAGGAGGGATGGAAAGAGGAAAAGACTAGAGGAATACTCAAGGGAGGATAAGTATCTTAGAGAATGGTTTTGGAATCTAGTTGGATTGGTAATAATGTGTCAAAAAGGGACAACAATCTTATGAAACACCAAAGGTCTAGCCACCCCTTTCTCGGTGTACCCCTTAGGGCATGCACTTAGAGAGATTAAGTCTCATTGGGTTCTTGCAAGATGTAAAGCATTAGTAATCAATAAAAGTTAAAAATATTATGTGTATATATATTTCCCACTCAAATCTCATCACATATCACTAGGGTATAACAAGGGATAGTGCTTTGAGAAAGAATTTAAGGACACACACAACACTAGTGCTAAAAAAAAGTTGTAGTATTTTAAATAAAAAATAACTGAAAGTAAATGACTAAAAGAAAAACTAATCTAAAAATTAAATGCAATTTATACCTTGAATTACCTCTATCATGAGATGGTTGTATATTATGTTGTTAGTTTTGATTTTTTAGGGCATGGAGACTACTTTTGACAAACCCAATAATTCAAAACTAAAGAGCAAAAAAAAAAAAACACAAAAAAATCCAAGATAGTTCGTGCTATGAGGATGTGACATACTTGGGAAATTTGGCAAGCTAGGGTGATAAAAGCAATGTTAGACCAAATGACCAAGTCAAATAAAAAGAGTATATCAGTTAACTAAAAGGCCAAGGTTACTAAAGACTAAAAAACTCAAACAAGATATCCTTAAGTAAGAAAGGCAAACTCACCAAATCAAACCAAGGATACATGTCAAACAAGATGGTAAAAAAAAAATATGAAAAAAAGACAAAAACAAAATGGTAAAACAACATTGATGAGTGAGCAGTAACAAACCACATCTCAATCAACAATAAAAAAAAGGAGATGCATAAAAGGGTAAACATCATTGATGAATGAGAAGTAACAAGCCAACCTCACTCAACAATGAAAAAAGGAATGAACTCAAGTGTCTGTAACAACAAGATAGAAAAATCATGATAAATGGTAAAAGAAAAGTAAAGTAAGTGTAGTAATGTAAAATTATGGTGTAAATAAAGAAGAATCCATAGTTTCTCAAACATGTTTTTTCACTCTAAGGATAGATAAAACTGAAACAAAGTAGTGCTAACATGTTTTTAAGAGGTGAAGAATAAGGAATCTAAAAAGAAGAGAAAACAAATTTGGAATCACAATTTTTCTATCAAGGGGGGAAAATGAAAAGGGTGGAAGGGACAATGAAGGAAAAAACAAGGTAGAGGAAATCTTTATCGAAGTCAAGACACTCAAATTAGGTTTATCAAAACAAGAGGACTGTCAACCTTAAGGACTATGAAGAACTTCTCTTAGCCACACAAATCTTGGGTTAAAAAATGGAGTATAAATATCATCCCATGAAGGCTAAATACATGAAAAGTAAAATGGACCAAACTCCCCACAACATTTTCCCCATTCTTCAGGACCACTTATATAGCCATCGATCTACTGTGAAGATTGGGTACTTGCATGAGAAAGTAGGTAGCACCATAGATTTTTTTGAAATCCCCTATCCAAATCTACTAGCCTACCACACCCCAAAGGACTTTGGATCTATGTGAAGCTGACTATGGAGTTTGAGCTTTGATTGGAGATAGGAGATGTGTTTGAAATTATGTCTTTTAGTGTGAATTTAACTTTTGAAATTTTCATGTTACATTTTAGATATCATTTCCTTTTATTTTAAATGATTTGGATTTTAACTTTTTTAATGGATTTTTCTATTCCTCCTCCATACAGATTTGGAAAACCAAACATGGGTACTAAAGATGACTTTCATTTGAAAAATTGGGATAAGGTTGTTAAGAGAGGGAAACTTCAAATATCATGGGGTCTAAGAGTCTCATAAATGTAGGTGAAATAAAGGTGTTATCTTGACTTCAACCTTGTTTTATCCAATGAGGAGATGAAATAAAGGGGAAATCAAGAGGAATGACAAATGAAACAATTTAAATTACTTCAAATTGAAAAAAAATGTGACAAAGGGCAAAGAGGGATACAATGACAGTAAAGTGTGATTCCTTATCATAAGAAATAAGGAAATGGAGGAAAACATGTGAACATATATTGTTGTGTAAATTTCATCTAACAAAAGAAGTAAAAACTAAAGTTTGAGAACAAGGGTCAAGAACATGAAAAGATCGTAATTTTATGAGGATGACTAGGTCCTATCCATGGTCTTACAAGTCAACTCATAAAAAAGAAATCCATGAGGGTGCAAAAAGGAAATAAAAAATAAAGAGAGTAACCCAAAGGATGCCAAAACAATAATGGAAAGTAGAAATAATGAAAGAGAAATAATAAATAAAAGATGGTGGTTTTGTGATGAATGTTAGGTCATATCCATGGTATTATAAATCAACTCACAAAATAAAAACCCAAGGGGTGTGAAAAATAAGAGAAACTGCAAGAAGATAAGGAAGACTATGGTAAATTAAGAAACCAAAAGACCAAAATGGAGGAATAAAGGTTTTCAAAAAGAAGAAAACTATTGTAGAGGGGGAGATCCATGATTAAGTAACCTATAAATTTTTCTAGATAGATATAGATAGAAAACATGACAAGAAGGTAAGAATCCTAAATTAATGTTTATATCAAGGATGAGCATGTGAGAGACAAGCCTAGATGTCTCAAAATGTTTCTTGAAGTTAAATTAGCTTGGTAGCATGTAATGGAGAATAAGAGTGGGCATCAAAAGATTGCCCAAAGGCTAGAATAATGTGTGGATGGGCATCACAAAATACCCCACAAGTTAAAAAGAGTAAGAAAAGATAAGAAAAGACAATAAGGAAAGAACACCCCATATAGTTTCTAAATGGATTCAAGGTGTCCAAGAAGAGTCTAATAAGGGACATAATGATTGAAGAAAGGAAAAGAATGCTAAGCAAGAAGAATGAAAAACAAAGAGTTAAATCAGACATATAGGGAAAGTAAAAAGCTAAATTGGAAAGCAAAGAAGGAAGAAAATAGTATAGGGTTAACCCGATCAATCTAGTATAGAAAATAAGGCCTATAAACTATATAAGGTCGACTGGGTCGATCTAGTAAACTAAACAAAAGTAGGTAAAAGAGACAAAAGGAGTTTTAAACTATATAGGGTTGATTAGGTTGATCTAGTATAGAAAATAGGGTTTGAAAACTTTATAGAGTTGATTGCATCGATCCAATATAGTGAATAGAGGTAGGAAAAAGATGGAAAAGGATCTACAGATTGTACAAGTTTGATTGGGTTGATACACTATAGTGAATAGGGGTTGGAAAAGGTAGACTCCTTATTTTGCCTATATCTTTGGTTCTACTCATCCATTTTACAAACCCTAAAATACATTGGATTCATGATGATGTAGATAATGCAAATAGGTAATGAATAAGTAATAAAAATAATGATAAAAAAGAATGAATTAATGAATTAAAAATGAACAAGTGTTGTAAGGGTTAGTTAACATCATGTTCACCATAATATAATGAAGGTGAAGCCAAAGTAAATTCTAATACTAACAAGAAAAGAGATAAAAATGGAAACATGAAGATAATCCAACCAGTGGTGGGATAAGATTCACATTGGGTTCACCAAAATGTATGTAATTATAAATAAATCATGTCTATGAATTAATCCTAGATCAAATAAGATAGATCACACCTACACTTTTGATTGGAATATACTTATTAAGTGAGAGCATGATCAATATGGGGATCTGTTAGACCCAATTATGGGATTAATTGTCACAATATATCATGCTAAGAAGGGTTCCAAATCCTACAGTCTAACATAATTGAACAACAACCCTAATGGAGTTCTAAGGTTTAAAATGTTCACTCTATTCTAATAACAAGAAAGAAAAATCTAATCTCGTGCACACCAAAGATTATGGCACAAAGTGGGGGTTTAGAAGCAATAAAATAAACATGTATAGGTAACTTCAATTAAATTAAGTATGAGTAACATGCTAATACATAAAATATTAAAGATAGTATTATTTAAGCCAACACTTATGCTACTTATATCTATTAAAAGAGAGGAGAACAAAGTTAGAATATACTTACCTGAATGTGAGCCCATCAAGACTTAATCTCTCCCTTAACCAATGGGGCTTCACAAGAGGTTGTTGTGGTTTGTAAGGATCACTAATAAAGGCCAAAACATCCAAGACTTATCCACAAGACTAGATTCTCCAAAATAATAAACCTAAGCTAAGTCTCCTCAAGTAGAATGTTGGAAGAGTAGATTATGAAGAAGTGAAAGTGAATACTAATTCTTGATTACACATATGAATAATAACCAAAATGATATTGTATATATACATATATCTTACCCTAAATAATTTTGGGAATGTTAGTTATATGAGGTCAACCTAGTGTGTTTTTTAGGATAATTTACCAAGTCTGATCTAGGTTAATTAAAAGGCTAACAAGCTAAGAAAGTAAAGAATACCCCTAAACTATACTGGATTGATCCAGTATAGCTAACTATCCAAAAGGAATTTAAGATAAGAAATGAGGGATGGAAAGAGGAAAATACTAGAGAAATACTCAATGGAGGATAAGTTGCTTAGGGAATGGTTTTGGGATCTAGTTAGATTGGTAATAATGTGGTAAAAAGGGACAACAATCCTCCAAAGCACCAAAGGTCTTCCCACCCCTTTCTTGGTGTACCCCTTTGGGCATGAAAATAGAGAGATTGAGTCTTGATGAGTTCTTTCAAGATGTAAAGCATTAGTAATCAATAAAATTTAAACATATTATGTGTATATAGATGCTACCTCATATAGATAAATTGTTGGTAGTCTCATCTATCTTATAAAAACTAAACTTGATCTTTCATATATAGTGGGCATGGTCTCCATATTCATACAGGAACCATATGAGCTACACGATAAACTAAATAAGCATATACTCCACAACATTCAAGGTACTCATAGTTTTGGGATTAATTATGAAGCAAGTATCAACATCGACTTGATTGGTTATATAGATATAGATTGGGTTGGAAATATTTAGAATCACAAGGCTACTTCAGGATATAGTTTCTCCCTCAGTTTAGGTCTAATTAGTTGGTCAAATAAGAATTAGAATGCTATTGATTTATCTTCTATAGAAAAATAATATAGAGGAGTTGTTAATGCTACCACTGAGGTTATTTGGATTCAAGAGATTCTTACTAAGTTTGACATCTAATTTTGATGACCAATAATCAACTTCTCTTACAACCAAATCATAATCTATATTTGTAAGAATATGGTCCTCCATAAAAAAACTAAACATATTGATATTCTCATTCATTTTATTTATGAGCTCATTCATTAGCAAGTCATTGATCTCTACTACATCTAGATAATGGAGTAAATTGTCTATATATTCATCAAAACCTTTCACTGAGAGTAAGTATCTTCATTTGTAGGCTCTTTTTGGGGTTCAAAAAGCTCCATATTCTTCCTCTTATGGGGGATAATATATGTACATAGGTACCTCATCAATCCTTTGTGCTAGGATCTAATTATTCTACCCACCTACGCCACACTTAAAGGGGGTGTTGGTGTAGACTTTTATCCCACTAGGTTTTGTTTACATGGTCTAGTCAAGATTGTTTAGGTTTTATAAAGGTCATTAAGGGGAAAGTAATACCACATGCATGAGGATGTTGGGACTTGTCTATTTTAAACCTATATAAATAACCTTATTATGTACTTTTTGGTTAATTCTTCTTCATTTTTTGATTTTATTTTCATATTTCTCTACTCCATACAAGTTTTCTTTATGTATTTGATCCTATCTAGTAGATCTGATTGTGGCCTACTCTACCATAATTTTCATCCATCACCTCAATGGTAGAATAAATAAATTTGGGAAGATTGAATAAATAGTCCTTTTTTCACTCTGATTTCTTAAATCATTTAAAATTTTTATATCATCTCCAAAAATAGTATTAAAATTTCCATCACATGTGAAAAACATCATGATCTATAAGGCAAAAAATTTCCATGTTTCTAAGAAATCCTTTCCTTTTAATTCCTTTGAATTCCCCTTTACTAGTCTAAATTAGCTCAGAAGTTGTCTTTGCTTCCTTGTAAAAAACTTGAATTAAATATTTATTATAAAAGTTAATGTATGAAACAAGCTCTCCTACCTTAGGGATACCAAAGAGTTTTCTTATATTGGTAAGTATTACCTTAATTTTTATGTCACTAATCATGGAATGATTCTTATGAATATTTAATACAAATCCCTCCACATTATGTTCATTGAAACCTTCAAACTTCTCTAAAAATACCATTCATCATGAATCTCTAACTACCTCTAGAACCTCCTCTTATTCTAGCAATGATTGGATTGAATCTGGATATAAATTCTTCTTTTTCCCCATGATTTGATGAGATAGTGATATCAAGAAATTGGGAGGTAATAAACAAGGTTTTAAGTGATGACAGTGAGGAAACATATTAGATTTTTGGTAGTTATTGAGCTGGAATATAGGATTCTTATAGTATTTGAGTGTGTAGGAAATATCAATATATAGTATGAGAGATACTGAGTCAAGTGTGGTGGTGATGGAATGAGTTTGAAGAATTGAAATGACTTTTTATGGTATAAAGAACCATTTTTACTCCAATGTGCCACTTAATGTCATTATCTTTCCTCACATGAGACATGTATTGTTATTACCAATCTATCACATCCTATCTTTTAATGATGGTGTCTCATGATTGGATCTATTCCTATTATGACTCATGATTATTAATATTTTTGGACAAGTAGGGTATAGGATGGGGTTTCTCTTTTTGGACATTTTCAAAGAAGTGGATAAATGTATAAAATCAAAATTTACAATTAGATTTAAAAATAAAATAATAAAATAAATACATTGGATAACTTTAGTTAACTTTATTTTTCTTTGTTGATGTAGTGAAAAGATACTAAAGAATAGAGCATAATTTTATTCAACCATGTACAATTGTTATTTGTGTTCAAGAAAAGTTTCCATTCTTTGGTTTTTAACTATTACCCTTTTTCTAATTTTTTTAAAAAAAGAGCAACCATTTTCTAGTTTTCAACTATTTTCCTTGTATTAGAACCATATGTCTGGAATTTTTTGTGGTAATAAAAAGTCCTCCCACATAATAAAACTTAGGTTGTGTTAATATTTTATTGATGAACTCTTCCTTAGTGGGTGGTTGTTGGTATAATTGGAGCCTATGTCCATTTACTAATAGTGTCCTCATACTCTCATCATTTTTTTATATGAGAATAGATCCATTGTCAAATATTTTTATATCTCATATATTCATATCCATTATGTGTGAAGTTCCCCTTAAGTGTTGATACTTGGAATCGAATAGTAAATCCCAATATCCAAATTTGAACTTTATTTCTTATGTATGGTGATCATTCTATATCTTTCATTGTTGTTGACTAAGTTATGTTTTATGAATTGATTCAAGTCTCATCTTATCTAGTTCATTCAATTTTAGAATCTAGTCTTGTTGTGAATATGTAAATTCAAATCCTAATTCCATTACATTTGAAATTATTGGCCTTTTCCCATATACTAATTCGTATTGAGTAAGTCTTATAGTTGATTTCCATATTGTATTATAGGCCTAAACTAATTCAAGTAGCTTATTTTCCCGATATTTCCTATTGATGTCTATTGTCTTGGTCAAAATATTTGTTAGCTCCCTATTGGTGACTTCAACTTGACCATTGGATTGGGGATAATAAGGAGATTATTTAATATGGGTGATATGATAGTTTTAGTGAAATATTGTATCATTTTGGATGTAAATTATTCACCTTAATTTGAAATTATAGATCTAGGTGCTACAAATAATTAAATAATATTTCCATATTGAAAATCAATAACTTTCTTTTTTCAATAAAATTTTAAGGCTTATACTTTAGCCCATTTGGTGAAAGTCAATGCACACCAAGATGTACTCTTTTCCTTCTAACAAGGAATCAACTAGGCCAATGAAATCCAATCCCCATTTCTCAAATGTTTCAAAATATCTGAAGGATGGAGAGGTATTTCACTAGATATTGTTGGTTTGACCATCCTTTTTCATTGATCACATTGTCTTACATATCTATTTGCATCATTATGAAGTGAGGGCTAGTAATATCCAACACCTAAGACCTTAGGAATAGTCATTTGAGATGAATAATTACCTCCTTATAGTTCATCATTTCAAGGTCTCAAGATGTCATAGACTTTATATATTCACACATACATGAATAAATGATGTGGGAACATAAACATAAAAGATTCATCTTTATACATTTTTGTCTTGTATAGGTCATTTTGAAGTTAGGGAGTCATGTTTGGTGAATAATAAGCTTGTTCATATTACATCTTGTATTTTAATTTTAATAATTAGGTGTTTAATATCATCTTAGGTACTTTAAGAAGTGTACAAATCATTTTCCTTGTAATAATTGGTCATTTGAGCTTCTTTCTAGGTTTCCCACCAAAATGAGAAATTCAAAAATAATAGTTGGCAAGAGTTTCTAAGGTTTAGGTGAACTGCGAAGGTCTTGGTATTATAGTAAGGGGTATTTAGGATCTAGACACATGTTATAATTGTCTTTAAATCCTCCACTAAGCCTAAATTTTTCTTATAACCAATCAAACTATGTTCAGTGTAGGAGGAAGGCCATATTAATAATTTTTTGAGATAAGACATAGGTAGTTGAGATATTCTTGTTGTATGTAACAAGAAAAATCCTAAGAAATAATGTCAAGTAAGACATGATAAGTATGTAATCATGAAATAAGGAGAAAAAAAGTAATAATAAAAGGAGATAATCTCCAAGACTCTTAGAAGAACAAAAAAAGTAGAGGGTTAAAGGTCTAAGGTCAAGAAATTAGGATTTTTCTATATGTATGTAATCTAATTTTGGAATGAAATTAGTGAATGAAGATTGATAATGTATTTTATGAATTTATGAATAGATTGTATCAATAATGAGTAAGTTTTTTTTAATTTATTTCAACCTTATTTATGCTATATTAGTGTGTTTGTATAGGACAATCATATATGTGCATAGAACAAGGTTTATTTGATAGATAAAAAGTGTCTTTTGATAGTCCTTTGAATGTTATGAAATCATGAAGTCATTTTAAGAGATAATAGGATGGGTATAGAATAAAATTAAATAAATAATACTCTATAGTAATCTATGGAATTTAAATTATCACATATTGTAAGCTCTAGGTTGTGCACTCTATAAAACCCTTAACTAGGGTTTTAAGTCTCAAAAACATGCATATCTCCCAAATAAATGAAGAAAATGAGTTTAATTTTTTTGATTAGGTGTAGTTTTTAAATTTTTATAATAATTAAATAATCCCTATAGATTTATATATTTCCAAAACTTAGACTACAAGCCCATGTGTATAAGACCTAAAGAAAGTTTGTTTTAAAGCACTAAAACTTATATATGTTCAAAATGACCAAGTTAAATTACACAAAAAAATTTAGATTGATGAATAAGGATTTATTTGATATTTTAAGACTATTTTAAAGTATTTGATATGTATATAAATAAATATATTGATAAAACATAGTTTGTAGGTCCGTAAGTGGAGGTTTTAGAAGGGTTTAATATTCTTCAAAAGAGTCTAACTTTAAAATGAGTAAGTTAAAGGGTTTTAAACTTTGTTGAAAATTAAAATGGGGTATTTATGATATTTTTAAGGATATTTCAAGTCAAAGATATTATATTAGTGAAATATATTGATGAAACTCAATCTACAATCCTATGAGTGGAAGGGTTAGAAAAGTCTATTTTGAATCTTTTTCAAATATTAAACATCGATTGAAGAGTATCAATTACATATTAGGTTAGAAAAAATTATAAAGAATATAAGGACCTCTTGATATCTTAATAAGTATAATTATTGAAAAAATATTCATTGGAGTCAAAGTGATAGACCTAGAACAAGGTCTAAGGAAAGTGTATTATGAGTTTTGGTAAAGATTCATATAAAAGTAAGGAAAAAAGTGATGTCAAGAGAAAATAAAATATAAAAGAGAAGATAAACCTACTAAATAAATAGGTGTTTTAATTTAGAGTCTTTGATTGAGTAAAATAACAAAATAACTCCATTCAGGCCTCAGAGACCTAGAAGCAAGAAGACTTATTGAAGACCAATTTCATCATTTTTGGCATCTAAGCTTAGTAAAAGCTATAGGGAATAGTTTTTTTAAATGTTAGTTATAGAGAAGATGAAAAATCTTCTTAAAAATATAAGAGAGATAAGGTAGTAGTATTATATATCATTAGTCTTAATAAGGTGAAGATAGGAGCATATTGAGGCTCAAGAGGAAGTAATCCAATGTGGAACAAACTTGGAAGTGTCAAAAAACTAAGTAAAAAAATTAGGTGAGGAATAAAACAAGAAGTATAAAAAATAAATGAAAGGACTAAAGAGAGAGAGGAACCAAGTGAAGAAAAATAATGAGGTGTGAAAAGAAGAGGATATTTAGAAAGAGATAGATGAGATGAAGCAGGCCTTAGTGTGATTACAAAAATATTGGTAAGAATGGAACCAATTAGAACAAGGGTTATTCATAAAATTGAAAAATGGTCAAGTGATCAATTGAGATAAATATAAAAAGGAAAAGGAGACCATAATAAGTCATAAGTTGGAAAAAAAGGATAAGGGCGATAAAAGAGCAACCTAAAGAGGAAATTAAAAAGATAATCGGATCTCAATGTTTTGATTTTAATAGTATGTTTAAGTGTGTGATTGTATGGATGCATATTACTAAAGAGAGTACCCCATTTGAGGCCTCAAAACTTGAAAAGGAAAAATAATATAGGTTGTCAATGAACTACAAGGAGTTGGTTGTATATGTAAAACATGAAGATCAAAAGAAAAGAGTGATCCTTAACTAAGAGGATGAGAGTAGAATAAACAAAGATGAAAGTGACAAAGAATAAGATAACGATCAGGTGCATAATATGAATAAGGAGACATATTTTATATTGTATAATGGCTATGAGGAAATCAAGAAAGATGAAGAATATGAAGAAGGTTCACAAGAACATTGTAAACAAGTAATAGGGAAGGAAGGAGATAGAAAAATATATGTGTAAAAAAGAAAAAGTGGAGTCATGGGAAAAGGTAGAATAAATGATAAATTCAATCCATTCATAGAATCATATAACAATATGAAGAGACAAGTATATATAGTCAATATTTCAAGGGAAGAAAAGAAAAAAATATGAAGATAACCTTTAATAAAATAAAAAAGGGAAGGTAGAAGATTTTAGACCAGCATCAAAACTAAAGAATCACAAAGGCATATTTAAGAAAAATATGGGAAAAAATAGGTCCACCAATGATGAATAGCTTAGACAGATGAAAGGAGTATCACAAGAGTCTTGTGAGGAACCTAAAAAGATCACAGGAAAAGAGAGAAGAAGTATAGGATCATAAGATCCTTGAAGAGACCATTGAGTCTCCTAAATATTAGTTGATTTATATTGAATATGTTGTTTGTACAAGTATGAAGATAAATAATAAAAAATATTCCATTTCCATATGAATAAGCAAAGAAGTAGGACATAAGAGCTCAAGTATAATAAAGAACAAATGAGAATAATCAGATTCCTAATTAAAAAGACAATTTGGAAAAGAAAGTAAGTTTAATGGAGAATAATTTCAATACAAGAATAGGCAAGTTAAAACCAACATTAGAAGAGCAAAAAGAGTCAAATTATATAGAGAGAAAACTACAAAACAAGTAGTCACAAGAAGATGGACTAAGCAAGGTAATAATTCATTTTATTTCAATAGTGATAATGTAGGTAATGTTGTTGAAAGCATGCATGAGAATAATAATGAGGAAGTTTTACAATAAACATTATGTTCCTATGAATCTAAGTTAATTAATAATATGGAAACCCTAGAAGAGAAAAGATTCTATGAGAATACTCAACATAAGGAAGAATAATATCATTATGAGAAGGCCAAAGGAGATCAAGAAGGAAACATAATAGAGTGTATAGTAAACTTGAAGGAAAAGTAGGTTTATAAGAAGATATTAGAGTTTAAGGAGAAGTTGAATGATGACACCAAGCAATTTCATCACACTATGAAATAAACAGTAGTAGAGGTATTTGATATAAAATAAGATGGAGGACTACGTGAAGATTACATGGAAAGCTTTACCAAGAGAGTAAATCAATATGAGGTGTGTGATCAAGCCATGACATAATTAAAAAGAAAGATATTATGAAGTAAGATCAATAAAAATGAATGAGAATAGGGATTTAGGGGCAAGTTTTGACAAAAAGGAATTATAGGCAATAAAATTAAATGCTAAATAAGACAAAGAGCTACTAACGTGTATAAATCTCATGGAAATGCAAGATAAGACACCAAAAAAGAAAAGTAAGATGAGAAAAGAGGAGCAATATGAATATTACATAGTAAATTTAGTTTATAATTTTGAAAAATAATCACAAGGTGAAAATAATTGAAACCAATGTAAGGTATTATCTGTTAGATAAAATTTAAATCAGAATCACAAATGAAAAAAATATAGCCTTGAAGACAAATAAAATATAACTTTGGAAAACCTATAATATAGAAGAGAAGCATAAACAATGTGCCAAAAAAAAAGAGGTTACATATGTCTCAAGGGTACAATGGAAAAAATGATTTATTTAAATAAATTATTTCATGTGTAGGTAAAACATTGGAAAAGGTACTGAAGAATATGCATAAATTTGGATCAAATGAGCATGTTCACATATATGAGCAACTAGTTAAAGAGGATCAACAAGTAAAGAAAAAAAATGAATAGAAGGAAAAGATGAGTAAGTATAAAATTATAATTTAAATACAAGAAAGAAGCTTCATTTGAGTTTAATCTAAAAAATTTCCACATGGGGACTCTGATGTAGGAGCATAAACATAAAATATTCATCTTTGTGCATTTTTGTCTTGTATAGGTCATTTTGAAGTTAGGGAGTCATGTTTAGTTAATAATAAGCATGTTCATATTTCATATTGTCTTGTAATGGTCAAAATTAGGTGTTGAATATCATTTTATGTCCTTCAGGGGTGTACAAATCATTATCCATCTAAGAATTGGTCATTTGAGCTTCTTTCTAGGTTTCCCACCAAATGAGAAATTCATAAATTTTTTTGAATTAGTTGTTAAAAGTTTTGAAGGTTTGGGTAAATTGTGAAGGTCTTGGTCCTATAATAAGGGGTATTTAGGATCTACCAACATGTTATAAGCCTAAATTTGTCTTATAACCAATAAATATATGTTCAATGTAGGAAGAAGACCAAATTAAGCATACTTTGAGTTAAGACATGGGTAGTAGAGAGATTATTGTTGTATGTAACAAGAAGAATCCTAAGAAAAGACATCAGTTAAGATATGATAAGGATGGAATCAAGAAATAAGGATAAAAATAAAATTAATAATACAAGGAGAGAGTCCCCAAGACTCTTAGAATAATTTAAAAAATAGAGGGTTATAGGTCTAAGGTCAAGAAGTCATGATTTTTCTATATGTATGTAATCTAATTTTGGAATGGAATTAATGAATGAAAAGTTAGAATGGATTTTATTGGGTTATGAATATATTGTATAAAAAATTATTAAGTTTTATTATTTTATTTTAACCTTATTTATGTTATATTAGTGTGTTTGTATAAGCCAACCCTATATGTGCATAAAACAAGGTTTATTTAATAGATAAAAAGTGTATTTTGACAGTCTTGAATGTTGTGAAATCTTAAAGTGATTGGAAGAGAGAATAGGATGGGTATATATTATTATTAGATCAATAATTATATACAATAATATATGTAATTTTAATTATCACATATTATAAGCTCTCAGTTGTGCACTATGTAAAACCCTTAACTAGGGTTTTAGGTCTAAAAACATGTATATCCCAAATGAATGAAGAAAATGAGTTGAATTTTTTTTAGAAGGTGAATTATGATTTTTTTGAAGTTTTTAAATTTACATCATAATGAAATAAATCCTTTATGTGGAGATATTTATAAAACTTATACTACAAGCTTGTGTGTATAAGGCTTAAAGAAAATCTATTTTGAAGAACTAAAACTTATATATATTCAAAATGACCAAGTAAAATTACATGAAATTTGTTATATTGATGAATAAGGATATATGTGATAGTTTATTACTAGTTTAAATTATTTTTGAGATATATATATAAATAAATATATTGATAAAACATAATTAGTAGGTCTGTAAGTGGAGGTTTTAAAAGGTTTTAACAATCCTGAAAAGTGTATAACTTCAAAATGAATAACTCAAAGTGTTTAAAACTTTGTGTAAGGTTGAAATTGGATTTTTAATATGTTTTAAAGTTTATTTAAATTATAAAATATTGGTTTAGTGAAATATATGGATGAAACTCAGTTTGCAATCATGCGAGTGGAAAGGTTAGAAAAGTCTAATTTGAATCTTTTTCAAATATTAAGCATTAATTGAAGAATACCACTTACATATTAGCTTATAAATAATTATAAATAGTATAAATACCTCCTCATAGCTTAATAAGTCTTATAATTTAACAAATTTTCCTTGGAATCAAAGTGATAGACCTAGAACAAGGTCTAAAGAAAGTGTATTCTAATTTTTAGTAAAGATTCATATAAAAGTAAGGAAAAAAGTGATGTCAATAGAAAATAACATATAAAAGAGGATAGAACCCTGATAAATAATTTTTATTTTACTTTATGGTCTTTGATTGAGTACAAGAATAAAATAGTCTCATCTAGGCCTAAGAGACCTAGAATCAAGAAGACTTATTGAAGACCAATTTCATCAGTAACACAAAATCTAGCCCACATTTAAAAAAAATACCATTAAGAGATTTAAATTTTTAGTTAACCATAATTATGCATTACTTATGATTATTATTGAATCAAATGGAAACTTCCCTATAGCTAGATAATTGACCATGTCTATAAATCAAGGTGGGTATGTTGATATTACAAATAATTGTTCATTTGGAAAACTATCTTCAACTAGTTTATTTTCCCTTATAATGTACAATCTAGAAAATAAATATACAACTACAATAGTCTTCTCAATATTTTAAATTACTTTTACATTAAATTATTGAAAAAGTAGCAATTATCTAGTAATTTATCCATACTATTTTTTAATTCATTAAACACTTAAAAGTTGAGTAATCTGTATACACAAACACTTCATAACTAGTAATATAATGACAAAAATTATTGATGGAACAAATAACACCCATAATTTATTTTTAATGGTTGTATAATTATTTTTAGTTGGATTCAAGTTCTTACTAGCATATTAAATAGCATGTGTTTTACTATTTTCTTCTTTTTGTCCAAGAATTTCTCCTATTACAACATTGGAACCATAATTATGAATGTGAAAAGGGAGTTTAAAATTAGGTCATCTTATTATTGGATTAAAAATAAGTCTTTTATTGATTATCTCAAAATATTTTTGACATTTATCTATCCATAAGAATTCACTATTCTTTGTAAGCAGGGAGAACACAGGTGCTACAATTCTACTAAAGTCTTTAATGAAGCATCTATAGTATTATACATGTCCTAGGAAGTTCTTAATGTCTGTTTGGTTCTTAGGTGGGGTAAATTTTGAAATGACTTCAATTTTATTAGGATCTACTTTTATTTATTTAATCTAAATGTGATTACATAAGATAATGCCTTGATCCACCAACATTAGGCATTTTTCATGACTTAAAGACAATCTATTTTTTTCACATCTAGTGACGACTTTGTCTAGATTTTGGAATGTTTATTCATAATATTCTTTACACATAGTGAAAATTCCATATAAAATTCAACACATTCATTGGTTAGTTTAGAAAATATTTCAAGTACTTCCATTTGAAAAATAATAAGTACATTGCTTATTCTAAAAGGTAAGAATCTAAATGCAAATTTTCCCCAAGGATAATTAAATTTAATCTTATCTTAGTCCTTGGGTGCTACTTGTACTTGTTTTCACCCATTGAATCCATCTAATAAGGAAAAATATTTATTTATAGACAAATTATCTAGGATTAATAAATAAATGGTAAAGGGAAATAGTCTCTCTATGTAGCTTTGTTTAGTTCTTTGTAGTCTACAAAAATCCTTCATTTACCATTTTTCCTGGGTACTATTATTAATGAAGAAACCCATTAACTTTTAGATATCAGATAAATAAATCCTACTTGTAATATATTTTAAATTTCAATTTTTTTATTTGATAAGGTAAAAGCCAGGTTTTATAAGGACCTAGAACCATGAGAATGCATTACAATAGTTTCAACAGGCCAACTAGGGCTGAGAGAACAAAACCAAAAAAACTAGTATTTAGAATGAAAATAAGAAATAGAAAATTAAAACTAATCTAGGAGGAAGGTCCCTCTTAAGTGTCTTTTGCAAAAATATTATCCTTCATCAAGATGAATGGTTTGTATTTTGAAACTTTGGCATGGGTACGGTTATTGAGGACTTCAACTACCTCCCTAGGGAAAATCATCCTAGGTCACTTCTTACTTTTAACCTACAAATGATTCTATTTGGGGGGGGACCCCCCTAAGGGATCCTAGAGGGGGTATTTAATGACTTGGGGAGATTTCATAATAAGGGATTGGAAGATAGCTGGGTAGAGTATACAAAAGATTAGATAGTAGCCTCAACCACTTAATGCAGTTCATTCTAGTCTTAGATCAACTTTGTTAGGCCAAACCCTGCCTACTAAACCCTTAAATTGAAATTTTATAGCAATTTCTTTTCCTAATTCCTTCATCACTATTGCCTTACCTTTCTAAGTTGAAGTCATAGGAGTCCTAATTTCAATGGGTTTAGGCTTGGGGATAAACAATAGTTTGAGTGGTAGGTCATCAGGGGACTAGAATAAACTATTTTAGGGGAGCATTTAGGGGGTAGGTGGGATCCCTTAGTAGGATCCTCCACTAGGGATTCTTCCTAGGAGTCCTCCTTAGAGAAGGATCCCCCAAAGGAAACCTTTTAACCTAAGAAGGTCTGATTGTGTTTAACAAGAAAGAGGATAAGACCTTAATGGAAGATGGGGTTTGTATCGTTAACTTGATGGAGTAGAACAATACTTTTTAAGGAATTGAGAAGGAAATATAGAATACTTATTTTAAACCCAATGAAGTGATTTAGGATTAAGAAATGGTGTGAAAAAATTAAATTGTATTTACCTTATAGAGTCATATACCTCATGATCTAAAGGTAGATATCTGGCCAGTACCTCAAGAGTCATCTCGAGGGAACCCTTTCTTGTCTCTTTGCATGAGGTTATTCATTTTGAAGAATCATTACAGGGATTCTTGCTTCTTATACTAGTCTTTAAATTCCTTGGTGCCTATGTAGGACATGCCCGTAGCATCATCAATGAATTCTTGAGAGATGCTTATGGTGATGCTTCATATGGTGACCTTCCATTTATTCCAAGTCATAACAAATTCTTGGGAGATCATGACATTATGTTTAGTAATGCATTCCATAAAATATATAAGGCCTCCTTTATTGAGTTTCTTCCAGACCTTTTTTTGCTCGTGGACCTTTTTACATGATGTGGGTTCTAAGAGGTCTCTATCACCACCCATGGTTATTGGAAGCATAGAGATGGAGTGAGAGAGTGTAAATTTATGGATATAGGCAAAAAAGTTAAGTCTCAAATGGGAGGGAACACCCACCAAAGTCATGTAAAAATAATTAATCCCCTTCTCTTATAAATGAGTGTAGATCTACTAAATCAAGATTTTCCCCATAAGTTAAGGGGTTGCATGTGTGAGGGGATGATTAAATTAAGTTGCATTAATACCTTTAGCATGGATGATGTTTAATACCTTTGAGGGGGATGTTTCTTGCATCATGATAGTTGGTTAAATGGTGTAGATCAACTCCAATGTTGGTGAGGAGGTTGGCCACTCCATTTCCTTCTCTGTAGGTGTGAATGAGTTGAAAGTGAGGTATGATTTTTAGAATGTGCTTCATGTATGTAATAATAATTTCATGATGTACATGAATTAATCCTAGATGAGATAAGATAGAGCACACCTACACTTCTAATTGGGTATACGCTTGTTAATCAGGAGCATGACCAATATGAGGATCTATTAGACCTGATTAGGGGATCACTTGTATCACTTGTCACAACATATCATGTTAATAAGGGTTCTAAAGCCTATAGTATAACATAATCACATAATAACCCTAAAAGAGTCATCTGATTTGATATTTCATTTATGTTAATAAACAAGAAAGAAAAATATTCTAATAACAAGAAAAGTAAACTAATCTAGTGTTTACCAAAGCTTGTGGCACAAAGTGGGGATTGGAATGAAATAAATAAACTAAGCATGCATAGGATACATATACTTACATCAATGTATATGAAATCATAATACATAAAAGAAAAGAATGCATACTGTATTATCTATCTACTCTTATAAAGGAGAAATAAAGTTACTAATACTTACCTTTTAAGATGAACCTATCGAGTCTCAATCTCTCCCTTGGCCAAGGTGCTTCACAAGAAATTATTGTGTTTATAAACATAACCAAGATAGATCATCTCTAGGCTACACAACCTGCCTAAGAATCCAAAAGACTTCTCCACAAGATAAGATCAAAGTTCTAAAGAAAGTATTGAACCCTAAAGCTTTATTCCTCAAGTAGAATGGTTATTAAGTAGATGTTCATTTTCACTTATTCATTTTCTTATTCTTTTCTTATAAAATGGTGGTACTAGGTTGACTGGTTCAACCTAGAACATTCTCAAGCTAATGCCTAAATTTTGTGCTAGGTTTGCTAGCATGCTAATAAACTAAAAGAGCTAAAGTGTCTCTAGAAGACACTAGGTTGACTAGGTTGACCTAGTGTATTGAATAAGTCAAAAGGATAACAAGGCAAGAAATGAGGGAATAAAGCATGATAATGACTAGAATGGATAGGAAAGAGAAGAATAATATTAAGGTTCAAGGTTTTTAGGAGATTAGAGTGTGGGTGGTAAGTGGAAAAATTAACAACAATCTTACGAAGCACCGATGGTCTGCCCACCCCTTTTTTGATGTACCCATTAAGGCATGCACTTAGAGAGATTAAGACTTGATAGGTTCCTACAAGATATGAAGTGTCAGTAATCATTAAAAGTTTGAAAATATTATGTGTGTACATATGCCCCAACCAAAGCTCATCACATGTACGTAAGTGCAACATGGGATGGTACTTTGGAGATAGAACATGTTAACACACAATGTTGATGCTAAGTATGGTGTAAAAAGTAGAAAATTAGATAAATGAAAGGATACAATTTAAAAACACATACATTTAACTTAATTTAGTGTTGTAGATAAAGAATAATACTGTAATAAAGTGTAGGCATCCAATGTAAAGCACACTAGGCAAACCTATAGAAGTTAGTGTAAAAAATAGCCAATAATCAAAAAAATTGAATGATAGGCGTATGATAGTGTAAAATAATCTCTACATAAAAATTAATCTAATACATTTTATAGTTTGTAAAATGTGTGAGTAGAAATGAAGATATGAGCAAAATAAGGAATTTGAAGGAAAATAATTGAGAAATTTTGAATTGTGAAAATAGGAAAAAGAAAATTCATTTCACATTTTGAATTGTGAAAAAAAGGAAAGTGAGCTCTAATACCAAACAAGGCTAATATGGTGAGGTAACGACAAGCTAGACAAGGAGGACACCTATAGGCGATAATAGGTGTACTACACGTACGCAACTGTGAATCTCAAACTAGTTTTTGAAATTTATATTGAATTAAGTGAATTTTTTTATAAAATCTAATTTTAAGCATTTATACATGTCAAAATTGAATGAAATTAGATTGTAAGGGTATTAAATAGGAAGATGAGAAATAGGTTTGAGGGAAATAGGGAAAAAATAAGAAAAATGCACATTTTAGCAAAATAGACAAGGTTAGCAGACTTAACCTATTAGGTCAACCAGATTGACCTAGTAGGTTGAATTAGGGTGAAGATCCATGTAGTTGACCTAGTGTATTTTCCAAGCTAAGACCTAGTGAAAAAGTGTCCAATTGGTTTGTAAGGGCCAAAATGGAAACTTAACATTAGGGTTAAGATAAGAGGAAAAATAAGAAATTTAGGATAAAATAAGACAAAAATAAGGAAATTTTTGGTTAAACTAGGTGGACCAGGGAACCAAAATAAGCACAAAAAAGCATGTAAGAAGCTGAAAGAGGGCTAAAATGGGCCAAAATGACTAAATAAGGGAAAGAAGGACTAAAATAGGATAAAGTGGATAAAAATGAATAAATTATGCTTATTTTTGATTAAAAATAAAATGTATAAAGAATGTATTATGATTATAAATGACATGGAGGAACTAATACATCTTTTGTTGTTTTTTTATTGTAGAGATGACCATGGTTATAGAGGTCGTTAGATGTGTCATGGTTGCCAAATTTTTTATAGAGATTGATAGATGGAGATAAAGCTAGACTAGTAGCTATGGGTCTAGGAAGTATATCAGTGTAGGATCCCCCTTAACATGAATGTGTTGATCATGTTCCTTAGTTATTGGGAATGATTAACCAACACCTTCATATAATAGGTGGATGGGGATGTGATAAAGGTGGATATCACACTAGAGGATGTCCATACCATCCTCAGAATACCCATATTAGGAGCATCAATGATTATAAGGATACTAAACAACATAAAGGAGAGGGGAGCCTTATCCATATAGGCTACAAGCTCAGATATGATATTATTAGGGTGGACAGTGAGTATGGATGATGTGTACATATCATAGATTCTAGATTTATAGAAGGAGATGATAGGCCTTCTGACACAATGAGTGCTCTATCACAAGTTAGATGGCAAGGTACCACTATACGTGGTAGCCTTGAATAAGATGATGCTAGAGGAGGAAGTATTATATGATCTAGGCTCTATTATCTAGGTCCAACTAGTTCATGATTTATTTGAGATATGGGTTAGAAGACATAAGACTATGGGACCTATCATACTACTAACAATATGGATATATGAGAGATTTCCTATATATCAGTTATCTAGGTTGCCCCATGTGGTTGATGGTAGGTCACCTCATGTGAAGAGATGGAGGGAGGACTAGGTATCATGGGCCATGACCCATGTGCTAATGTTATAGATGGTGAGACACACCAACATAGTATGGTGACCATATGAGTAAGTAACGGCTACCTAGGAGAGCTAACACATAGTTTGACTAGTGTTAGAAAGGAGAGAGGTGATAAAACACTATACATGATGGAGAGAGCCATATCTAGTGGCATGGGTGCCAGGTCAAATGGGTTTGAACCATCTAATGGAATTGATACTCACACCTAAATAGTGGACTTAGCATGTTACAGAGCCATGAGGGAAAAGGGGACTCAGACCATTGATAGTGAGACTGTCATTAAGACCACCTCAGGAATGACCATACACAAGTTAGGCATGACAAGGGGTAGAGCAAGATAAGGTGGAGGAAGAGGTAGAGATACTAGATGTACCACCACCAGCTCCATAGAGAGATAAATTATGGATACTGAGGACACAATAATGACATAGGTAGGAGGAGAGAGTAGAGACCATCATCATCCTTGGTGAGTTAGTAGAGGATCTAGAAGAGAGACAAATGAGGGAGATACTACTCAGGTGAAAGCTAAGATAGATGTGAGCCATGACAACTAGGTTTGAGATAAAGAGGTGACCTATAGATGAGGTACTAGGAATCCATATAGAGGTGAAAACATGTAATTTAGATGGTGACTTATTTATTGGGAAAATTTTGTTTTGAGAGGAGGGCTGGGTCTTATCCATGGTCTTACACTGAAACTCACAAAATAAAATCCAAGGGGTACCAAAATAACATTGGTAGGTAGAAATAATAGTAATGGTAAATTAAGGATATGTGTAATAAGATGGAAAATGTGGTAATTTTTGAGGGATGTTGGGTCCTATCTATGATCTTACAAAGCAACTCAAAAATGAAATCCCATGGGGAGTGATTAATAAGCAAGACAATATTTCACAAGAGGAAATATGAGGAAATGGAATGAAAAAGGGGGTGTAAAAATCAAATACTTAGGCATCTTATGAGAATACCTTAGGAGGAAAGAGGCATACTAAGGACATGAGAAGACACTAAGTGACTAGTGGTCATCTATGTACAAAGGAAACCTATTCCCTATAAACGCAAAGCTTTGTAGGTAGATAAGTGTGATAATAAGATCAAATAATGAATGTAGATTAGTATAAAGAAAATAAAAATGGACCTACTTCTCCATGACATGTTCCCCACTCCTTAGGACCCCTTATAGAGCCATCAGTCTATTATGAATATTGGGTACTTACATGATAAAGTAGGTAGCATTAAAAGATTTTTTATTCTCCTCTTCTAATCCAATGGCCTACCAAACCCTAAAGGACCTCAGCTCTACCATGAGGCCAATTATGGATTTTGACATTTGACTTTGAATTATGTCTTTTAGTGTGATTTGAATTTTAAGAATATTCAATATTTTTGCCTTTTGATATCATTATCTTCTATTTAAATGATTTGGATTTTAACTTTATTTTATAGGCTTTTTTAAGATTCCTCCTCCATACAGACTTGGAATGACCAATCATGAGAGAGATAGTAATACACATGAATGAGTTATAGGCTAAGGCTGAAGGAAGCTAAGTAACCCAAGACAAAAGACTGATTAGGACACATAGGCTTGGCAATGAAAAATTATGTGATCTCAAGTCTCAACCATGTATATGCTTAGTTTTCAAAAAAAGAATGAAGAAGGAGATCCAAAGGTGGACCAATAAAAATAAATAGTATTGAGAAAGACTATTTGCTAACTAATCACATGGTAAAAGGAGATAATAACCAAAGGGAATAGGGTAGATATAACCAAGTCACCATGACAACTATCTATGAAAAATAAAGATAAGAAAGCAAAGAATCATGAATATACAAGGGAAGAGTTTTGAGAAAAACTCTAAAGGAAAAGAAAGCAATGATAAGTGAAAAATATCCATGATAAGGAAAATTCAAGTATATGTAAAAACATAAAACATAAGCTAGCTATAGTACAACAAGAAGGAGAAACATGATATAAGATAGGAAATAATTTGACATAGTGTCAAATAATATATAAATAATATTGGATCACACATCCAATCCAAATATAAATGAGAAATCACCATGCATGTGCTCATAAATATTGGTAAATCTATCCACACACATTATCCAAGACATCATATAAATGTCTATCAAGATAAATATAAACTAATGTCAATATCTCATCAATCTTATATAAATATTGGGCAAATACTTTTTTTCTAATCTCCTCAATTGAAAAAGTAAGAATACTCATTGGATCATGTTGAGGAGAGAAATTGGGCAAAAGATGGTTAGGAGAATATGTGGGAATGAGATCTATGGGATATGTAGGAATCAATGGTGGAGAAGGATCCATGGGTCAAGGAGGGTCCATGGATGGAGAATGAACCATAGGTGGAGGGACAAAAGGTGGTGAAGGGACCACAAGATGTGTAGTTATAGGAGAATAAGGGGTATCTTTCTTGAGATAATGACCTATGGTATAAGGTCCAACAATAACTATAAGATGGTCCTTAAGATGTTGAAGGATATGATAATGATCAATGTGATGTGTGTTGCATTGGTGTCATAAATAATACCTCTCATAATAATTTGGTATATATTTATGAAGGATATTTAGAGGAGGTATGGTAGTGTCTATTGATGGGGAAGAAAGATGAAAGATATCAATATATTTTTATAACTTATGATAATAGGTAGAGGAGTGATTATCTATCCCATGGAAGTAACAGATACATGTGTGATTATTTTTAGGAAAAACACTCACATGAGAAGGTGTAATTGGCATGGAAGAAGATATAGATGGATCATTAGCCCATTTGGTGGGCATAGGATCCATATTAGGTAAAAGAATCAAATCATCACCAAGAGAAGGTGGTGATAGAGAGGGAATAGAGCTCAGCGTAATAAAAGGAACACTAGTGAAAGAAGCAAGAGTAGGCTTGACAATAGTGGAAGTAGAAATAATAACTAGTTTTGATATAGGCTCCACTATGGGAGGGGTAAGATCAATAAAATGTCTAAGGAGGGTTGCACTAACCTCAAGGGTGAACCAATGATGGGAGTTAGGGAACCTAATAAAATGATAAGGTCTGGTCATAGCATGATCCATGAGCATAGTCCTATGGGGATCTTCAAGAACTAGAGGTTTCATCACCATTTCTACTCTATGATAAAGAAGAAAAATACAAGAATCAGGAACTATAAATGTTGGAACATGAGAATATGCATGAAAAGTCTTAAGTAAATAAGAATGACAATGCACAATCTTAGCATTGTAGGCTTGGACAAGATCACATAATAAAGGATAATCTAAAGAATAACCATCCTCATACTCTGGCATAAGAAGATCAATGACACAAGACTATGGGAATGTCATCACAAGGAGGTTTGTGAGAATGAGGCTGCAATTAAGTAGGAAGCTACGAGATGAGATGAGGTATGAGATAAAAAAAATTGATATTTAAATTAATATCATCAAGCTCATCATCATTAGAGTCTAAAATGTTGGGAGGAATAATACCATGAGCTTAGGATGCCCATTGTAACCTCTAGTTGAGTTGACAGGAAAATTTAACATTGTGACTCATGGAATGGAATGCTAGGTAAAGGCTCAAGAGTAGGAATCTTTAAAACACCATGATCTTGGAATTGTTCAAAATTCTAAGGGTTAGTATCTCTTTGAATCTTATAAATGGCTCAATTATGAGGGAATTTAATGCATTGGTAGGTAAAAGAAAAGATAACTTGCATATGATGAGTCCACGACCTATCAAGCAAGATGTTATAAGAAAGGGGAAAGTCAAAGATCATCACATTTACATGAATAGTGATAAGTGGGACTATAATAGGAAGCCACACAAACCTAAGAGGAGGCATTTTCCTTCTATCATATCCTTGGTAGGTGTTATGTGTATACTTAATATTTCATTCTAAATATCCAAGGATTTTAACAAAATCAAGAGAAGCAACACAAGTTCTAGAACCCTCATTAATCAATTCTCATTTTACTTGGATATTGTCTATTTGGATGCTAATAAATAAGGGAGGATCATCTACATGAATTATAATCTCACTAGGATCATAGATGCGATGGGAAATTTCAAACAAAGAGAAGTATTGATAGTTTCATCAACATTGACGGATATCTCTTCACATTGTTGTAAGATACTATCCTCAAAACTAGATAAAGTTTTAGATTAAGGTAAAAATAGGTTTTGAAGGGACCCTGAAACCCTGAAACAAAGATAGAAGGATGAAGCATTAATGACCATAGGCAAAACCTAAAACCTACTACAAATAAGTAACATAAACATGTTTTATATGGACTTGAAACCACCAGAAAGACCACAAGTCAAGACCCAGGTTTTACATAGACCTGGCTACACCATAGTCAAAAGATTACAAAAAACCAGGAAACAGGACCAGATAACACAACCAACTAGAAGAACTAGGCTATTCTTCCAGTTCCAAAATCATTTTCACTACTTCCTTACCTTTCACAGCATTATCCTGAATGGTAGTATCCACCGACATGGCTCCCTCTTGCATATATTTCTTTCTTGAGCTTTGTCTCATCCTCTTGCTAGGCCCCTCCAAGGATTTGATCTCCTCATTAGCTCTTTTTCCAATATTAACAGCTACAACACATATGTTGGATGTAACTTCCCCCATTTTCATTATGCTCTCCTTGATGAGTTCCCTTAGGTTGTTCTCATAGTCTTTGAGCTTGATGGGGATGTCTCTCATCTATTTTTCCATATTATTGATTTTGTTCCAAATTGCCTTCTGGTTGTCTTCCATTATTTCCATTTTCCTTTGGAGATCCATTATCTCCTTAAACATCCATGAATCGAGTTAGAGGGTAGCCTCTGCTTTGCGATTAACCCATCTCGTAGGTGTGTGCCTTCCATTGTTTTGCCTTTTATCACTCCACTCTTATGTGTTCTTATTAGCACTATTCCTTCCTTCTTCAATGTGGTCTTCTCTTCCCCTTTGATTTTGCTCCTTAGTTTCAGCTTGAACTCCCAAGTCTGTTTCTTGGTTGTTGGCCTGAACTGTGTTTTCCCTCTCATTTATCGAAACAGGGTCCTCAACCGGGTCCAAAACTAGATAAAGTTGCTTCCCATCCTACTAATGATGAGGAACATTCATCTCAAATAATATTTTAATAAGATGGTTTTGATGATAGGGATAAGTCCTCATAATCTCAAGAAATGGAATTTGAGATGGGAGATTAGTGAGTTCCACAATGGGATCCCACTCATCATAACCCATGAGAAGATTTTTAGATATAGGTGCATAATGGTTAAGGAGGTATTCAGAAAGAGGAGCTGAAGAGAATTTAAATTTGTGTTGATAAGAATTAGAAGGTTTAGAAGAAGGTTTCAAATCATTTGGGTGATGAAGAAGTACCTAGTTTAGATTGATCTTGAGAAGTAGAAGAAGTGTTAATAGAATTATGATTATCATTGGAAGATTGATTATCATTGGTATTAGCAGATGATGGAAGAATGGTAGAAATAGAATGAGATTTATTATCTAAAGAATAATCATAAATTGGACCATCATCAAATTTTATAATATCTTCTTTCCCTAACTCATTAAAATGAGTTGGAGAAGAATCTTGGATAACATGATATGTCTTAAAAGGAGGCAGGGTGTAGATAGGTTGAGAATCGATGAAAGCCACCACCATTTGCATACTAGTCATGTTAACCACATTCTATTTGGAAGTTTGTTTGAAAAGACTCTATACATTATTGGTGAAAGGAGTGGGATTGTCTTGGTTTTCTTGAAGAAGTTGATGATTAGATAAAGGATCTTTATAAATATTTAAATGAGAGTTTACTTGATTTAAAGCTTGAACTTTATCATTATTTTCTTAGTCCTTAAAAGTAATATCATAATCTTGTTGATGCTTATGAGTGATATAATCATGATCAAAATTAGGTCCAAGAATAAATTCCATAGCTAAATTATGAATTTGTTTATAGGTCTCATGAGAGTGACCCCAACTAGCATGAAACCAACAAAACTTGTTAGGATCATACCAAGTTTTCATAGGATGAGTAGGGTCAATTTCTTGAGGAAGAGGCCTAGGTAGACACTTAAGAAATTAAGATAAGGAAAGAGGTTTATGAACATTAACTTTATTTTTTGAAGAACAATGAGGATTAGTATATTTCTGAGAAGGAGATGGTTCTGAAGAAGGGGTAGGAATGATAGCTTGAACATTGTAAATGGTATCATATGAATTGGTAACACCATCATCAGTAATATTGTGGTTTTTTTTCAAGTAATAGATGAGGACCCATAGAAGGTTTGGGTGACTTAAATTGATGCATAAGGAAATATTATTATTTGGCTTGGTCAATGGCCTCCTCCAAGGTATCTGGAGAAAGGGTACATACTCGGTATTATAATTTAGGATAAAGAGCATTGGTAAGAAGATGAAAGAGATAATCATTAAACATGTTATTTTCACATTTTTTTGATAAAGTCTTCCATCATTTAACAAAGTCTTGGAAGGTTTCATTTTCATTTTATTTGTGATTGATGAAATGGGCCAAAGTGTTTCTAGGAAGATCACTAGTTTGTAATTCTTGTACTAAAGTAGTCACTAAGTCCTCCAAACTAGAAATGGAATGAAATCTAAGTTGATTATACCAATATAAGGCATCACTAATGAAGTTTTTGGCAAGGATTTTGGTAGAATAAAAGGTGTTTAATTTGACCCAATCCTTATAAATATTTCTAAATGTCTCAAGATGAAGGGTAGGATCAGTTGATCCATTATAAGAGATTATAGGTGTTACACCTCCAATGTCAATCTTAGAAATTTGAGTAGTAAGAGGTTTATTTTGTATATTCTTGATGACTTTGTTGACTAATGGAGGTTGAGGAATGAGATTTCCTTGAGAATATCAAAGAGGGGGAGGAGGAAAACTTTGGTTATGTGTGCCCCAAGTCATTGGTTGAGGATTTAATTGGAGATTAAGAAGGTGATTATACAATATCATCATTTGATTCATCTTATGAGCTTGGAATGTGTTCATTTGATTGAGAGTATGAAATAATATTTGATGAGTTTGACTAGTGTTATTAGAATTAGTATTGGTTTTTGTGTTGGTATTAGTGGCTTGGGTACCACTATTAGTGTTAACATGAGATTGAGAAGAACTATGAGAATTTGAGGCACTAGTAGAAAAATTTGCTTGTGAAGTAAAATATGGAGTATTAAATGGTTGAGAAGAAGAATCACTAGAAGCATGAGTGCCTTGGGTAGAAAACAATGAACTAGTGGAAGGATTAAGGATAGTGGATCTTATGAGAGGCCCACTAGATGTAAAACTAGCTATGTTAGTTGAGATACTATGCATGGAGGTAGAAGAAGTTAAAGAAGAAGAGGTCATGTCATAAGGAGTTAAGAATGAAGGAAGAGGTTGAGAAGCAAAGAAATTAGTACTTCCAAATCTAGTTGAGAAAGTGGAAGTAGGAGAATGAGGTTCTTCAACTTGACGACTAATCATAAGGTTATATATGGTGGAAGGATCTTTCCCTCTATGTTGAGGGAATTCTATGATGATGAAAAGAATTTTAGGAGTATACTCAAACTCAAGTTGATCCTTTAAGATAAGAGGAAGGTTTTGTTGAAAAGAGTTATAAGGATTCCCATAGTTCACCGTATGGGTTGTAATATGAACATTACTAGCATTCTCAAAAGTAACCCTACTTTATCTATGAGAGATCCTATTAGGATTCATAAATTCCATCATGTATGTTGACTAAACTTTAGTATTATCACCAAATAGAAAGTTCATGATGAAAGGGGAAAGAAGCAAGATGAGAAACCAAAGAAATCAAAAAATTATTGACACAAAACTAGGTTGACCTGGTTGACCTAGTGCAAAAATAGGGGCTATGAAACTACATAAGGTCCATAGGATCAACCCAGTACAGAGAACAGAGACTAGAAAAAAAGGGTAATTTTTTTTATAAATAGTGCTAGCTCAACCAGGTCAATATAGTGTAGTATACAAAGGATAAAAATGTGTCGAGTCAACTAGGCTGACCTAATACAATGAATAGGAAATAATAGAAAGAATTAATACGAAGTTTGTGAAATGAAAAAAGATAGTTTGTAGTTGATCTAAGAAATTAAATGTTGAAATTAAATAGACAACCAATTAAATTTACACTAGCCATTCCAAATGATGCACACAAAGCAAAACCTTACACCAACACTAGCTAATGTAAGTTCTTACACACACAATTAAGCAAAGAGAAAGCAAACAACTTGGAAGTAAAACTAGCTAATTGGTCAACCTAGAATGTTAATTAGATTATTAAGAATAATTTTAAATGATAGTGAGTTGGATGAAAGAAAGGTACTAGATAACAATCTATGGATAGTTTTAGGTGAGTTTAGGATGAAAGGGAATATAGTGGTAATGATATAGGCCTGGTATTGGGGCCTACCCCCTTACTTCTCACACTGTAGTGATACGGGTGTCAGGTGCTTAGCTAAAATATACCATCAACCATGTTTTATAATTGGCTAGAGCATCAAGTCAGCTTCCCCCTTGGTGATGAAATCCAATTAGGTTGGCTTGGGTAGTCAAATGTTAAAATTCTTATTAATGTTATGTGATTTGGCTATGTGTGCATAAAATAGAAATAGTGAATCTAAGCAATTAGTTAAAAACCTCATAAGTAGACTATTTGAAGTATTATAAGCATGAAAATAATTGAAAGGAAAGATGTGATTAACATATAAGGTGAATTCTAACTTTGAAATAAGGTATAGTGAGAACACTATATGCATAACATATAAAACTAGGTCAATAGGGTCGAGCTAGTACTATTGAAGACAAGGTCTAGAAAACCTACCAGGTTGACCTAGTTATTTTAGACAACACATAAAACATAGAACTAAGTTGACCAGGTTGATCTAGTTGGTTTTGTAGAGGTAGTTTTGAATATTTCAAAATTGGAAGGAAAATATAGAAAAGGAAAGATACATAGAATAGCAGACTGACCTTGATGGTTCAAAGATGGAAAAGAAGGATATTGTTGATCTAGAACCTTAGAGAAAACTATCAAAATCTTGCAAACTCAATTGAGCTGGTTGACCAAGCAATACAAAACCTACTAAAAAAGTTAAAAAAGTGTTAAAAATGCACTAGGTCAACTTGGTTAACCTAGTTGACTGAGTTGGAAGCCTAAAAATGCACTAGGTTGAGTTGGTTGACCTAATAGGCTAATCTAGAAATCTCAAAAAATAGAACTGGGTCGAGTTGATCAATCAAGTTATATAAGAACCTGCTATAAAATGGATAAAAATTTACTAGGTTGACTTAGTTGACCTAGTAGGCTAAACTATAATTCTAAAAAAGTGATGAAAACTTATACTGGGTCGCGCTAATCGATCTAGTTGCTTGTTCTTATGCATAGAGAAAAATAACTAGGTCAATAGAATTGAACCAGTGTGTCAAAATATATGATAGAAATGATGAAAAAAATGAAAATAAGTGAAAGAAATCCTACAAGGGTTAGTTTCACATCAATTTTACTAGAATGTATGCAATCAAAATTGCATGATGTACATGAATTAATCCTAGATCAAATAAGATAGAACACACCTACACTTCTAATTAGGTATACACTTGTTAAGCAGGAGCATGACCAATATGGGGATCCACTAGACCTAATAAAGGGATCACTTGTATCACTAGTCACAACATATCATGCTAAGAAGGGTTTCAAAGCCTACAATCTAACAAAATCACACAACCCTAAAATATTCCTATGATTTGATATTTCACATATGGTAATAAACAAGAAATTAAACAATTCTAATTACAATAAAAGTAAACTAATCTAATTCTCACCAAATTTTGTGGCATAAAGTGGAGATTAGAATGAAACAAATAAACAACAAATAAACTAAGCATGCATAGGAGACATATACTCATTTCAATGTATATGGAATCCTAATACATAGAATAAAATAATACATACTTCATTATCTATCTACTCTTACAAAGGAGAAATAAAGTTAGGAATACTTACCTTTAAATATAAACCTATTGAGTCTCAATCTTTCTCTTGGCCAAGGTGATTCATAAGAGATTGTTGTGGTTGTAAGGATAACCAAGATAGATCAGCTCTAGGCTACACAACCTACTTAAGCATCCAAAAGACTTATCCACAAGATAAGATTAGAGCTCTAAAGAAAGTATTAAACCCTAAATCTTTATTCCTTAAGTAAAATGGTTAATAAATATATGTTCATTTGCACTTTTTCATTTTCTTATTCTCTTCTTATGAAATGGTGGTAAATGATCTTGTATATATAGTGGTAACTTGCCTATAAAAATTTAGACATGTCCACTAAACTAGGTCAACCAGGTCAACCTAGTACATTATTAGGCTAATGCCTAAAGTCTATGTTATGTCAGCTAGCATGCTAATAAACCAAATGAGCTAAAGTGTCTCCATAATACACTAGGTTGACTAGGTTGACCTAGTGTATTGAATAGGTCAAAAGGATAATAAGGCAAGAAATAAGGGAATAAATCATGATAATGACTAAAATGGATAGGAAAGAGAAGAATAAGATTAGGGTTCAAGGTTTTTAGGAGACTAGAGTGTGGATGGCAAGTGGTAAAAGGAATAATATTATGAATAACCGATAGTCTACCCACCCCTTTCTTGATGCACCCCTTAAGGCATGCACTCAGAGAGATTGAGACTCGATAGGTTCCTTCAAGTTACAAAGTGTCAGTAATCAATAAAAGTTTGAAAATATTATGTGTATACACTTCACGTCATCAATAAGATCTTTGGTGGTGTGTGATGGTATAGTTTTTCCAAGGCATTGAAGATGTTTAGGGAATCACCCTCTATAATTATTATATTATGGTTAAATCTTGATGCTAGATGAATACTCCAAAGGGCCATTTTGGCCTTATAAAGATGGTTTGTTTGCTTTCCCATGGAACCTACATAATCAGCCACCATCTCCCCTTTAGAATTTTTTATGATGTTTCCTCCCCCTAAAAGACCTAGGTTGCCCTTTAAGGCCCCATCAAAGTCCAGCTTCACCCACCCTTGGGAAGATCCTTCCATTTAGTTTGCTTATGGATTAAGTCTTTGGTGGAAGGATAAAGAATTTATTAAAGATCTTAGTTTTTTAGAATGAATAATGTTGAAGAGGGAGCAGGGTCTTCATCTTTAGGAAGAAAGGCCTTCCAATTTTTAGATATGGACTAGAAAATATGGGGGAAGATATTCTTCAACTGATGCCTTTTGTTAAGGAATAGGCTATCATTGTGCATTTTATAGATGCACTAGAACTAGTGAGGGAGGTAAGGTGCCAGAGGAAGGTTAGGAAAGGAATGGTCCATGGGGGGTTCCATTGTCGAATGAGATCCATGATGCTATTAGGTTTAACCCAAGACATGTTGAGGTGATTAAAAATCCAATTAAATAAAGTCATACTAAAGGGGCATTCTAAAAAAAAGGTGCTAAGAAGAATCTTCTGCACTGTAATAAATCAAACATCTGTTAGGGATAATCAGCCCTCTTTTGGCTAAGTTTTCCATAATTCAGATTTTATTCTACACCACAAACCAAAAGAAGAAATTGACCTTAGGGGTTAGGTGCTTAATCCAATTTTTTTCAGTGGTCTCAGTTGCTTACCAAATTGAATTCAATGGCATGTCTTGAGGACACTGAGTATGAGCCATTATCTTCATCTCTCTAAACAAAGTGATACACCTTCTATACAAAGGTAATGTGTGTGTGTTTTAAGGCCTAATTAAGGCTATGAATGGCTTGGGATTCTTCCAAGGTAAGATATTTTCTAGGGATGACCTTCCAACACTTTGTTCCTTCCTTAAATTCCAAATAATCCCTTAACTTGGAGCCTCATCTTTGCTTGAGCTATCCATACCACCAAGCCCATGTCTCCTAGGCTAAAAGGGGAGTGGGGGATAACCAAGAATCTTCCTAAAAATCAATTTTATTTCCATTATTAATTTTCTAAAGGATACCCTTCTTCAGGATATCTTTACAGCTGGTTATGGATTTTTAGAAGGTGGATCCATCTATGGGGCCTTCTTCCCATAAGAATTCATCCACCTCCACTCCTTCTAGATATTTAGCCTTTAGGATACTAGTCCATTCACTATTCTCTTTCATTTGGTGCTAACCCATTTTTGTTAATAATGCTCTATTCATATAATTTATGCTTCTCAAACTAAGGCCTCCATTTACTTTAGGGAGATAGATTTTTTACCAAGCCACCAGATTGAATTTGAATCTTTCTTCTATGCCTCTCCACAATATATATTTTTGATTTTTTTAATTTCGAAGGCAATGTTGGAAGACATTTTAAGGATTGACATTGGGTAAACATGAATACTATGAATGGAAGCCTTAAGGAGTTGGTATTTCCTTGCTCAGGTGAGAAGGTGTCCTTTCCAACCTTCCAATTTTATTTGAATGTGATCAATAAGGGGGTTATAAAGTTGGGATTCCATTTTTATAATAAAGAGAGGGATACCCAGGTGATTAGCTGACAATTTTCCCACTTGGTAGTTGAGAATTTTGGTAATTATTCTTTGTTGAGATGGTGGGGTATATGTAAAGAAGAGGAAACTCTTTTGAAAGTTGATACATTAGTTAGACACTTTTTCATAGTTGTTAAGGATACATTTGAGGTACTTGGCTTCCTCAATAAAAACATATCCTATGATTATAGTGTCATTGGTGAACTGCTAGTGGGTAATAGGATTAGTATTTTGGGCCACCAAAATACCCTTTATCAGGCCTTAGTTGTAGGCTCATCTTAAACTTCTACCCAAATTTTTAGATAAGATGATGAAGATGTATGGAGAGAGGTGGTCTCCTTATCTTAAACCTCTTGAGGTAGGAAAGAAGCCCTTAGGAACCCCATTTATAATAATGGAGAACTTAGGGGTGGTAATACAATTCCATATGATTTTCTAGGTATCATGATTTATCCTAAGATTTTCTAGAATTTACATCATAAAGTGCCATAAAATGTGGCCATAAGCCTTCAACATATCTAGTTTGAGTAGTATGCCCTATCTTGAAGATTTGGTGATGGATTACATACCTTCATGAGTTATGATAATGTCATCAGAGATTTTCCTGCCAACTACAAAATCTGTCTATTTCTCCCTATGATAGATTTAAGTAGGGATTGCAAGAATTTGACCAAGATGAAGGAAGAAATTTCTTATGTGGTGTTGCATAAGCTAATTAGCCAAAAATATTGAATGTTGGTGGTGCCTTATTTTTTCAAGATTAAGACCAGGAAGGTATTATTGATTTCTATAAGAATGGACTTGGAGTGGAAAATTTATTTGGTTACTTCTTCAAATTCTAGGTGAATAATGTCCCAATATTATTGGAAAAAGAAAGGGGGAAACCCATCCAATCTAGGTGCCTTGAGGCCATCCATAAGGAAGAAAACACTTTTTATTTCCTCATTTGAATGGGTTTGGATGAGGGAGGCATTATCCATAGCTAATAAGACTTTATCAAAGTTAAATAGTGTAGAAGAGACTAGTAGATTGTCAGATTCTACATCCTCTAAAAGAAGATTCTTAAAAAATTTGATAATATCTCAGGATATGTCATCCTCATCCTTGTTTATGGTTCCATCTTCCGTTTGAAGCTAGGAGATTATATTGACATTCTTGTGTCTACAAGTTAAATGATGGATTTTTTTTGTATTTTTATCTCCCTCCTTCAGCCATAAACATCTAGATTTGTGCTTCTAATATGCCTCTTCTTTTTCTTCTAGATTGTGAAAATGACATAAGAGGTCATTTTCCTTAGAAGCCACCTACTCATTATAATTATCAAAGTCACTCATCTCTTTAATAAGTGAAATATCCATTTCAAGGGCCTTTTTATACAAAAAAATATCTCTAAAAACTTCATTATTCTAGATTTTTCAGCTTGATTTTTATGAAGTTGAGTTTTTTGTGAGAATGAATATGGCTGATCCCAAAAAGGGTTCTTCCCACCATTCTTTCAAGGAGTTGGTGAAATTAGGATGATGGGTCTACATGATTTCAAATATGAAAGGACAACATTTGGGATTAGAGATTTCATATACTTCAAATATCAGGGGGTTGTGTTCAGACCCAATTCTAGGTAAAGAAAAAAGTCTACTAGAAAAAGGAATGTCCCAATTTAAAAATATCAAGAATCTGTCGAGGTGAACCTGAATCATTTTTTCTCCCAACTTTCTATTGGACCATGTAAATGGGATTTGATCAAGGTCCACATTAACTAACCCTATGCTTATAATGAAGTCATTAAAATATAGCATGTTATCCGTAATGCCAATGAGACCACACTTTTTGTCACCCACGGTGAGAGGAGTGTTGAAATCGCCCATAGCAATCTATTTCTAGTTAGTATAGTTATTAAAAAAATCCACTACTGACTTCCAAAGAAGATTCTTGGTATTTTTGGAGTTAGGAGCATAAATATTGGTTATAATCCATTTATCCTTACTTGCTATGTTAGTAAATAAAACCAATATTTTAATTTTAATTTTTAACTGTCTCTTAGTGCAGGATTTATTGATTGTTGGGGTTATCTTACCGGTCTTACATTTTTTGTATAGATATGATGAGTGAAAATTACAAGATGAATTTCCTTCATTTCATTGATTTCTCATGCAAATGAATTTCAATTATTATGTAGTATGTCAAATAATTTTGATTCTTATTCATCTAAAAATAAATTATTTATATTTAGCATCTTGCCTAGCTAAGTTACATTTTTTTAGCATCTAGATAGATTAAGTGGATTTTATTGTATTCACTCATCAATGAATCTAGAGGAAAAGGGTGAGACTAAAATATATTAGAAATTTTCACCTCTTTAAATAACACCTTACCCTAAGTAAAAAATCTTACTAAAAGACATTGAAATGTTGTTAAAAAGTGTTCTTAGTTACTTTGTGTCTAATTGACAACTCTCTGCTGGATATATGTTTAGTTATTATTTTTTCCTCATAATCATTGAATCCATATACTAAATCATTTCCATGATCCTTAACTATAATTAAAGTTAAGTAATAAATGATTTTTTTATCCTCAATCATGTCTAGCTCATCTACCCATAAGTGATTAGGGGAATCTAGGAAATCTTTTGCTAGTGGATATAAAGAAACCTTATTCATATTGAGTCCATTTTAGATTTTCATGTTTCCTAACCTACATTATCTGAATGAAGCTACTATGGAACTCTAAGGTCTTCTAATGATTAATGGATATCCATGTTTTTAAATTCTTGGTTGAATTATAATGAAATCTACAGATACTCCCATGATTCTATTGTAGCCAAAACATATTCTATAACACCTTTATGTTTTGAAATTGATTCAGTGGATGTTGGTTTTACCTTAGATAGAGATAATGATTTCAATGTGTTAGTTTATATGACATTGATAGTGATTACTAAATCTACCAAAATTTTGGGTATATTTGTTGTCTTACTTGACATTGTTATAGCTTGACTCCTTCGATCTCCATACCTGGGTGGAAGAAGTTTTCCAGATAAAAGGTGAGATAACTTATCATTTATTTGAATGGTTTTAAGATATTATTTTCTTCCATGTTGATGTTTTGACACAATTATTTGATGACTCAATTAAGTTTAAGGACATCTCTTATATATTGTAATGATGGAACCTCAATGCTTAGATGTTTAAGATCTTGTATTGACCTAGATTTGAACCTATGTGACATTTCCTAAAGTGAATTATCCCTCTTAATTAATTATGGAAATAGAACTAAAGTATGAGTAGAATACGTAGTCTTTTTTATTATTTTCATCTTCTTCTAGTTGTTTGTCAATAAAATCATATTCTTCATCCATATCAAGTATATCAATAATATTTGTAAATTAAGGTTTTAAAAGGTTTGTCATGAATTTTATTTGATATTTTCATATACTATGGCATTTATCTCTTTTTTTCTCCTTGATATAGGTTGCCTACCTATTTTTTGGGTTTTCCACAAGATGAAGAGGTAACTGTGATTGAATTACTTGCTCATTTTTGGGGGCATGTTATAAGGACCAAGAAATAAATATTGTTATTGATTTGGGAATCATCTATGTTTACTAAATTCTCATTAAATTACCTATTATTATTATTTTTTGTTGAGGTATCCATGGTTGTTGGTTTTGACTGGGTATACATGGTTTTTAGGTATCCATTCTTTTAGAGACCATACTTATAATCCCCATTATTATTGAGGTTGTAGAACAAACCATGGCATAGCCCATGGATTGGAAATAACTCTTAGAACAAATTGATTTGGATATTAATTATAGGAAAATATGTTCTCATACCTTTGTGAAACATAATTAATCTCTTCTTCAGGTTGGGTATTTTTTTAGAGACAATTATTAATGGCATTGATTATATCACATTATTAAATATAATTTTTCTTCTCACAAATTTCATAAATATATATTTTTATCAAGAGGAAATTCATGAAGATTATGATTATCTCTACATCTAGGGAAATATATGGCTAAAGGCTCAGTTGCTTTAGCTTTTTATTGAATTCTATCGAGTGTGGTATTAAAATGTAAAAATATATAAGTATTAAGGTTTAGAAATAATTTCATGAGTTGAATTACATCATTATTCCCCTTTTATGGTTTAATTTTTTGAATCCAAAAACTCATTCATGAGTAATTCTTTAGGAATTCAAAAATATATGTGAGATCAAATTTATTCACATCTCCTTTTCCCAAAAGATCATCTAATCCTTTCAAAAATATTATTTTTCATAGTTCCTCATCTAGCCAATTTTCACATTGTTATGGACAAAGAGAGATTGACTAAGATATTATTCAATGTTTTCATCCTCTTTTTGTTTCATTTGAAATATTTATTCCTTATTATATCATACCCTATAGTAATCCTAATATTTATCCAAGAATACAGTTTCCATTTTAGGCTATGTGTGGATGGAATCTACTTGTAAGCCCATAAACCATCACATGGATGAATCCTTAAGTGTGGAAGGAAATAATATTGATTTTTGGTTATCATTATTGTAATCATATGTTTGACATAACACATTAAATTCAAAAAATAACTAATCAGGACATTTGAGGCTATACCCTAAAAATAGGTAATATGGATGGGGATATGTTTTTAGTAGGAGCATTATCATTTGGGCTTAATGTAATGGGATAGGTAAATTTTCTTCCTTGAGTAGTAGCTCTACCTTATGGATTTATTACATTACCATGTTTGTCGCCCATGTTTTACCAATAAATTCTATGAATGGTCTTTTTGTATGGTCTCATTTGAAGTAGTTGGAAGACTAATTTATTGGGATTTGGTGTCAAAGCTCTATTTTAAAAAAATGAAGTCTATATTGTCTCTTTTGAACATATTTTATTACTTATGGGGATTCATCCCAAAACTCAGGTGATGATAATTACAGTTATTTCTCAATAATTTGTAGTTCTTCCCATACAATTTCTTGTTTACAAATTTTATGTTGCGAGTTTATGTTACTTTTAGCTTTTTATTAGGGTTTTGATGTACAAATATTCCTTTAGTATTTATTTGATTATTCATACATTGAAATTCCTAAAATCAAAAACCTAAAAACTATTAATTATATGTCTTCTATGGTAAAATTGATATCTTGTGAAAGAGTTCCTATCAAATTCACTTACTCCAAATGGCACGAAAATCTCATCCATTATCACTACACATGACTTTTTATCTTTGGCAGAGTAAGAAAATGTAACTTATAATCAAACTTACTATTGAATTATCAAAGAGTTTGATATTGAACAACCATTACCTAATAACTCTAATTAAATCCATTGCAATATTGAAAAAAATGATGAGTATCGTTGAACCTCTTCACTTAGTCAATAATATCAATATGGGGTAGTGTTCAAGGGTATATGCAATAGGTGAAGAAGATTCAAATTAATAGCTCTAGTTTTTTAAAATGGAATCTTAATTAAATCAATCTCTATAAATGAAATATAGTCAATTACAAATTTTCAATATCAAATAAAAATGATAAAAAAAATTATTATAATTGATTGTATCAAATTTTAAAAAAAAACTATTTCTATATACAAATTCTCAAAACTAAAATCTACAAAAACATACAACTAAAACCAACTTATCAAATAGAACTTATATAAATGAGAATAATTAAATTATTATTTTTAGATCTTAACACATCGCACACAATAATAATTAAATTAATTATTTTAGATCTTAACACATCACACACATTAGTAGCTTTTATAAGGAATCAATAATAATTAAATAAGTGTTGAAATTGGAAATGAAATATAAATTATTTTAATCTAGATATACCACACATCATGTCCTTCTTTCTTAGCTTGAGTGGGCTCTTTCTATGTCTTTGGAATATGGTTAGAAATAATCAATTAAGAAACTTTGGAAATGCTTGAATGCCTTAAATATTCGTTGATAAATGAAAGTGATTATAATATCTTCAAAAAATTAATAATAATCTCAATTTTTTTCTACAATCATAACACTCTTACTCAAAATGAAGACACATTTATAATACAGTGTTTACAACTGAGTTCTTAATGTATGCTAACATCCTAACAAATTAGTGTTACTACTAAGATTTGAATTGATGAAAAATTAACACCAACCTCCACTTTTTCAAGAGGAAAGAGTGGAGAGTGTTGGATTCATAGTTTCATAATCTTATATGTTGTTATTGAGAATTAGTTAAGATTTAGAAAATCTTTGCTTCCTTATTTACCTCTTGGTGTCTTAACAACTTACTTGTGAATATCTATAGTAATTTTTAGAGTACTATAAATATATTATTTCTTTGGAAATGTTTATTATATATATATATATATATATATATATATATATATATACACACATATATATATATACACATACATATATGTATGTATGTATGTATGTATGTATGTATATATATATATATATATATATATATATATATATATATATATATATATATATATATATATATGTATGTGTGTGTGTGTGTGTGTGTGTGTGTGTGTGTGTGTGTGTGTGTGTGTATACACACACACACATATATATATACATATATATATATATACACACACACACATATATATATATATATACACACACATATATGTATATATATATATATACATACATATATACATATATATATATGTATATATATATATATATACATATATGTGTGTGTGTATATATATATATATATGTATGTATATATATATATATATATATATACATGTATATATATACATGTATATATATATATATATACATGTGTGTGTGTGTGTGTGTGTGTGTATATATACAAAAAATGGGTCTTTCACCTTCTTCAAGGCTCTTTTTGGTCATACTCTAGAATTGCAAGACTCTGGAACTAATTTTGTATGGGACTCTAGAGTTCTTATAATACTCAAGTTCTAGTATACTATAGAACACCTTAGCTACTATAGGACTATAGAAATAATTTTTTATGGGACTCTAAAGCTCTTTTATAACTCTAGATCTACTTCAAAAATTTCCCCTAATTTGATGCTTTGAACTTTATTATCTGCATTGATAGTCCATTCCAGATTGCATATACAAAAAGGGTACATATATTCTCCAAGATTTATTATATTTTATTAACAAATTAGATAACAATAAAATATAAAGAATAGAGAAGACATTATCTTATATTTTACTTTAAATCAACCATAAATTATAAGATTTACATCAAAATCCACTTTTATGGAAACTTTGTGGAAGTAAAAATGGGTTAATTCTTATCTATAATGAGGCATATTATAACCTCATTAGTTAGTGCAATAATTATCATAGTAAACATCAATATCACAATTGAATTCATTTAAATGTTATGTATTGGGATCATATAATTGAGATGATTTTTTATTTTTTTATTTGTAGATTTAGAATGATAAGGTCGGTTCTTTGAAGATTTGAGCTATTATTTATGACATTATTTGGTAATGAGGTCATGATTAACGTTTTCTCCCAAAATTTTATTTACCAATTTTTTTTGGAGTCCACAACATGTCTTGTGAGAGTGATGAATAATGACATAGAACTAGTAAAACTGGTTAAGATCATACCATGGTGGGGGGTAGAAGATTAAATGTATGGTTTAGATGGATTAAATAACTTTTTTACTTCATGAATACTGAAGGAAGGGTGAGAGAGAAGTTTATTATTTGATTGATATGCTCCCACTTTAGATTAGTAAGGCTTAGTTTGAGAAGAATTAATATTTATTACAGTCGTTTAGCTTTGAAAAGATTAATTTTTGGTGTTTTGAGATTGTTTAAATTGATCCATAAATAAATACTATCTTTTTTATTGGTTGAAGGCCTCTTCTAAATTTTTATGGAAGAAGATCCTAACTTGGTATTGAAGAGGGAATTTAATGGTAGTAATAAATATATTGAAATATTATCATCATTTGTGTTATGTTCCCCTTTGTGTGCTAATGATTTCCATTATTTAATGAAGTCATGGGTAGATTCATTAGGAAGTTACTTAGTATTAATAAAATTACTAAGATTTTTTTCAAGAAGTTCATTATTTTATAATTCATATACTATATCATTGACTAAGTATTCTAGTTGTGTAATGGAATACTGAGGAAGTTGATTATACCATTCTAGTGCATCCCTAATAAAGGTTTTGTCTATAAGCTTGGTATTTGAGTAAGTGTTGGCTTGAAGCCATTCCTTATATATATTTATAAATAATTTAAGATGCAAATAAATATTTGTAGTTCCATCATATGTGATAGTTGGGGAAATGTTTCCAATGTTTATAGACATAATGAAGGGAGCTGAAGTTTTGTTTTGAATATTTTGAAGCTTCTTATTATGAATTGGTGGTTAAGGAATAAGGTATTTATTGGCATATCTAAGAGGAGGAGGGTTGATTTTTTTATTTATGAGGACTTAAATAATTTAATTAAAAACTTATAATATTTTGTTTTGTATCTAAATAATTTTATTGTTACTAAAAGCTTGCATAAGATTTATTTGTTGAATCATTTGTGAAAGGATTTGTGATGAATCTAGAGGATCATTGGAAGTGGGATTTTGATTCTAATTGGAGTTGTGTGGAGGATATTATAAGTATATGGATGATTATATTTATATGGGGTATTCCCATTATTGGTTTTGGGAGAAATATTCCCAATGTGGGTGTTGGTTTCCCCAACTTTTGTAGTGGATGGGGGAAGTTTTCTAATACTTACATTTGGGGGGGGTGAGTATATGGTGTTATCTTAAATGTTTTTAATAAAATAGTTAGGATATATATTTTAATTTTGGTTAATTTTAACCATGTTACATTCCATATATCTAGGATGAGGTTTAAATAAACTACAAGATCAAGAATTGTCATCAATGGTGGACAAGGCACAGATGAAAGAGCAGCCCATATATGATTAGAATGGGTTGAGACTAGAAATTAATATTATAAGAGGTGAAATAATGATTAATAAGATTGAAAATATAATGTGGAAGAATTTTTTTCATAAGAAACATACAATATCATTCAAGCTGATACAATCGGTTACTGGTTCTGAATAATAGACAGTATTACAGTAGCTAATATAGTTAGTTACTGAGCCTAAGAAATAAACTATATTGGGTTGTCTAATATAGTTAATTAATTATTTTTAAAAATAGAGTATATCAGTTTGGATGATATATTTAGGTAAAAAAATGACACTACTAACACCTAGATAAAAAGACTATATTGGTTTGGTTGATACAATAGGAAAAATATTGGGTTAAATTGGTTATTGTAGTATGGTTACAAAATAAAGTGTATATATTTGGTCGATTTAGTTGCAAGGAAGTTTTTAAAATTAAAATACTTATAACTATATTAATATATTTGATTTAGTTATCACACATAACCCATAATGGTATTAGATTGGTTGATATAGTCTAGAAAGTAGACAAGCTAATCATTTAACCAAGTCATGGCAACATGAAAAAAAATGTAGGTATTACTAACCTAGGTGTGTTTGACTTTTAGGCTCTCAAATATAGTAATTATAGGCATAAATAATGAACAATGCCCAGGGACACTAAATAGAAAGGATTATATTATCCTATAGTCACACTATCTCATCTATGAGGTACATTGAGAGTAACTTCTTGAGGCTAATTGATTAGCAGTACACTAAAAATTTGAATAGATGAAACACTTTCTGGTAGTGAAAAAATAAACTTAGGATTTTATAATATTTTATGATTTATGTTGAAAACAAAGTCCCTATATAGTGTTGTATAATGGCTTGAGTATTGGGGTAGCATCCCTCATAGCATAGCTCAAGTAAAATTGGTGACTATTAAGCCTAGAATGATAATTTCTATGATTTTTACAACTATTAGAACATATTTACACAAGTAAAAATTAAAAAAAAATGACTCAAATAATTATTGAAAAATACATATGAAATGAAAGAATAAAACACTCACAATGATATCAAGTTAGCCACCACTAGAATTAGAAATTGATTGAACAAAATTGTATCAAGTTAGCTGATGAAGTTGGTAGAAAATACATAAATGTATCAATATTGGTGATATAATTTTAAGAAGACATAGAACTATATAAATCTTTCTAGTGCATTTGGAAAAAAATAATTATATTGATCTAGATGATATAGATGGTAAAATTAATAAATTATATTAGGATGGTAGATATAGCTAGACCAAAATATATATGATGGTTTTGAACATGTAGATAAAAAACTAAAAAGATAAAAAAGAAACAAATCCATCCAAAGGTGAGATAATATTCATATCAAGTTCACTAGAATGTATGCATGGGTTAGGATGACCTACAAAAATCATCTTTCTCTCAATAGACTAGGACTTGAATAAGGTTAATCAAATAGAGTTTGAGTATACTTAAACAAGTGGGTAAGCACATAATATATGTGTTGAGATATAAGAGGGTAATACACAACTCAACATCAAGAGGAAAGGATTACAAAGCATAAACTTATGACATAAGGATATAACTCTCACTAGGGTTCAACAAAGATGAAAGTAAAGTAAATGATTACAAATGGGTATAAGTAAATTAAATTATATAAGGTAAGGTGAAATGGTCAACCAAATTGGGGCATGTGTAACCTAAAGTGATAAATGTCAAGGCTAAGTAACCTTATATCTATAACAACTTATTCATCATAAAGAGGAGCCAAATCAAGGATATGCACATACATCCATAAAGCAATAAACAACATATAATCTACTAAATATGTAAAGGAAAGAGTGTAGGGATAGAACTATTTACCTTGGGGTGGACCCATCGATACTTAAATATCCCACTTTGGATCAAGTGGAGCTTTATAAGAGTAATTTTATGTTGAAAACCTCAAAGGGTTGGATGAAAACCTTGATATCCTTAGTTTGTAACTCTTAATGGCCTCACCTATTGCACTTCAATGACACCATAAGATTATACCTATAAGATAAGGTTCTAAACCAATAACTCTCCCTAATACTTCCTTAGGGTAGAAATGTGAGCTCAATCAGAGTGTATGAATGTGATATATTATCTAAGAATTAAATGTAATCCATATATATATATATATATATATATATATATATATATATATATATATATATATATATATATATATATATATATATATATATATATATATATATATATAAAACTAACCCTGAACTCTAGGCTGATGATATTGGCCAAGCTAATACAATTGGAAGATGTTGGATTCCATAGTATAATATTAACTAGGCTAAAAGAGTATATATAACAAAGTACATACTCATAATTATATTGGTTTGTAAAATACAATATAAGAAATACTTAAACATGAAACACATAGTATCATATATGTTGAAATAGAAGGATATACTAAAGTTATCAATTTTGGACAAAAATTAGATGGAGAGGTAAGATAGATAGAGACTTTGAGGAGGTCAAAATGATAGTAGTGATGATGTGAAAAAATAATATGCAAACTTATATTTAAAAGTGCTATGATCTGATCCCACCCCATTCTCGGTGCACCCTTTAAGGCATGCACTTAGAGATAATGATTCACCAAAAATCCCTGCAAGAGAAAGCATCATTAAAGTGATAAAGTGAAAAATATCATGTGTATATAATTTTTAATGGTGTCGGTCAAATTTCAATTAGTGTTGATATATTGTCGATTCCTATTACTTCTTATTCTAACTATATCAACCTTTTTACTTATACTTCACTCAAATATATTGACCAACCATATACAGTGAAATCCATACCTATTTTTTCTTATTGTATCAACCAACTTGATATAATCTACCCTAGTTATTATAGACTAGAATTTATCATCTATGTTGATAATATACAAAAAAATTCAAACGCATCTCCCCAAGCTCCTAAAATCACCCTAGACACCAAATCCACTACTATGAGATAGATCCACTTAAAATTTCACAAAAAAAGTAATAAAATTATTTATCTTGAATTTAATGTTGAGTATTATGGCCCATTACCTATGATTCTAAGTGAATGAACCATCTTATAATTCCTTCATACAATATAACCTCAACTTCCTTTCCAACATCACAATATTGGACACTTCATGAACACTTCTCCTTACTTTAGTAACTTTTTTGTTAGCATTGATCCTATGTTTGATTCCCTTTCTAAGCTTCCTCCCACACCATACTATTTCTAAGACATAAATGCAATGCTTATCAAGGAAATTTAAGACATCAACTTTGGTAGACCCTTAAATCCTCAATCCATCCTCATCTATAAGGAGATATATCCTAAAGATAAGGATAATTTTAACACTTTTTTATAGATATTGTGAAGCTTTTGTTTAGTCATATAAGGATATGTTTAGTATTGACCCCGTTATTATTGTTCATAACATAGTTACCTATCCATATGAAAACCCATTAAAAAATTAGATTTATTTATCTAATGAGGTAGATTAATTCATCATTTTTATTAATAAATCACTTGTGTTTAGTGTGATAGTTAGTTTTAGTTCACTTCTATTTAGTTATTGAGTCATCTAGTGGTGTTTGGGTAGTTTACTTAGTTAGGTCAAGTCACTATATTTTGAAAAAACAAATCCACTCATTGTGGACCTAATATATATTTTTAATTTGATTGTAAATAGTTTTTTTATATCCATAAATATTATAGCATGGTTTCCATTAATAAGAATATCATATTTGATGTTAATCACAACTTTGTGATCTTATGGTTTTATCATTTATATCAGAGTAAGCTTATGCTACCTTGATCTAATCAATATAAATTTAAAATAGGTTTACAAAGTGTTTTAACAAGAGATAAATAGGATGAGAATCCTCAAATAAACCTCAATCTCATATGTATCTCTATCCCCTACATTCATGAGTAAAAAACACCATATCTCTAGTGTATAACATCAAACTCTTAACCAAGGAGGAGCCTGTGCATTCTCTTGAGCTTTAGTATCAAGTAGATTAAAATAAAACCATGATCTTTCATTCAAATTATTTTATATTCATATTTTGTATGTGTAGAAGCATTTTTTAGCTCTTTTCCTTTTAATCAAAATGCCTTAATTTAGATTAGTTGCATTCTTAAACTAAGCCTTATTTATGTTGATGTTGAAATTATTCACATTCACTATTTAAACACCTCATATTATTGCATTATATTTATCATTGGAATGGATTTTATAACATCCAAAGTGTATTTATACTATTACATTTGGATTGGCTACACATTGAAATGGCTCAACTATAGTTTAGTTTCATTGGAAGCTCTAGTAATGTTGGATCAAGCTAAAAATACATCCAACTCAAAATCAACGTGAAATCATGGACAATGGCAATAAAACTACTATTTTGTCTCTCAAAACTGCCATCCAACATTTCCTTTATTTCACTTAATCTTCAAAACCATTTTTTCTGAAACCTGTGATATTTCAAAAAATGTATGGTTTTGCTATTTTTTACTTTAAATAGTATTTTTTCATTTATATACTTGAATTGATGCATATGAGAGTTTTTAACTTATTTTTATGCTAAAACTCAGATAATAGGAGATCTAGAGTTCAATTCATAAGACTAGTATCTAGTCAGATCTTGTATCTATGCAAAAAGACAAAATAGAGGAAAATATAAAGGGGGTAAAATTTTTATTCCATTGTAATTATTTTAAAAAAAATTATAAATTACAATTTAAATTTTTATTATATATCCATTTTATATTAAAAAAATTGATAATAAGTAAAAACATAAAATCATGCATATTACATAACTCACAACATTTAGTGCAAGCAATGTCTATGGCTCATGTTTAAGGTGAATCAAAATTTGAGATATTGCATAAATAAATACAATAATGATGTATGGAAATCATCATAATAAATCATTTTGAGAAATAAGGTACATAATTTTTCATTAAACCATCCATTCATTACCCATTCACCATAATCATTGAACACAAATCCTAAAATTGGGAAATCTGAATATATATGGAAGTTATGCCCACATACAAGAATTTATTTCTAATTAGGTTCCATTTATTTTATGATTACTTCTAATTTACTATCTTGGTACCACATATTACTATCTTATGTACATTATTGTCTCTTTCACATACCGATGAGTATATAACAGTCAAGCTTCTTCCACATACCAATGGGTATATAGGAAGGGTACATATATCGAGAGGTTTTGTATATCAAATTAATGATATATGGAGAGGGGAACCTTTTTTAATTGATAAGGAACCAACCCATCTCCTATAGTTTTTTCACAACATGGAAAATGGTCAAATTATTCCTACTAGATTCAAAATTCCTATGTGGAGACAACTATGCAGCATGGAAAACAAAAATCAAGATTTTTTTAGAATATGAGGACATATATAATTTAGTTTATGGATTATTTAACTAAAATGGAGTAAACATTGACCAATAGTGAAATTTTGATAAATCAAAGTTCATTATCATTTTTTAAGTAACAAATGAGGTATAACCTTTTATTTAGGATGTCGAAATAGCCAAATCAACATGGGGCAAACTCAAGATAGTGTATGAGGTAAAAAGTTATAATATCATCCTCCATATCGAAATTTAGTTAAAAAATCTCAAGATAAAGTCAAATGAGGTAATTGAATCCATTTTTAAGTATGTTTCAACCTTAAGGGCCTCACTCCTAGCATTGGGTTAACCTATGATAGATACCTCTCTTATACCCATTATCTTGATATAATTTCCATAATCTCACAAAGTTTTTATGATCACACCAAACCTCATATAAAAAATAGAAACATTTAAATAATTGGTAAACATGTTGAAACAAGATGATTACATGCATGATGAGGTAGATAATTAATACCATATACTTGCTTCCAATTTAAAGGGAAATAAAAAGAATCCAAGAAATAATAAAAATAGTATAGTTCACAGAACTCATAATGGTCATCAAATAAGAAATCATACCTTATTTGTGAAAAATGATATGGCATTAAACATTATTAGTATAATGGTATGACAAAAGGCTCTTCAAGAAAGAAACTCAATCAACAAAATTCATCTAATAACCAATAAAAGTCTCATGAATATTAAAATGGAAACTATAAAAATAAATAATAACATAAAGACAACCTTGCTAATAAAGAAGAATAAAAATATGAAAAGGATGTCCTATATTTTGCATGATCGAGTCAATAATAAATCTCACCATGTTTTATCTAGTATATTGACATGGGAGCCACTTGGAATATGACTGGAAGAAAGGATTGGTTCATCAGTTTAGAACTTTCACATAATGAAAATCACATTTCATTGGATGATGACACTTCCTACCAAGTCCAAGGAACTAGTAATATTGAATTACCTCTAGACAAACATGATAACACTATTATAGTAGTCTTGTAAATTCTTAAAATCATAAATATTATTATTTCATTCAATAATTTGTTAGATCATAATCTGAAGGTTGAATTTGATTGTAAAAGTGATAAGAAAGAGTTTTTAATAAAAAATAAAAAGATAAAATATCAATCTTTTACACCTACATTAGGTATTGCTAATATGTTTCAACTTGAGTTTATTCCATACAAAAATTAATAACTCATTACAAAAGATCAAAAATCCATCAACTTGTGGCATCACAGATATGGACACATGAGTTTTGAATATTTGGTTTCACTCATCTAAAATAATATGGGCAGAGGATTACCACACTTGAAAAAGAATATAGATCTCTACCTAAGTTGTCTAGCAGGAAAGAAAAATTAGGAACCATTGCCAAAGAGTCTTATTGATGGGTTTTTTGACATAGTAAGTTAGGTAGGGTGAAAATCCACCAAAAACCTCCTAAAAGGAGATGGAATCTCCCCAAGGTCGGTTATTGCCAAGTCTTGGTTTGTAGGATAACTTAGTAGTTGATGTGAAACTATTCATTTTTAAGGGGCACATTTGCAATGTTTTTAGATGAATGATAGGTGATGATGGTCTTATGGATATTTTTCTTATAGAATCAGTAAAACTATATTTGTCAAGGAAATATAATTTATTCAATAAATGTTCATTATGTACAATGGGTTCAATAATTCATTAATCAATAATGAAAAGGGTTTGCAATCAACATATACATGTAAACACATATTGTAGCTTTTAAATGTATTTTACCTATTATAATATATTTATTAAAAAAAAGAGGGGAAAAAAGGAGAAAAGAGAAATATGCAAGCCTATTTTGTATCTATAATAATCTTGATTCATTTGAATTAGACGAACTCCATGGAACCAATTTGTTATATGATCAATATGCACATAACCATAAACACAGATGATGCAAGAGTTTGATGTATTCAAATAAGAAAAAATATGGATAAAATCACCATATATATGCACAGTTAATGAAATTCCTCCTTCAATGCATCTTAATTTGAAATATATTTTCTTGAAAAATTGTGTTTGGATCCACCAAAAATTAGGGGAATTACATAAAATGCTTCACAATATCATTGCTCAAAAGAAAAATTAACTATGAAAAATAAGGCATTACATAAAATAAGTGTTTTGTCCTTTTCTTTATGGTCTACCCTAATCAACTAGACCTTTATAAGTCCTTTTGTTGTATTTATATATTTTTTCAATTCAGTATCACCCACCCACTAGGTGGTTACAAACATTAAATAATAAGCACCAACCAATGCCTAAATACAATGTGAACTACACATCTGAGGAAGTACATGTCAAAATATTTAATGATAGTATCACATTAAATTCAAGTGGAAGATAAATTTTATGAACAATAAAATTTCCAAAGTGTCCATGTTCAACACGAGCTCATTCATATTTGAAAAGTTTCTCTTTGCTTTGTTTCTTTTTCACCCTTCTAATGCATGAGTCATAGCTCCATTTAATGCTAGTAACAATTCATAAATTTTATAGTGTTCTTATTATCTAAATCCTACCTAAAAATTAAATAAAACATATTAATTCCTTATCAAATGTGAAAGATATCAAAATTATAAACACATAGTATTTAGAAGCAACAAAGTCCTGAGATTAAAATTTTGACAGGCTTTTCATCTTTCACTTCTCTAATTTAAAAAAAAAAAACATTTAAAATATGGAGAAACCATATTTTAAACACAAAAATTACATTTAAAACAAATTTTTGGATCAAAATTTAGGGATTAAAAACCAACACGTAAGTTGTGTGCAGTCATATCAACACCTCTATAATACACTAAAAGAGAAATTTGCAAGATAAAACATGAACAATACCCATTGTTTATTATTGAAAATATGATTAAAATTGTATTTTAAGTTTTATTTTTTAAATAATCAATTTAATCCCTATACACTACCCTTTTAGTGCTTTCTGGTTGAAATTTGGATGTGTCAAATCTTCTTGAAAGGATCACTTCACACATTCAATCTTTTCATTGATAAAAATGATAACTATAAAACTAAATGCATTATATTACCATGTCATAAAGATAATACCATAAAAATTTTAATTAAATTTTTATATAATTTTATTGTGTGACCATAGGTTTCAAAAGTGTTCATAAACCAGATTTGAAAACTGAAAACTTAGAAAATGACTAAGTAAAAATCAGTGCAAAAGCTAATTTTTAATTTTTTACATTTTACATGTGGGATGGAATGATCTTATAATTTTTATACTAATAAAATATTCCTAATTTTAATATCTTCATGTAAGTTTTGAAGATGATTGGATATCATTTACTATTGTAAAAATAGATTTGAAGGGTGTGCAGTGGCTAGATTTGGTCATTGGAAAGACACAAAAATCTACACACTAGCCAATTTTCATGATTATAAAGTTTTAACATTAGGCATAATTTAATTAAAATTATTTCATAATTATATTTATATATTTTCATGCAAAATTTCATAATAAATAGATGCATTTTGATAATGCAAAGTTAGGTTTGAAACATGCACACTGGTCAGCTTTCATCACTTGAAGAGTGCAGAAATCAATGCATTGGTTGGTTTTCATTGTTGTGAACTTTGTGCATGAAAAATAATATCATGTTAATTATTTCACCATTGTGTTATAATTATATTTTCTATATTCATACCAGTTTTAAAGAGAAATAATTGTGATTAACCTTGATAAATTAGGTCTAAAGAGTGCATACTAAGCAAATTTGACAACTGGAAAGATAAAAAGTAAAAATAATGATAAAAACTTTTTTTAAAGTTATACATTTTTATTTTTAGAATGAATTTTATAATAATTTATTCCCATTTACATTATTCTCACATTTATTTACCTTCATGAAAATTTTCAAATAAATTGGATACAATTTGGCACTGTGAAATGGGGCTTGAATAGTGCACACTTGGTAGATTTGGTAACTAAGAAGGCACAAAAAATGAACAAGTAAAAATCATCACATTTTACATTTGGGTAATTAATTTTATATAATTTTATTCACATTTACACTATTCCCACATTTGGTTATCATCATGAATTTTTTAAGAAAAAAATAATATAATTTACACCTACAAAAATAAGTCTTAAAAGTGTGCATTAGGTAGATTTGACAATTGGAGGAAGCAGAAAATGATTAAGTAAAAATTAGAATAGGTGCTTAGTTTTAAAGTTGTGCATTTCATACTTGGGAAATAGTTTTCTTGTGAATATTTCTATCATTGCATTATAATGACATTTGACTATCACCATAAAAAATTCCTAAAGGATTAGACGTCAATTATTGGTACAAAATTAAGCTTGAAAATCACCTAGTGGTAACAAATGGAAGTTGTATTACACACCCAAAACACTTAAAAACTATATCTGAAGGCAAAACTAGGTTCCAAAATATAAAAAAAAGTTTCATGATTTCATATATGAAATTAGGGCATGTTGTGTAAGTAACAACAAATACTGACCCTACTAAAAAATGCTCCTAAATATTTTGAAACAAATAAATAATTAAAGAACCCAAAATTTATGGCTAAAATAGAGCACGTAACATGAAAAAAAACTAAGAATATAAAATATGGGATTATCTAAGTGACCAAATGCAACATCCTTATTGATCCAGTGTGTGCAACATGAATCAATTTACCATTTCAAAGACCTATAAGGATTAATTTTTGTGACTCTAACCATCAGGCTAGTGAGTCATACCTTGTAAAAAAAAATTAGACATTTATCTACTACCATTCATGCATATATATCCCTGAATCAATTATATTTGATCCTATTTAATGCCTTATTTCACTACTAGCCAAGGCAAAAATCCTATGATGGAGGTTGCTTAACTCACCCAAGACTGAGTTTTTTTTAAACTAGTTTTATTTTCTTTTCTATTTTTCCTTTTTTTCAATGTCTTATTTTAGGTTTGGGGACCATAGTGGAAAACAAAAGGCACAACTATAGATTTTTCACCCTATAATTTTATCATAACAAGTTCATCCAAGCAAACTTAGAAATGTTTTAAGATATAAAATTTGTGTTTGGTGTCAAGGGGATACCTTTAGTAGCCAACTAATTTTACTCAAACTCAGATAAATAAAAACAAGTAAGAAACACATAACAATCCAAGACATTAAAACTAACTCAATAACATGATCTTAGTAATAAAATAACTAAAGGAACATACTCTCACAAAATATAATTGTTGCTACCTACTTGCAGGCCTTTCACTTCATTATTTTTCATTGAAAAATATGAAACTAGGATAAAACAATTAGTATAGACCCAACAAGGAAATTAAAAATAAATATGAACTAAACAACAAAATATAAAATAGAACAAGTGAGGAAAGGAAAGGAAAGTAGCGAAGGAAAATTATTTACATGATTATGCCAAGCAAATGCATGCTTGGAGATAAAGTTTGAGGAGTGGTCCATTATCAAGTAATGGAAAGTCCTCAATAGTTATGCACTTGGTAAAAAACATATTAATGTTCATAATTTTGAGATGTTTGTTATTGATCCTACAAAAGGAAGACATGTAATTACATATATGTTTTCTTTTACATTAAAAAACATTGTACCAAAGAATATTACTAATAATGTTGTCATGTAAATTAATCAAATATATGTCATAAAATTGATTCATATCATTACATTTAATTATCAAAAAATACTTAGGATAAGATTTAGGAATATCTCTACCCAAACATTTATTTGTGGTGAGGAATAGGGGTGGGAATCAATACGTATCATAGTAAATTGTATACTTGAACTGGCCAAAACATTTTATTTGTGACAATCTAATGGTGAATCCACTATTGGTTGTTCTCTAGTCATCATGGACACTTTGGTAATATCCATATTGTCATTTTCATCATGCAAAAGAGATGGACTTAGTTCTTCCCAATTTAAGGACTTTCTGGCTTTATCATCAGTGGTTGAAGTGTGTGGAGAGATGTATTATATCAAGTAATTGTCAACTTTAACTGTCAATGGCTTAATCTCTTCATTCAAACCACCATGTTCATGATTGATCATTTCAAACTTGTCTATGAATTCTACTAATTAAACCTCATGGTTGTTTTAATCCCATTATTTAGGATGATTCAAATAATTCAATTTTTCAAATGCATGGACAACCACTTGGTTCCCTTATAACTCCTTTATCTCTAATAAAGGGATGGGAATCAATTCACTATCATCAAGTTATTGATCCCATGGAACTAGCTTGTTAAATATATGAGAAGTAACATATGATGTGGATATTTCACATGCATGACATGCATATTTTTCATTAATTTGTTCCAATTCTTCTATTTCATTTTTAGGTTGGCTAAAAGAAGCACTTGATTCTTCATATTTTGTAGACAAATATTTTTTTCTTGGATATTCATGTGAGATCTCACCTAAAATTACTACTATCTCTTCATCATTAGAATCATCATCATCATCACTACTCTCAAGGATTGGTTCTTGCTTTTTAAATAAGACATTCCTGTTAGCATGACTAATTATGTATTAGTCTCATTTGTGTATCCATAAAATCCAAGTTGTGAAGTTGGAAATGTAGTTCCATAATTTATCCCATGATTTACTTATAATGTATCTACTACAACAAATGACTCTTCCAAAATATAATTGATCAGTTGAATAAAGTAAAACATTAGGTTGATTAAAAGCTGAACAACCATAATCACATGCATTATAAGTCACAATAAAGTTCTCATTTGTCATTGGGAGGTCATATTGGACGTGATATCGAGGTAAGGTTTGAATATAAGGCACACATTTATCTATATGTTGACATATAGGCAAATAAGTCTAAGTATTTTAATATGTGAACTCCCAGTTGTTCTGATGAGCAAAACTAGTCAACACCATAGTCATGTGGCATAGATTATAGCTCAATAATGAACACCCCTTGATAATTATATGTTAAATATATGAGTGTAGATAATGTCCTATAAATAAGCATATAATTTAGGGGATCCAATGTTTTAAGATAGACTTTAATAGCCACCACCTCTGTCTACAAGAATGGGTTTTTCAACCTCATGTACAACTAGTGAAAACAACTATTCAATGAATTTATAAATTCATTAGGCTCCATATAAGCTATAAAAAACTGATAATACAAGGTGTAAATATCAATAAGTACACTAAAATAGATAATAAATACATTTTCAAAGGAATTCCAAGATGTAATGTATACATTAGTTAAACTTATGTACCAATAATAAACATCTTCATATAGGGAATAGGGAAATAAGTGGCACTACATCCTCATGTTCGATATGGATTTGAATTATGGCCTCTTTAAATTCTTGGATGTGTTTTTCAGTAGTGTGAATACCTTTATGTGTATATTTTACATAAAAAATTTAAGGATTTTTAGGTAAGTCATGAGTAGGACCTAGAATATTCATATGGTAGAAACTTCCATCAAGACAAGAAATTATCATAGGTGGGTTCAAAGGTAGGTAATAATACTAAAATCAAACATAAACATTATATATTATTCCATTTAATATCTTCTTATTAATACCAATCTATTTATGTGTGTTATAAGCACACAAAATGATGGAAAATACATAAAGGATGGGATATAAGAATCAAAATCAATCCTAAATACATACAAATATATCACATAGGCCATCCTTCTAGCACCAATTTGTTGATATGATAGTTTTCACACCCACTTAGATAGTGTGTAAATCCACCTAACCTTTCCTAATAAGAAATGGAATCTCCCCTAAGGTCTATGATTTCCAAATCTTGGCTTACAGGGTAATTCAATAGTTGATGTGAAATTATTCTATTTTAAAGGGTACATTTGGAATATATTAAGATAAGTAATAGGTGATGTTGGTCTTATGGATCTATTCCTAGAGAATTAGTAAAAGTGGATTTGTCAATGAAATACAACTGATTAAATAATATTTCATTTCATATAAGAGGTTCAACAATGAAAAGGGTTTACAATCAAGATATACATGTAAACGTAGATTTCAACTATCAAATCAATTTTACCTATTCTAAGATATTTATAAATAAAGATCAAAAGAGAAGGGAAACAAGAAATATGTAAGTCTATTTTTTAGCTAGAACAATTTTGATTCATTTGAATTATATGAACTACATGGAATCAATCTATCATATGGTTAATATGCACATAACCATGAATAAAGATGATGTAAGATTTTAAGGTATTCAACTATGAATAAAGGATAAAATCACATTATGCATGTGCAAATAAAAAACTTTTTCCTTTAATTCCTTTTAATTTGATTGATATTTATTTCAAAAATAGTGTTTGGATCCACCCAAAATTAAGAGAATTACATAAAATATTTCAAAACAACATTGCTCACAAGAAAAAATAACTATAAAAAAAAGAAAATTCAAAAATTAAGTGTCTAGTCTTTTACTCTATGTTTTACCATAATCAACCATCCCTTTCTAAGTATTTTTGTTGTCTTTATATATAATTTAAATCCAATATCACCCACCCATTAATGGTTATAAACATTAAATAATAAGCACCAACCAATGCTCAAATTTGATGTGGAACTACATATCCAAGTCAATACATGACAAAATCATTAATGATAGGCACACATTAAATTTAAGTGGTAGAGAAATGTTGGGAATAATAAAATATCCCAAGCATCCACATTCAACAGAAGATCTCATTCATCTATGCAAATTTTCTTCCTGCTCTATTTCTTTTATACACTTCTAATGCATGAGTCATGGATCCATTTAATGTTGGTGACAAGTCCTAAATTTAATAGTGCACTCTTCTTATCCAAATCATTATAAAACATTAAATAAAACATATTAATTCCTTTTCAAAGGTAAAAGATATCAAAATTATAAACACATAATATTTAGAAGTAATAGAGTCTTGAGATTAAAATATTGATAGGTTTTTATCTTCCACTTCTCTAATTTTAAACTAACACCATTATAAAAATGGAGAAACCATATTTAAAACAAAATAAATGGCATCGAAACTAGATCTGTGGATCAAAATATATAGCTTAAAAACTAACACCTAGTCATGTACAACCATATTAACACCTTCAAAATATACTAAAAGAGAAATTCATAAAATAAAACATTAACAATACCCATCATATCTTATATTTATAAAAATATATTTAAAAGATGCCAAAAAGATATTTTTAGTTTTTTTAAATAATAAAGTTAATCCCTGCACACTTCTCTTTTAGTGTTTTTTGGTCAAAATTTGGTTGTTGAATCTTCTAGAAAGGGCCACTTCACACCTTCAAATCTTTTCATTAGTAAACTAATAAATAAAAAACTAAATTAATTATATTCTCATGTCATCAAAATACTACCATACAAAATCTTAAGTAATTTTAACCTCATTTAATTATGTAACCATTAGTTTTAAAAGTGCACACAAGTCAGATTTGAAAACTAAAAACATGGAAAATGATTAAGTAAAAATTAACATAGAAACTAATTTTCAATTCTATACATTTTATACATTGGATGGAATAATATAAAAATTTATTTACTAATACATTTTCCCCACATTTTATTATCTTCATGCAATTTTTTAATATGATTGGATCTTATTTACTACTGTGAAAATAGGTTTGAAGGGTGCACACTGGCTAGATTTGGTCATTAGGAAGACACACAAATCTATGCATTGATTAGTTTTCATGACTATGCATTTTTTAAATAAGAAATAATTTAGTGTGACTTATTTTGCCATTATATTTTTATTATATTTGGCTATCTTCATGTAAAATTTCATAATAAATGGATTTGTTTTGATAGTGTGAAATTAGGTTTGAAATGTGCATATTGGCCAGTTTTAATCACTTGGAGAGTCCTAGAAATCAACACATTTGTTGGTTTTCATGGCTGCATAATTTATGTATGAGAGATAATTTTGTGAGAATTATTTCACCATTGTGTTATCCTTATATTTGGATATCTTAATACTAGTGTTGAATATAAATAAATTTGATTTAACCCTATAAAATTAGATCTAAAGAGTGCGCACTGGGTAGATTTAGCAACTAGAAAGATGCAAAAAATTAACCAAGTAAAAATTATTGTAGAAGCTTATTTTGAAGGCTATGCATTTTTCTTGTGAGAATGATTTTTTTCAAACTTTGTTTACCATTGCATTATTCTCACATTTGTTTATCTTCATGATAAATTTAAGGAAATTGGATACAATTTGTCACTTATAAATGGAGATTGAAGAGTGTGCACTATGTAGATTTAGTAACTAAGAAGTCATAGAAAAGAAGTAAAAATTAGTGCAAAATCTTGTTTTGATGGCTGTGCATTTCACTTTTTCAGAATGAAGTTTCTATGAATTTCTTCACATTTATATTATTCTTATATTTTTTTATTGACATAATTTTTTTTAAGAAAACATAATATAATTTACCCTTGCAAAAAAAAGTATTAAAAGTATGCATTGGGCAAATTTGACAACTAGAAGATATAGAAAATGACTAACTATAAATCAATGCAGGTTCTTTTTATGAAGTCTATGTATTTCACACTTGTGAAATATTTTTCTTATGAATTTTTATACCATTACATTCTAATGATATTTTACTATCACCATCCAAAATTCTAGTAGAATTAGACTTCATTTAATGGTGCAAAACTAAGTTTGAAAAGTACCTAGTGGTAACAAATAGAAGTTTTATTGCACACCCAAAACACTTAAAAAATTATATCTAAAGATAGAACTAGGTGTCAAAAGATAAAATAAGAGGTTTCATGATTTCATAGATGAAATTAGGATGTGTTGTATAAGAAACAACAAGTCCCAATAAAGCTAAAGGCCCACTGAACCTAGCTCATAACAATCTTTGCATAAAAATTACTAAAAATTCTAATGGATATCAATATTTTTAGCTCATTTTATGACTATTTTTGAAAAATGTGGATATATCTACTCAAGACAAAGGATTAATATTTTTAAGTCTTCAAAAAGTTTAAGGATCTTGTTTAAAATAAAAATAGTCATAAATTCAAAGTACTCTGCTCATATCAAGGGGGGAATTTACCAATAATGCATTCTCAACCTATTTGAAAAAACATAACATTTCTCAATAATGGACTGCACCCTAAAATCCATAGTAAAATGGCATTATATAAAGGTGAACCTTGATATCATGTAAATGGTGTGTTGTGTGATCGAGGATGCATATTTGGCCTAAACATATTGGGTAGAATCAACAAAAATATTAGAATACTTGTTAAATAGGTCATTGACATTTCCATTTGGTAACACGACTCCATAGGAATTATTATCAGTTAAGAAACTACCAATTGTTCATCTTTATGTTTTGAAATCTAAAAACACATGCTAATTCTAAATTAGAAAAGAACCAAGTTGGATAATAATTTCACACCTTTAATATTTCATAGTTATAGTGAAGACTCAATGGGATACACACTTTTGGATCCAAATATAGGAAATATATACATAAGTAGGGATGATGAGTTTAATGGAAGAGGTGATTTGAATACACCCTCCATATATTCACATATATAAAATATATAAGATAGACAAGTGATCTATTTACAAGATATAGAACATGGTGACATTGATGATGTAGATGATGGTGATAATCAAACTCCACAAGACACAACTCAACATATGCTAAGGTGGTCTAAAAATTTGATTAGAGATGAAAAATTATAAGGTGTTCCAAATGCATCTATGCCTAGATGAATAAATCATACAAATATTGAGATGAGGTCTATATGGCACTAATTAGTAGATTTTTTGAATCAAATAATCCCACTAAGATTCAAGAAGCTCTTGAGTGAATATCTTTTAAAGAATATATGGAGGTTGAATACTAGTGCCTGATGAAGAAAAATATGTGGCATCTTGTGGCTATTCGACCAGGAAATAATCTAATTGGATATAAATGGGTTTTTAAAACCAAGTACAAGGCATATGGTAGCATTTATAAAATAAGGAAAGGCTCATATCAAAAGGGTATGTTCAAAAAGAAGGCATTGATTATGAGGACAAATTTTCTCCCATAGCCAAGATCAAGATATCAGAATGATATTTGTTTTGGTTACATAGTTTAGATGAAAAGTAAACCAAATGAATGTGAAAAGTTATTTCTTAATGGTGATCTTCAATAAAAAGTATACATGATTCAACCAAAAGGTTTTTTCACTGTAAATCAAGAAATAAAGGTGTGTAGGCTCATAAAGTCATTTTATGATATTAAACCTGCATTCTCATAATGGTACATCAAAATAGATGAATGTCTCATTCAAAACATATTTAAGAGGAATCCTTATGATCCCAATCTCTACCTCAAACAAAATAAAGGGGTGAATTGTGACTTTTTAGTCTATGTTTATGATCTAGTAATCACTAGAAATTTAGTGAGTATGATTGATTTAATAAAGAAAAAACTAAAAATTTTGTTTGACATGACAGATCTCAGGCTACTCCATTATTGTCTTGGATTGGAAGTACGGTAGAAAGAATATCACATTTTTTTAATTCAAATAAAGTGTGACAAGAAAAAGATAAAAAAAATTAGGATGATGGATTAAAAACCTATTGTTACATATATGGATACAAAGCTTCATTTATTTTAATTATATCAATTAGCTCAATTAAATGCAACTCTCTATTTATGATCAAAAGTCTCATTTACTTGAGCTATACTAGGCTAGATATTAGTTACATTGTGATGTGTGTCTCAATATTCATATAAGTTCTAAAATAAATTCATTGGAAATAAATTAAGTGGATTCTCAAATATATTAATGGTATAATTGACTTTGGCTTAGAATACAATAATAATGATAATGTTTTCTTAATAAGTTACACAAATTCAAACCATGTTGAAAATCTATATGACATGAACCCTATATTTATTATATCAATTTTATAGTCAAATATCATGGGGGATCAAGAAAAAAATGTTATTTCACATTTTTATATTGAAATAGAATGTCATACTGCAAGAGGAGTTTTTTGGGAAGTGATATGGATATGTCACATACTTGAAGGTTTGGGTGTTCTACAAAAGTAGCCTATTATATTGAATTTGTGATAATGAAGGTGTAATTAAACTTGTTTTTAGTCAAATATTTCATGATCACACCAAACATATTTAAGTAAAAATCCATTAAATAAGTGAACATGTTCAATATCACAACATCCTACTCTAATTTTTCCCAAAAGGAGAAAAACATGTTGATATATTCACAAAAAATAATGCTAGAAATATAGATGATAGGAAGTCCACATAAGAATGTCATATCTTTGGTTTTTATTTCAATATCATGGGGAATTAATAAAAAAATGTTATTTCATGTTCTTATAATGAAGTAGAATATCATGTTACAAGAGGATTTTTCTATGAAGCGGTATGGATACATCGCATACTTGAATTTTTGAGTGTTCTATAGAAGTATCCTATTGTCTTGCATTATGAGAATGAATGCATAATTAAATTTATTTGTAATCAATTATTTCATAAACAAACCATGCATATTTAAATACAAGTTCATTGCATACATGAACATGTTTAACATCACAACATCCAACACAATTTTTTCCTAACAAGAAAACATCATGTAGATATATTCACAAATATGTTGCATGTGAAAAATTTGAGGCATTCATAATATATATATGTGTGTGTGTGTGTGTGTGTGTGTGTGTGTGTGTGTGTGTGTGTATGTGTGTATATATATATATATATATGTATATATATATATATATATGTCTATATATATATATATATGTATGTATATATATATATATACATACATATATATATATATATATATACATATATATATATATATATATGTATATATATATATATGTATATATATATATATATATATATATATATATATCTTACTTGAGACCATGTTTAATTAAAGGTTAAATTAAAGGAAAAATTTGTAAGAAAGTCACTATGGTCATTTGCATCTGTATTGACTTTTGTAGTCTTAACTTAGCATACCTTAAGGATAATTTTATTCTACCATCAATAGATGTCATTATCAATTATAAAAATAGATATGAGATGATTTCCATTATGGAGAATTTTTTAGGGTGCATTCAGATTCACATCACCCCCAAAGATCAATAAAAGACTACATTTACTATCGAGTGTGGAAAAAAATCTAAGTTAAGATGTCTCTTGGCCTTAAAATTATTGGGGAAACTTACTAAAGTGAAATTAACCACATATTTCATGATCTCTTTCAAAAAATAGTTTAAACTTGTGTGGATGAAATTAAATATAAATATATTCATTATGGAAATCATATTCATGACTTAGTTATCATTTTTGATTGCCTTATTAAATACAAAGTTAAACTTAATCCTTATAAGTGTGTCTTCAATGTTACCTCCAAAAACCTTTTAGGATTATTGGTCACATGAAAATGGATTGATTTTTATCCTTATAAGATCAAATATATTCTTAACATGCCTATACATTGATCCATTCCTAATATCCACACTTATCTTGGGAAACTTGGGGAAATCCATAAATTTATTCCTACATTGACTTATCGTACACATTTTTAAAACTCCTTTCTCAATAATTTTTTAAGCTTGAGTGGACCGATGTTTATCAAAAAAAAATTTATAACATGAATAAATCATTACTTCAACTTCTTAATTTATGACAACCTTCTATCGATGACCCTATCATCTTATACACATCATCTACCCATATCTCAATTGGGGAAATGTTTGCACACCAAGATGAGTCTAAAAATGAATATGTTATTTACAACATTAGTTTTACTATGATATATTATGAGAAATATTACACTAACATGGAATGTGACTACATTACAATCTAATTTACTATTGAAATACTTTAACATTACATGTTTTATTAGATAACCTATGTGATATTCCATTAAACCTTTCTTTTCCATTTCTTCTCTAAGGTTTTTTTTCCTAGAGATAAAATCATAAAATGGATGGTACTCTTGATAAAATTTGACCTTAGGATTATTACTCATTAATTAGACAAAGGACAAGTGATCTCTGATCAACTTGTTTTTGAACCAATACCAACTCAACGATACCTTTAGGATACTCTCTTAAGTGAGGATTTCCTCTTGATCGAAAAACATTGATCAAGATATCACCCTTAAATAATACTTTAATATTTTCAAAAATAATCTATTAGGCCCTAAAATAACCATAAATTATATCCACTAAGACTAAAACATCTATGAAATCTTCCTTATAATTCCTACCAAAGGTCACCATTGATTTACACAAGGATAAGTGGACACTCCACTTTGATGGAGCTAAGTCCCTTTAAGGAGTTAGGGAAATATGTGTCCTCATCAATCCTTATGTAAAAATCATTCCTTTATATTTTTAACTAACCTTTGATGTTACTAATAACATGTTTTAATATGAGGCTTTCATCCTTGGGATGCAAAAGCAAAAACCTTATAGCATATCATGAGATTTTTACTACTCTTGCTAAATATTTTATATCTTTCACCATTGAGGCAATCCCAGGAGATAAAAAATGATATAATAAACTCTTTTGGCTCATAATCTTTCATCTTTCATCCTTATCATGCACTACATGATACACAAGTACTCATAAACATGAGGAATCCTCAATTTATCATAGCACCTAAGGATGATTCTCTTATTTTAAACATTGAAGTTGTCATTATTTGAAAATGATCATGGTATAAATATAACATTTATCAAACATCATATGTATCCTCCTAAGGTTGATTCCCTTGATAAACTAGACTTTGTAATCAAGCCTTTAAATTTTTCTTTAGACATAATATCCTTTATTATCATAATGTTGATGGTACCCTAATACTTTAGAATTTCCTTCTCTTATTGAGAAAGTGCATGGGATAATTTATGGTGTAAATTATATTAGACATGATATAACATAAAATTGACTACATGTGGGGTATTATTAGCCTATTCTTGAAAAATATGCTATCACTTTTGTGAAGAAGTGTAATCCTTTCCAACTTTGTGATGATATTATTCATTCTCCTCCAGTTGAGATTCAAACCCTTGAATCTCCTTTAACATTTTTCATGTAGGGATTATAACTCATTATTACCACCACTGAATACTTTACCAGGTGGGTAGAAGTTACTCCCCTTGTTAATTTTGTTTGAGTCAAGATTTATAAATTCATTCTTAAATTTAATTATGTCATTTTGGGATTCCTCACACCATCATATCTAAAAATTGTAGGAATTTTAAAAATAAGGACATGAATTAATGTTATGTGAAATTCAAAATTACACATAAATTTTCCACACCTTATCACCCACAATACAATGACCAAAGTGAATACACCAAAAAAATCCTTAATAAGATCTTACAAAATATTGTTTGGGATTTTTGTTTGGATTGGCATATTTAGCTTTATCTTGCAATTTAGGTCTCCTATACTAGTTTCATTACTACCACTGGGAAAACTCCATTCTTTCTAGTCTATGACTTTGAGGCCATCTTTCCACAAGATATGGAGTTATCGTGTTTGAACATATATATTCACTTCATCATCCCTAATGAATGAATTTATGAATCTCGCATTTATGATTTAGAATTAATTAATAATAAATGCATGAAATCTCTTCAATGTAATCATCAGTATAAAGTTTTCATTCCAAACAATATAATAAAAAATTCAAAGTTTGTATTTTCAACTTTAGAGGCTCAGTGTTGAAATTTGTCACACCCATGATAAATAAGGGAAGTAAATCCATAATCGGTTGGGTCCTTACCTTGTTAAGGACATATTTGGACCTAACACTTATAGATTATATATAAATTAAGGACATATATTCTAGGAAGTGACCAATGATCAGTTCTTGAAGAAGTATTTTTCTTAACCTATGTTCTTATTCATCCCTATAGATACTAAAATCTAGTATTAAGTACTTCAAAATTACAAGCTTGACATGTATTTACCATGCATGACTTGTGCATAAAAATATGGTTCAAACTCCCCATATCAACCTATCCTAGTTATTTGTATGGGTATGAACCTTCCATTATTCTATTACACATCTACAAGAACCTTGTTATCTATTTCAAATGTTCATGTTATTTTTCACAGACATGCTTAGATGTTTAATTTATGACATGTCAGTATTACTAGTTGATATTGAATTAATCCTAAAATTACTAGCCCTATCTTAGAAATGGATACTTTTAAAATCAAACCTTTCCTTAGGGTCAACCTATTTACCTAGTGTGTAAGTATTATAATAAATTACCCAATTTAACTCACATATATAAAAATCAACACCTCACTTGATATGGGGGGATTGGCACTTATATAGTACACATCTATACACTATTTCACTTTGAGAAAAAAATATCTATTCCTTCTAATTTGAAAATAAATCACTAGGATTAGCCAATAACCAAGTCTAAAGCATACCAAAGCCAAGTCAAATCAAGCATTGTCAAGTACCAAAACCAAATAATTAGTTGCATTCATATAATGAATAATCACAATTAAAAAATCACATTAGGTGGAAGAACTACATGTGAATTACTTTCCCTCCTTGGGGTATCAAATATGTAGGAAGTGGTCAATCATCAATGGGGGTGATTGATCAACTCAACCCATTACACTTTCCCAATTTTTGCATGTTTCTAGACATTAAAAGAACACCTAGGGTTTTAAGGTGGAGGCTAATTTATAGAGTTACATGCATCATTAAGGATTAGCATCACACATATAGATATTTTGGAGATAATTGAAGGTGATCATACATTCACATAACCTATTTTCCACATAGGTCACTATCAACCACTACAAGTCAATATCAATAGTCAACACTAACCTAAATCTTATCAAACCAACCTTATGCAAATAGAAACATAGTTCTAAATCTAGAAAAATCATAGGCCTAATTCAATATATTTTCCATTATCATAATATATTCATAGTTAGACAGTCAGTTAAAAAAGCTAAGTACTTATCCCCTTATTATACTAATTATATTTATCATATGCCATTTTTAAAATCATTAGAATTTATTTCAATAGTATACATTCAAATTCATGCTTAAATTCCATATTTAGTAATCTAAATTCACATACTAGTTTCTATCCTATTAGAGTTTCTAAATCTAATTAGGGTAAAATAGTCCCCTTTTTATGTTTTTCCATTTCTTATACATATTAATTCCATTATTATAGTTAGTTTATATTTTGTTGAGATAACATTTATTGCAGGTTCTACTTTGACTCTTTTATATTTCATCTTAGCATTGTTTTATATACATAACTCTAGGGCTCTTTTGCATTATCCCTAGTACTTATACTTGGTATTTAGGTCTTTTTTCATTTTTACACTTCTTAGTTTTTCAAATTTTTAGTAGCATGGTAAGACCTAAGGAATCAACCAAGCCCTCCTCAAAAAATTTCTACCCTATTTATCTTTATTCCTATAGTCATGTGTTTTATTATCTCATCCATAGTTTTCTTTGATAATATTTTATATCTATTATAATTATGTACACCCTATAGTATTTTTCTATAATTTATATGCTTTATAGTTTATCATGAGTTTACGCTTCATAATTTTATCTTACTTTACCCTCTTGTCATTTTTAATTTATGAGTTACACTTAAGGCTTGGGGAATCAACCAAGACCTTGTCATAAATGCACATCATTATTAATTTTGCTTCATAGATTATTTTTAATCCCAAATTGAGCAAGGAAAGTTTTTAAAAAGATACAAGAATGGTCAAGCATAGTGTTCTCTCAAATATATTAGATCATATTCTATTGTCATAAAAATATATTTATTTTATCTACATGTCTTTCATCCACATTATACCCTCTCTTATGATGATGTCTCAACCTAATTGTCATTGTACCATCTTCCCTTATACATTTTTTGAAATTGAGACAACCTAATTGATCTATGCTAATTTCCATTATCTCCCTATTTTAGTTCATTTTGTTCCCACCAAGGTTGTTTTTGAGATTATGATCTATCCTAAAGTTTAATTCTATAAATATTTAGGCATCTTGGTACTTAGGTTCTCTTCTTTAGTAGCTAAGAGTAAGTTTTATTTTTTTAGTCATATTTAGAACCCATTATTATTTTTTTCCAAATCCACATGGAGGAGAAAAAATATAAAAATCTAAAACAATTAAAATCCATATCATAAGAAAAGGTAATGTCAAAATGCAAATTATATATTAAAAATAAAATAACTCTAAAAGACATGATATTTTTGGCACATCAAAGCTCAAACTCCATAGTTGGCCTTATGATAGATAAAATGTCCATTAGGTTGTGATAGATCAAGAGATTGGGGTAGGAGGACTCATTACATAATTTCCTATTTATATTATTATATTCTAGCACCACCTACTTTCTCACACAAGTACAAAATATTCAAAGTAGATTGAAAAATCCATAAGGAGTCTTGAGGAGTGGGTATCATGTTATGGGAAGGTAGGATCCTTTTATTTTTCATGCATGATGGCTTTCAATGGAATATATTTATACTTCACTCATTATCCTAATCTTATATTTACTGAATAGAGTTATATAGAGACATTGATGTTGAAAAATCTTAGCCTTGCCAACTTGATTTAAGTGTCTTGTTTCTAATAAATATTGTTTTTTCATCTTGGTGATGCTCTTCCCTCAATTTTTCCCCTTGATAAGTAGGTTTGTTTCTAATTATCCTCCATATTATTTAATTTATATTCTTCATTCAATTTCAAACATATTAGTATTATGTAAGTTTTATTTTTTCCATCTTTAAAATATAAGTTTCATATTTGAGTTGTTGAGACATGATCTCTTGGTCATTTCCTTATCTTTCTCATATTTCTCTAAGTTATGTTTGTAACCTTGAGTTCTCTATTCACTTTTTTTGGCCATCTAGTTTTATTTTTTGCTTTCATGCTTTCATATTTCACCCTTTTTGTGGATCACTTGATACCATTTTTACCTTTTCACATATTTTTTTCAGTTTGACCTCTTTTAATCTAATGTTTTTGATATCATTTAATAGTTATTTTTGTATTTTATTTGATATGAGTTTTCACTTATCTTACTCTAGATGCATTTATTGGGTTTTTGAGTCCCATAGTAGCCCTAGCTTGATGTTTTACTGATTTCCCCTTTTTTCTTATCTACTTCCTTGGATATTTTGGTTCTAACCTAGCCTTATTGATTTTGTCTTGCCAACATTTATAGGTTTCTCAATCAATTATAAGATTCTTTCATTTTTCATCCAATTATTGACCATCCTAAATAAGTGTGCACTTATTTTATACATTTTTAGCCTTGTATCATTATTATTTCTCAAATGCAGTTATTTCACCCTCCATGATCAAAACTATGGTATTGGCATGAATTATTTATGTGGAAAGGTAATTCAAGGTATGTATATGGTAATTTTAGTTATTTATCATTTATCAACTTTTGTTTTCAATGGTGTTCTTTTGTGTTACTATGTATTTATCCCAAAGTGTCATCCCACATTATATTATTGTGACACATTGATGAGGTTTGAGTGGGGCATATGTACACTTATGATATTTTTAACTTTATGAATTTACTAACAATTTATCTTAATGGGGCTTGTTAGTTCATCAATCTCCCTAAGTGTATGCCTTAAAGGATACACCAGTAATGGGGTTGGATTGACTCATGGTATTTTTAGAGAGATGATTGTATACTATTATATAATACATTCATTAATATTAGTCTCTCCTATAAGTCTCTTTCCATCTTACCTCTATATATCCTTTACATTTGATCTTACTATCCACCCTATGTTCCTATTGTATCAACCATGTTGATACACTCTATTTCATACTTATCTCTCCTTTTATTGTATTGGCTTAGATGATACAGTTATAATTCATATATCTATCATTTAAACTATATTTTCCTATCCAATATAGTATTGTTTCAGTTGACATATTTCCCACTATATCGTCATGGCTGATACCATTAGCTTAGAGGTCAAGGTTAATTATGGGTATCATATTCATATATATAGGGTTCATATTTAATTTATAAAACATATAACACACTCATATTCTCTATTTGTGTTTGTATTTTTAATCTTAAGTAGTAAAGAAAGAGTTAGATATTATGAGTGTTGTAAAAATTATGAATACTAAGAAAATTTATACCATTTTGTAAGATGGGGTTTGGATAATTATATGAAAAATATTCATGGTACTAACACACATGTATTGATTGAGTTTGCCAGAGGATGGAAAGGCTAGATGGTTTCAATTAGATATATGATTATTGTAGTCAATGAAGTGTTAATTTCTCAAGTCACTATAATGAGTATGCATGGAAAGAAATTATATAATAACAAGTGAAAAAAAATAGGAGATGAAGTTAATCCTTCAATATGGTGAGAAATTGATAGAGTATCAAGGGGGATACCTCAAAGAGTTGTTATTATCTAGTTCATATCATGAAGTGGCCAAATAAATATTGAATTAAATTAGTATGGAAGGGAGGTATCAAGTCATATTATCTTATCATTTTTCACTTCTGAACCACTCCCATCATAATTTTATTATGATCATGCCTTTCTATTTGTTCATTTCTTTAGAAAACTATATCATTGATGTGAAATTAGGTAGAAAACCTTTACCTATTCATCAAAATTTGAAATTTATTCTATATAATAATTATAAATCCCTTGGGATTGGACCTTCATCCACCATCAAGTAGGTGGATCCTAGTAAGAAGGAAAAAGTGCTCCTAAAATGGAAAAGGAAGGGAAAGATTTCTAAAACTATCTATTAAAATCCCTATAGAGAATACTATCTCAACTCCCACCAAGAAGCCAAATTTGTTTATGGTTTTAGATTCAAAGGAATAATATGATGATTCAAAGTCTAAGGATCATTCAGTGAACCCATAGGTGTCAAGTGATTCTCTAAGCATGGATATATAACTTTCAAACTCACTGAAGTATAAATCCCCAATGTTAGGAAAAGAGGACTCAGGTGAAATTGTAAAAGTTGAGTTGAAGGTGAAAAAATTGGAGATTAGATTGAAGATGAGCTTTAGGAGAAGATTAGAATCTTCACTATATGTACCTCCATAAGAAAATCCTCAACTAGATTATGATATATATATATATATATATATATATATATATATATATATATATATATATATATATATATATATATATATATATATATATATATGATGATGATGATGATGATGATGATGATGATGATGATGATGACAATGAAGGAATTAATTAACTTGATTAAAAATCTCTCTGGTGGTAGTTTGAGTTTTGCTAGGCAATAGAAGATTCCACGTGAAGGGGATAATGTTCACCAATTTTTGAGGTTGGAAGAGAGGGTTTTGTGTCTAGAGAGTGAGAATGTGCATATTCATTATAATATCAAATATCTCATCCAAATGAGCAAATTATCAATAAAAATTTGTATCTTTAATATCAATGTGTTGAAGGAGATTATCAAAGTTGACAAGATAAAATAGAGTAATGTGAGAACCAATAGGAGGACCAAAAGATCAAATAAAGGGAAATTTTTGGAACTTAAAGTGACTTATTTTGGTGACCTTAATAAATTTCTCAATGATCTTTTTTAATAATGAAACTTTATCCTGCATGGACTTGATATGTAATTTTTCCTTCTTATTTAAGAATTTTGTCTTATTATTATGTATCAATTGTTGATTCATTATTAATTAATAGACTATTTATTTTATGGTAATTTTTTAATTTTTAATTTGATATGTTTATCTTTGTGCCTTTTGGTTGTAAATGGGACAGTGCCCATCCAAAACTAGCCCTTTACCTTTATAATAAAAATGTAGTTTTTTAATGCCCTGATATATGTATTTTTTTTATTATATTTAGTTATAGGTAGTTATAACCCTTTTCTCATATAAATTCTCTAATTCAAATATTATCTCATTTAATGAACTTTCCTCATTGATTCTAAATTTCATTTCAAATCTTAAGTTTGGTATGATGTACTTCATGAGTATTGCATTGCTTCTAATTTGAACACCAACTAAAAGGATAATATGTTTTTAGCCATTTGTACATTGTATGGTATGCTTAAATTATTATTGAAATACATGTTTGTGTACCAATATATTATCCCTATATCAAAAAAAAATTAAAAATGTTTTCAATATATTAATGAAATATTAAACCATCTCATTTTCTTGAGGGTGGTAAGAACTACTCCTATTATGATTTATCATTAAATACTTCAACAATTATGTTATAGTAATTTTCATTAAAAATTTTCATTGGTCACTTTTTATATTAATTAGAAATCTAAAATTCATTATTATATTTTCATATATAAACCTCACCATGGTCTTTTTGGTATAATATTTGGTTAGGATTTCATGCTCACCATTTGAGGTATTATGTTATTATTATAAATCATGTTGGGATATTCCATGTCATAGACTTAATTAGATCAAAAAATCTATCAACCACTTCTCAAATGGTGCTAACACAAGTACCAATCTCAATGGCATCTAATATTTTAAATTTATATTTTCAAATCTTTGAAAAATATCACATGTTCTTGCATGTTGATGAGCTTCTTTAAAAAGTATGGGCCACCATAATCTAGCAAAAATTACTTTATTACTTGAAACATCACCTACATTGTGTTCACTAGTTATTCCCTCAAGATTCCATTAATATAGTTTCCATTTATTTCTACAATATCACTCTCCTCCATGTTTCATCCCACCTTATCTTAAAAAGTTTCCCTTCAATTTGTGTAAATGATAATGCTTATATTAGTAGTATTTTTCTTTCTTTTTATGTGAAACCTAATGGATATTCTCATGTTACCAAGAATTTGGCTATTATTTATAATTCAGTGAGTATTTTTTACATGTGGAATAAGTGGTTTCATGGGAAACCATCATTAATAATTACCTTATCTTCTCCATTCTCTATTATTGATAGATATTCAGACCCTTGATTGGCTTGTAGGAACCCATCTTCTAAGTATTGAGAAATGTACCTTTTTTCTATGATTGTGTCATATTATTATGACTCAGATGGGGATTAATTATCTTATTGATCTCCTATGCCTACTAAATTAAAATTTATTATAAAATAACCTTAATAAAAGTAGGATAAATTAAAACAATACAAGATAACATTAATTGACATCTTAAAAAACATTGAACGTAAGAGTAAAACAACTCTCTTTTAATTCTTAAATAATAAAAGAATATTATCAATCATTTTAAAATGTTATTCACATACAAAAAATCATTAATTCTTACAAGATACCATAAACATAGCCAAAATTTGTCATATTCTAAAATAATAATAAAATCATCTCATAAAAAGTGTATTAATCATGAATGATGGATACAACAGTAATAAATTACTAAAATATTGAAGTACACCAATAAAAAGGTACATAAATGATAAATTATATAAAAATACTATAGACACATAGATTTTTCATTACACACTTGGAAACAACAATTTTGACACATCTTGACATACTTGGACTTGTGCATACACATTTGACTCTTATGTACACTTTCCCCTATCTATTTACTCACTTGTTATCTTGGCCAACCCAGTTACTTAGTATACATATTTAGGATCACCCTATTCTATGTTAAAACACTCCATAATCCTAAATAAATTATCACCATATTTTATATCATTGATTTTCTCTCTCATGACACTTCTTATAACATTCAGATAATTATGGTTTGCCTCAAGTGTCTACATGTGTCGATAGCAACCCAAATCATATAATGGATAATTTTAAAATTTAAATGTCTCCCTTGGGTTTGCCTATACACATTTCATATGTTAGTTATGGTGGTAAATATCAAATAGTAGGCTATAAATATAAATAAATCCTAAGGTCATACTTATATGAGTTAATTTGGTCATTATTTATAAAAATCTTGAAAAATACTCTTACTCTCCCTTGAGTCATTATTTAAAAGGAATACATATCCAAAACTCTTAAAAATGAAATTCCCTTAACCTATTGTGCATCTATAGAAATGTGTAACTAACTTGTGGCTTACATACCTTTCATATTATCTTATTACATTTCTCTATATTCTTAATATGGTTGGCCTATGAAATAACAATGGATAAGTAGAGTATATGTAAGAGGTAGTGGTTAGTATTGTATCCTCATATTATGAATTATACTCTCATTCCATTGTTCTAGAGGTTTCCCCTTTGAAGCATCTCAATCAATTATCAAGTATTTTGATATTTGTTAATTATTGTTATGGATCTAATTATTTTTATCTTAATTATGTGATATATTATTTCATCTTATGAAATAGCTAAGTAATTACATTGCAAGCAGTATCATAACATTGATTTGGGCTATTTTCTATGGCATTATTTTTCAAATCTAGTATTTTAACAATTTAAAGAGCTAAATGATCAAAAAACATAGCTTGCAATCTAGGAATAATTTAATCTTTTCACCACTACAATATTGTTTGAAGTCTTTTTTTAATTTAGTCAAAAAATCATACCCTTGTGAAAATTAACAGTCATTATAATTATTTCATCAAGATAATCACAACATTATAATATTTTGGTACACTTTTTTGGGATTGAAACCTTTCATCGCAGGTTTTGTGCATGGCTATTCCTAATAGTCATGGATGCAAGAAAGATCAATACACTCCAAAAACTCCTCACAAAGATGATATGGATTCTATAATTTTAGATATGTTAGTTTCTAAGGTAGTTCAACAAATTCAATCAAGGGTACAAATCAGTTGAGGAATGATAATATTGATGTATTAAAAGGGATATAATATTCTACAAAAGATCAATTATAAATTATTAGTTCTCATTTGACCTCTATTGTATCTTAGATTCTACAAAATAATCCTTCACCACTCCAATAAATTTCACCCACTCAGAACAATCACAACTCCAATAATGGTTCAAATCACCTATTACCAAAAAGTGGAAGTACATAAGTTTGATGGTAAGGATCCACTCACTTGGATCAATAAAATTTAAAATTTATTTGATCTTCATCAAACCCTATATGCATAAAAGGTGATCAAGGTATATTTTTATCTAGAACCTGAGTAATTCATTTGGTATAGGTGGTTGTTTACTAAAATAAAAATACGGGTGTCCTTGTTACCTAGTCAATGTTTACCAAGGATCTATAAATACACTATCACAATAATGTCTTAGAAAACTACTTCAACTAGTTAGCAAAGCTACAATAGATAGGTAATGTTAAGGATTATATTCAACAAATCCATAATCTATTTTTACATGTGGATGACATCACTAAAAATAATTTGACTAGCATGTTCTTGGGGGAGCTCAAGGATAACATACAACTTGAAATTTTTATGTTTAATCCATAATTTGTTTTTAAATCCATACCATTTTCATGCCAAGTAGAGGTAAAATATTTGATCAAAATAAAGCTTTCAATCATGGATATGAATGCAATTTCATAACACCATCATTTTATCAACCTATAAAATTGACCCCTCAATAAATTGAATAGAAGCACTCCAAAGGGTTATGTTTTGGCTATGATGAAAAGTGGATAAAATGGCATAAATGTGTCAAAAATAATTTGTTTTACATTAAAGGTGTTAATGAATATGATGATGATTATGATGAGGCCTCGAGTGGGGGTATGGAAGAGCTAGAGGAGGAATCTTAAGATTCTCACCCTACTACTCTTATCAAGTCCTTTTAGGTATACCTACTACTCAAACCCTTAAGGTGGTGGGATTCCTCAAGAAATAGAAGGAGACATTGTTTATTGACTCAATAAGTACATATAATTTCATAAAAAATAAGTTGGTTACTCACTTGAATTATTTTATTTATCTAGCTCTAGAATTTCAAGTCATGATTGTAGACAATGGCACTATCAACTTATTTTTAAAAATGCCATAGTATTAAGATTGGCATGGAGGATTGCCTACTTAATTATCTTATGTTTTCTATTATCATGGCTTCAGCTGACCTTGTTTTATGACTATAATGGCTCATAAATTTTGTCATAATAAATATGAATTTATATAAACTATTCATGCTCTTTCATTTTGAAGAAATGAAATTTAAACTATGAGGATTACTTTCAAAGTCTCCCCAGTTGGTTAGTTCACATCAAATGATGAAGATTCTTAAAAATGGGGTTGAAATATTTTTAGCACTATTTTTTCCATAGAAGTTCAACCAAGACATGTTTACACACATCTTGATTTATAAATAAATCTTGATGACCATCTCATAGTTTTTGGTTTAATGCCAAAAGGCATACAACCTAGTAGAGAACATGTTCATGCCATAAGACTGAATCTAAGTAGTACACCATCAAACATTAGACCATATAGGTATACATATGCTCAAAAAAGTGAAATTGAAAAAAATGGTACATGATATGTTGGAGGCATTTTTTATCTGATATAGCCAAATTGAATCTTCTTCCCTAGTTGTCATTGTGTAGAAGAAGGATGACACTTGGAAGATGTTCCCCGACTATAGATAACTCAATAAGTACACCATCAAATATTATTTCCCTATTCCAGTCATTAATGATGTTTTAGATGAATTACATGGTGTTATCTATTTTACCAAACTAGATCTTTATTTTGGGTATCATCAAATTCATATCAAACATGAGGATATCCATAAAACAACTTTTAAAACTCATGAAGGCCATTATGAGTTTATGGTCATGTCTTTTTGTCTCACAAATGCACCATCTACATTTAATAGTTTGATCAATATTATTTTAAGGCATTTTTTAAGGAAGTTTGTGTTGGTTTTTTAATGACATCCTAATCTATAACAAAACTTGGGAAGAACATTTAAATCATATGAAATAAGTACTATTAGTTATGTAACAACATTAAATTTAAGTAAAACCTTCCAAAAGTGATTTTGGTGTCCATGAGGTGGAGTACTTGGGTCATATTATTTCACATGAAGGATTCAAAGTCAACCCTACTTTCCTCAAAAACCTTCATGGATTTTGGGGATAATAAGGTACTATCATAGATTTGTAAAAAAATATGGTAGTGTAGTAGCTCCACTCACAACCTTGTTGAAGAAATATTCCTTCCATTGGACAAAACCAACTACTAAGGTATTTGAGAATTTAAAAGAGGTTATATGCACCACTCTAGTTTTGGTAACTCTTGATTTTTCCAAAATGATTATTGTTGAATGTGATCAGAAATACCCATTGTGTTTAAGATTCATCAACTCAAGGGAAAAAACAAGCTCAAGCCAATATATGATAAATAGATTATGGTTATTATTCATGTAGTCAAGCCAATGGAGACCTTATTTGATGGGTCAAAATTTTTAGGTAAATACTAGTCATGATAGTCTAAAATAATATTTAGAATAATGACTATCATTAGGAGAGAAATAAAAATAGGTGACTAAAATTTTGGTATATGAATTTGAAATAGTTTATAATAACGGAAAAGATAATGTGGTAGCAAACACACTTTCTAGGAGGGATTAATCAGTTGAGTCACTTTTATGTACATTTACCATTTGAAAAGTATATTAGTTAGTGTTGATGCACTTAATGTGCTTCCTATCTCACTAAGAAATGGGAAGAAAGTAATAAACTCAATTTTGAGTCCTGTAAGACTTAGGGATTGAGTTGTTTGCAAAATTACTATTGAAAATAGAAAAATAGAAGAGATATGGCCACCACTTGAAAGTTTTCAAGCATACCCTACTTTAGGGACCAAATTATACATAGTGATAATTTATTTCTTGAAAATTATTATAAAATTACTATAAACTTTGCCAATTATTTCCCAAGCACAAACAAGCCAGGAATATTTATAAAAAATGAGCTAAACTAAAGTGACTAATGGGGTATATCCAAAGGTAGGCAAGGTAGGGCCAAAAAGAAAGTTTTCATTTAGATGGTTAGTGACATCAATCCTTCTAACCTATATCATAATAACATGTAAAACTAGAATTCACCAACCCTAGTGTAATACTCAAATACAAATGAATGTAGTTAAGACTTCAAAGGAAAGGAGATGCATATATCTGAAAGCATATGTCGCATGAACGTTATTTATTCACATTAAATTACATAAGCACATTTAATTGTAAATAAGATGAAATAGAGGACATAAACCAATAAATTTGTTAGCCTAGTGTTAAAATCAAACCAATAAATATATAAATTAATATTATTGCCAGATTAGTTAGCAAAAAAGAAACCATTAATTCTCTAATAGCATGAAAAGTAGAAATTACATAACATACAACAGAGCATTCAGACAATCTTATGAATTATTAGCTCTTTTGCATTAATTATCTACAAAATATTCCTATTATATTTACAATGAGGGGGAATACCCCTATAGATAGGCCTCAAAATGCCTATGCAAGTTCAAGTGGGCCCATTTAAAGATGCCCAAATATAGCCAAGTGGATTTTATCTTTTGAAAAACAATAACTAAAATTCCACATACACAATGGAATATTCCAAATTTGATTTTATAGAGCAAACCAAAATATTCCTCAAGGTCCTAGAGAAGGTTCCTGAGGTGCTCATTTTTATCATGGAAGGGGTTGTTGGATAGCTCTTACTGACCAACTTGTTGCAATCTTTATTTCTCTTCCTCCTCCCTTGCCCAAATGTTAGTGCATGATAAATAGTCCTAGTCAATTTGATTGAAATCTAGGATCATAGGCTGAAATAGGTCAGGAACTTATTGAATAAGACTACTATACTCTTCAATTACTTAGTGCCTCTTTAATAACCTCAGCTCTCTAGCCTTTGGTTAGAAAAATACACAATGTTCATTACTTAAATGGTGGTCTTGGAAATGGCTATGTCTTATTGGAATTTTGCAACAAATACTTTTATTTGAAACCTAAACTCCTAGTCATCCATAAATCTACCATCAATTTTTGTCACCCTAGTGACCATAACATCCTTTAGAAATAGGGAAATCCTAAAATCTATTGTCTCTAAGGATGCAGTTACATATTTAACTTTTTCTATCCACCCTTTAAATATTATCCTTCTATTCATCATTATAGTTTGTTCCTGGATGATGTTTTCATGTTTTAATATATTAAGGTATGGGAACTTGTTGTTCCTTGCAACTCTAGCCAAGTTTGCCAACTTGGCATCATAGAGTGTAAGTTTTTGGTCATATTTAATGACCACATTAAACTAAAAAGTCCTATCCTCTTGACTTCTCTTTATGACCTTGTATAAAATTAAGACCTTAATGATTACATTTATTATCTAGAATATAATATTCTCTATCACTATAGGCAAGGCTTGATCCCTTAATCTCTTCATCTCATGTTACATACTTTTCATTAAAGCCACCATGGATTCTACATTGGCTTGGACCATGGACACAGGGTCCTCTACATACTCATTTAATTCACCTAGGCCAGCCTTCCTCTTATTTGTTAAAGTGAAGAGGGACTCTTCACTTTCATGAGATAGATTGGGGTTGTTTAACCTACCTCCTCACCACTATTTTCATGGTACCTGTAGTAGCATAAAATGTTATGCCAATCTATGGTGCAGAGAGGACTACCTATAGTCTCTCTTATCTTGCTATCAGTATAATATCTATGACCCAATTTGGGACAAAAATAGGCATTAGATTTTCTAGAGGTGGTGTAGATAAGGTAGAGGCTAGAAATATAGAAGGAATGTGGGGTAAGTTTATTGGTTCTACCCACCCAAGTGTGCCAAATAATGTTATTATAGGGCCTATATTCAGAATAAATTAACTTTTGGGGGTACTCTCACCTTTGTAGCCATAGAAAAATTTAATAGGGATGTAGGCAAAGGTGGATTTGGAAAGGTGAAAAGTTTTGAAATGGGCCTTGATGGCCTTGCCAATGTATGGGAACCAATAGCAAGTGTTGCACTAGTTGTTGTTACCTAGGAAGAAGTGAAACTAATAGTCTGACTAATACTAGTGCCTAAAGAAGATGCAATATTTATAGTGGCATGAGAAAAAAAATGGGGGATGGTAAATCCTAAGGAACCACGATCCTAGACCAAGCTAGTATCACCTAAATATTGAGTAGTGGTAGTTGTAGTTTCTTGTTCTTGCACAGCTTGGGTGCTTGAAAGAGTTACTTATGTTAGAGGCTCTATAGTCATTTAAGAAGCTGATGGAGGGGTTATTTCTCCTCTCATAGTGGTTTTCGTCTCCTTTTTCCTCTTTTAGGCCTTATCAATGCTTCTACCAACTAGTTCTTGCACTTCTTCCATGGAAAGCTCAATGCCTTATTCCAATTCCTTAAGGTCAATAGTATCAAGTTGTCCTAGGCTTTCCACAATAGATCCCATGATAGATGTATAGATTATTGTAATCCTTTGAGAGGGGTCAGGATGACTAATAGATTATCATTATTTAAAGCATGGAGGTAAGTCTTGAATTCTTCAAGTGGCAAGTTATGGAGGTCTATTTGGTTTTTTTTTAACAAGAATAATGTTGTCTTCATCTTCTTCATCTTGCCCTTTCTCATAATTAACATCAAACATGTTCCCATCTTTCCCTTCTTAATTTTGGTCCTCCCTAATTTTTAAGGAACCTTATGGGGGACTATTTTATTCTTTTCCTTGAAGATTCCATCAAATCCATGCAAAATTTGATAGGCTCTTTCTTCTTTATCTAGCTTCATTGGCATAAACCTTGGTAGTCTAAGAGGGGCCAACATCACTCCCTCTATTCTGATAATCATGTAGTCTAGTTAAAACCAGTAGTTACCCATATATTTCATGTTTTTCCTAATTTTAGGGGAAACCATATGCATATCACATTCATTGATCGATTGATAAACCATTGGGTATAACTCTTCTGTAATCACTATTATATTGCATCTGAATCTATGAATATACATTACCAAAAAGAGTTGAGGCATGTTTTTAGATGCTCAAGAGACCATTAATTTTAACATAGTTGAGAAGTTACATAGATTGCATCTAATAAGTATATCATCATAAATAAGGGGGAACCATTCTTGCAAGTATTATGTATTGCATACACCAAATTATTGTCAATAATTTCCCAAGTGGGGGAATTTATTGGTCTTGTAGGATTATTTTCAGCAATGGAATAATTCTTATATGCACATAAGCAATGTGTGGACTACCAAATATTCTATTCAAGAGGTATAGGCCAATTATAACTCTTTGTCTAAATTTTTGGATGGGAGATTTTAATTGATCATCCATGAAAATAGTTTCCATTGGGTTAGTCACCCACAAAGCCAAGACCTTCTCCAGGGAGTGTACTTCATACCAATTATCAATGATGACCTATTTATATTTTATATATGGTGAAGAAAGGTAAGAGTATTTTTTGAAGCTTGGTTTTACTATGAAAGTAATAGGGATACCTTAAGACATTAATTTAATCAGCCCATCTTCACAATTTCACCTCCAAAAAATACTGTAAACTACATTAGTGCATGACATAACCTCTAGCTTAGATGTAACATTGTGAATATTGGTTGTGTTAATGACAAGGATATAAAAAGATATTTGGATTACATGAGTCATGGTTTCATCCTCATTAATAGACCTAGATAATTCTACATTAAAATATATGCTACTATAATGAAATTCACTAGATGTTATGGCCTCAGGAATAAATTTAGTATATTTAAAAATGACTAAAGTACCAATCTAAAATAGAAATTCATCATTCCTAAATGAACTAATCTTATCTAGAGTATAATTACTTGTTTGTGCCATCTTTTACAATGATTTAGGTATCAACCAATGCCTCTTTATATCTTTCTATAATAATGATGGTCAGGAGTGCAATTTTCTAACGGCTTGAGCTTTGTCAAATTGTGAGAGTGCAGACAATAGAGAAAGCAAATGTATATAGCTTTTAAATTTAACTAAAAATAGTCTTGATTGTGTATCATTTTAAATGATTTCTCTTATTAATTCAATGTTGATGCTTATCCTAGTTCATGATGTATTAATGACAAGCTTTTCAACCTTCCATACATTTGAAACAACTTCAAACTATTACTATTAGAAATTAATTGCACTAGAATTTAATTTAGCTTTAATTTGTCTTTGATTTTCCATGAATTTTAGCTTTAAAGATAAATATTTCCACCTTTTGACATGTGGATACCACCTCAAATCTATCTAAGTACTCACGTGGCCTAAATATGAATAAGCTACATAGTTGGCTCAAAATCTAAACATGTGACACCTTTTGATTACCTCATAGACTCTTAAAATGTATATTTACATGATGACCCATATTTATCTCAGCACGTGGTATCTTTCAATTCATAGAGAGCTCTCAGGTGGTGTTGTTTAATTCTGATTAGTTTTAGGAATGCCACACATTGCTCTCATAAATAATCATAGCTTTCCTTGCTATGTGTCTCTCTCAAAAGACCTTTCAACAATTATCAACATCTTGGTGCTAATTAGATGGCTAGGGTAGAGACACACATCCCTCTCTAAGGCAAGATCATGGATCTTGGATATAAATAGCATGGGGATGATATGTGGAATCATTGTATAGGCCCATATGGGACATGCATCACTTATATGGGCTATTTTTTGTTCTTTTACCAATGTAATAATCTAAAGGCACCTTAGATAGATGTATATCATCAAACCATAATCAGACATCTTGGATGAAACTATGTGTCTACCTCAAAAGCTCTTATAATTTTTAGATGGATACAACATGGTGTAGACATATGGTGACCTCATATGAACATAAGGGGAACACACATTGCCTTGGAAGGCCTTTCAAGTCTAGTTGGTTGTCATTGAGACATGCAACAACATCTTAGGGTTATTTTAATATGGCAAGACATGTGGGGGATGTATGGTGACTTGGATTGAATAGGCTCACTTTTAGGGGCTAAGATCCTAACATGTAGCCTCAAGTTTTGAATTCTAATAGTTAGCTTCTTATAAGCCTTCTAGATGATACCATGTAGATCATAGACTTGGTAGATTTAATCTAGGAGTCTCAAGTGGGATGTGATGAATCCTTAAGGCATTATAGGGCCTAGAAAGGTGGACATCTATCCTTTTAGGCTTTAGTATGAGCTTTGACATACCATGAGGCATCATAAACCATAAATTTAACTTGAATATGTCATTGACTATCTTAGGTAAATTTAAACAAGTTTAAAGAAAAACTTTGTAAGTAAATGCCTTAAACACAACATAATGTTAACTCAATAAAACCCAATGAAGATTGTTGTGTTTATGTCTTAGACAACCTAATTACACTTCCTTATCAAAAGCCTATCTATATATCATTGAACCATCTATGGTAAATAATTCATTTTTGAATAAAACTTGAAGAAGACTTGCAATAATTTGAATATTTATAATTATCAATCCTTATTGCAAAATGAATGATTAACCAAAATTCCATAAACATAAGTATTGGCAAATTCAATCAATTTTCCATGCAGTAAAATGATTTAATATGTTTAGAATCTTGGGCACTTTTGAAAATTAAAGAAAGGAGGGTCCCCATTTTGAGAATATGGGAATGTTGATCATCAAAAAATGGTAACCTATGTGGGGAAACATTTCAAAATGTTAGAATCCAAATATTATGTTCAAAGATAAATAAAAAATTAGTTATCTCATTATGATCTTTAGTACATACCAAAACTATGTTTTAGAACTAATTAAAACCCACAAGTTTTAAATAACATTTAAAACTTGTAGAAAATCATATTATGTGTGTGCTTTGAAGTTCCTTAACCATTTCCACTAGGTTCATAAATGATAAATTTCAAGTTTCAAGACATCAAACATGAAATGACTTAAGAATTATTTAGATTTTATATAATTATACATTTCTTAGTTGAGGATAACTTGGGTATTGATATGTTGTCAGCTTGGTATCTATAGCCCCAATAGAGATACCTTTGGCTCCACTCTAGGCCTTGCTCTACTACCAGTTAGGCATCCATATCCCCCATAGAGATTGCCTAAATCACCATTCATGGAATCTAAAAGTACTTTATGATTTCACTTCATGGTGTATCATTTTTTTATACCTACATTCATAAACCAAAATGGTTAGGAACTATAATTACTCAGGTGTAGGGTTTTGTCAAGACATAGTCTAGATGTAATTCACTTTTAGATATCAAGTTATAACAATTTACTTGGTGAATTTAAGTGATAATATGATGGTCCACATAGATTAAAACTCTCATTCAATCAAATGTTCATTCATCTAAACTATATTATAGTCTTAAAAAAACTTAGGATTTTCATTGGAAAACTAACTTCTAAATAATTGTACCCAGCTTTTCTAAATTGAAACCCTGCTAGAGGTTTCCAAACTTTGGACAACCAATGTTTAAAAATAGAAAATCCCTTATTCCCATTTTTAGGACCAAACTTAAATAGATTTAGATAATGAATTCTTGTCCAAAGGACTTATTACTAAGCTACAACACACAACAAAAAATAATTAACAATTGGAAAGTGAGAAAGAACACAACAAGAAAGCAAAGCAAGAAAGGAAACTAATCTACTCCTACATACTCTAACTCTAAACAAGTTTACTATCCTTTTAGAGTTTTCAATAGAGTGGTATAGAAATAATGCTTCATGTACTAACTATTAATGGGTAAGGTTAAGTCATTACCTTTTAGGTCTTTGAGCCTGAATGCATTTTCACCTAATATTTCAGCCACTTGATATGGTTCAATCTAGCAAGGAGTGAACTTGTTATGTTATCCCTTCTTCTCGTATAACTTATCCCATAGTAAGACTAAGTATGATATTCAAAATTATTTAACTTTGGATCATTTATCAAATAACATCCCAATGCTTGTTAAAATTATTCAATGTTCCATCTTTGGCATCTTCCATTTGGATGATGTTCAGTATTCAAGACTATACTCTTTTATCATATTTCATATATTCAACCATAAAATCATAGGTGGGTAACTTTAGTGTGATAAGAAAAATAGGTTTCTACTTATAGCCCTATAAGAATGAGGATGTCTTGAGACCTTATTTATATCTCATTTTATCTACCCATAAAACATACTTTAGTAAGGTTTGCCATTCTCTGGGTTTCTTCTCTATATATTTCTTGATGGCATTCATCAAGTTTTTTTTGGTATATTTTTCAACTCCATTACCCTAAGGGTAATAGTTTGAAGTAGACTTGATGACTATTTGATTGTCATATGCCCACTTGGTGAATTTAGCTAATATAAAGGCTAGGCTATTATCACCTACAAATGACATGGGTATCCCAAACTAAGTGATGATATTTTATTCTATAAATTTGATGATATAAATCACTCTACTATTCCTGGTGGCCACTGCTTTAGTCCACCTACTAAAATAATCTATGGTAGTGAGTACAAATTTATGCCCTATTAAGGAGTTAGGATTGATCACTCCTATAAAGTCAAGGCCCCATTGTGAAAATGGATTCATTTCAATCACTTCTTGCAAAGTCATGGTTACCTTTATCTCTCATCAATCAAACACCTAAAATTGATGACACATTTGCACATGATCATGGACATCTTCGAATATGGTTAACCAATAGCATCGTACTCTCAATATCTTATGCATTATGGTATTCCATGAAGGGTGACCACTTCCCAATTTGTCATGGAAATTCTTCATGATTTATGTGGCTTCAGCGCTAGAAACACATCTTAGATAGATCCCTCATAATTTTTTCTATAGAGGACTCCCCTTTTGACCATAAAATGAGATTATCTCAACTTGAGGGCCTTTTTTTTCTCCCTTTTAAGGCGTGGGGGACATTTTTCATGAAACAAATAGTGAACAATATCCTTGCACTAATCACCACTAGTCACTTAACCTACTTCAACCTACAAAATTTCAATGTGTGGATCAATATTTGCAATAAGTTGGATTAGACCTTGGCCTCTAACTAACTTAGTATATTTTTTTCCATATCATATTCTTGGAGTTTGGTCATCCACTTCCCTCTTTATTCTCTGAGTTTATTTTATCCTAGCATCATCTTGATATCCAATTCAGACACTATGGCATATGTATTATTCCTTAGGATATTGTCTCTAAATTTATTGATGGCCTTCACCAAAGCATAGGCTTTCTTATCCAAAATACAATATTTAAGTTTTGCATTCTTCAAGTTGGTAATCATGAATGATATAACTGAGCATTGTTGTGCTCTAAAAGCTGTCATTCATCAACACCAGAAAAAGGATACCCTTTTCATCAAGGATCCTCTTGACTTCCCCTTTGCCAAATCTTTGACACCATCACATGCCTCACAAATGTCATCACCTAAATCAAGATCTCATAAAACCCTTGCCTTGTCTTGAATGACTATATACCATTAATGAATTATCAAAAAACCTTCAACATCATCCCATGCTTCCCATACCTCCTCACCTTCACACTCATCAACTCTCAGATCAAGACCATCTTGGTTCGACAACACTAAATTTTGTCACTATCATTGCCCACCGAGACATGACACTGAGCGTTGTTGTGCTCTAAAAGCTGTCATTCATCAACACCAGAAAAAGGATACCCTTTTCATCAAGGATCCTCTTGACTTCCCCTTTGCCAAATCTTTGACACCATCACATGCCTCACAAATGTCATCACCTAAATCAAGATCTCAACACTAGACTATGGTCCCTCCACCGCCTTTAATCCCATTATTCAAAATCAACACAGTTAACTTGACCACTAGCCCACCAACCCAAAAGGATAAAGGGAAAAGACATGTTTCTATCCCTTGGACATTTCATCCTCTTTAAACATCAATACAGTGGCAATAGTGTGATCAAAAGAAAAAGAGTATAGATAAAATTCTTTGCCAAAATCAAGACTTATTCGAACATGAGCTTAAACAATAACATCCTTAATATTCCAAAATTGTTTGAGAATTATCAATGATGTTGTTGTACCCAACATCCCCTTTTTTCATAAGAAATGGGGACCAACTTTTTTAAAATTATTATCATAATTTTAATCCCCCTTTTCTATATGTTTATGTAAATTCTGGGGAAAGATCATGATTTGGCCTTTCATACTTTGGTAGGCTAGCATTAGTATTATGTTTTCATAGACTAATCTTCTTTGGGAGTCTTTGTTAGGCTTTACATTTTTGGACTTATGTTTTTGAGCTTTTCTCTTTGGAACTTTTGTTCTATAGGAATTGGTCTTCAGGTTTAGTGCATCAGACATTTTGTCAGATGGGATTTACTCTTCATAGCATTTCCACCCAATAATTATGGCAAAACAATTTCCCTAAATCAGACTTATTCTTGTGGAAAATATTTGCTGATACATTTTCATTGATATATTTTCCCTTTAGCTCCTTTGAACCTACCCTTCAAGATTTTTGAAATTTTCCCTTTGGCCTTTTGATATTTCCCTTTGGCTTTTACAAAGTTGATCCTTCAATACTTTTGTCATGGATAAATGCCCTACAAAGTAGACCCTTTAGATTGTTTCCAGATAGAAATTACCCTTTGACATTTTTAAATGACCCTTTGATACTTTGAAATTTCCCTTTAAAACTTTTGAAATGCCCTTCAACCTTTGAACTTACCCTTCAGGGTTTGTACAACATGTCCTTTGGACTTTTTTGTTGTGGCCATTTTGCTTGACAAAATTCTTTTGGGACTTTTAAAATGCCTTTTTGCCTTACCAACCTACCCTTCAGGATTTTTTTGTCATGGGCCCTCTTTACCCTATGAAGTAGACCCTTTAGGCATTTTTTCCATGAAGTATATCCTTTGGCCCTTTTGAACAATTCCCTCAAGACATTTGTCCTGGGCCTTTGACCTCTGAAACTATTCCTTTAAACATTTTGTTTGAGACATTTTTACCATGCCAATTAAGATCCTTTTGACATTTTGTCTCAGATATTTTCCCTGAGGAAATGAACCCACCCATTAGGATTTGTGCAATATGTCTGCCTTTTTTGTTATGAGCATTTTTCCTAATAGAATTCTTTGGAGACTTTTGAAATGCCTTTTTTCCCTCTGATTTACCCTTTGAAATTTTTTTCAAGGATGTATATTCCTTTAGACTTTCTAAACATACCCTTTGGCCTTTTGAAAGTACCCTTCAGGACATTTTTTGTTACCCTTTAGGACTTTTATAACTACCTTTTGCCTTATGAGCTTGCCCTTCAGGACTTTTGTCGCAGGCCATTTTACCCCAGGCCAACTCCTTCAATCTTTATGTCTTAAGACATTTTGTTTGATGTAAAAAAATTGAAACAATTCCCCAAGGGAAAATGCCCTTCAAACTTTATAAACTGACCCTTCAGACATTTTTAAAAAGATCCTTTGAGCTTTTTGAAGTGACCACTTACCCTTCAGGTCCTTGTCATGGACCATTTTCCCTCTAAGACTTACCCTTTGGGACTTTTGTCCTAAGATTTTTACCCTTCGACTAATTCCTTCAGACATTTTATCTAAAACATCATGTCATTTAACCTTTTTGAGACCATCCTTTCAAGCATTCCTTTAGACACTTTATCCAAGAAATTGAGTTCTCAAGAGAATTGTTGCAAATATTTTGTTTGGAATAATTCCCCTAATGAAATTCCTTCAAACTTTGTGTCTCAGACATTTTTTCTAATGAAGTTAGGGTCCCAACAACAAAAAGCCTACAATAATTCTCCCACAATAATTGCCCTAAAATAAATACCATACTGCCAAGTGACACCATTACTTAGAAAGCATTTTCATTATGTTTTGAACTTAATTTAAGATTTTAGGCAAGGGTCACAATCATTATTTTCTATGCTAGGTCATTAAGATTAAAATATAGAATCTCTTTTATATATTCTTAGCCCAGATCCAAATCATATTTTACTAATACTAAGACCTTAGGCTAGAATATTCATGTAGGGTCTTTATACATATTTCCCAAAGTATTAGGCTAAGTCATTTTTTTTCTTATGTTTGCAAGATTAGGGAATCCTGAAGAAATGACATGTGTCAAGTTGATGAGATTAAATTTGATAGTCACATAGACATCATTTGATAGTTGTAAGGATGTCAGTCGATGGTCATGTGAATGTCAAATTTAACCTCAACAATATGTCTAACTTATGAGATTAAATTTGACAATCAAGTGGACATCATTTAAAGATCATAAGGATGTCATTTGATGATTACACAAATGTCAAATTTAACCTTGGCAATGGGTCAAACTTACGAGATTAAATTTGATAGTCATGTGGATGTCATTTAACGGTTATGAGGACATCATTTGATGGTCACACAAATTTCAAATTTAACCTCAAAAATGGATAATTTATGGAATTAAATTTAACAGTCATGAGGATATCATCTAATAGTCACACAAGCATCATTTTAAGATCATGTGAACATCAAATTTAACCCCATAAATTACACATTTAGATTCAAAAGTGGACCCAATAGATAGATGGATCATGTTAATCTATATAAGGATCAATGGTACAAAATTAATGAAATTTTTTAAGGTAATAGATTAAATAGAGAGTTTCTAAGTGGCATAACCATGTGATTTCAATACAAGTCAAAAGTTCTAAGCCAAAATCCTATTATGTGCATTTGTTTGGGCCCATTTGATCTAATGACATGAGAGTGAGTTGAAATGTCAAAGGTCAACATGAGTGATAAGTATCACCATCACGAGAGCCCAATACATAAATCCAATAACCCATAGGAAGGATTAGGGAGCCCAATACATACAACTTAGGATCCCCAATCGACTTCCAAGTGGCACACATTTAAAGTAGAGGAAAATAGGGAATGATAAGTATCAAACACATAGGAGTTAATGAGCCAAACTCACTAAAATCCAAAGAGTTGTGTTAAACCAGTGCATAGTGATTGATGGTGTGAGTCCTAGGAGGACTTTTCAAAGATCCTAAAATCAATCAGGTGTTGACACATGTCACATTTTGAAATCTAGTAGGGTATTATGGATAAAATATGAAAATATTTAGACACTCGAGCTATATCTATCAATAGACATTGGGTCTCATAGTTAAGCTAGAGTATGGACACGCATGTATTAATATAAATGATGAATATAAAAGTAAAGATCTAGATTTTATAAAAGGCACAGGTGAGTATGCAATGCATAGTTTAGATTAATCATGGCTAATAGTAGTATCACTAGTTCTAAAACATTGGTAAAGTGATCAATAGGTTGTTCTCATAACCTATGAAAGTAAGCATGTGTAGTTTTGGTAAAAAACACATATTTTGAAGTTAATTTATAGTTAAATCTATAATTGCAAAAAATTACTTGTCTTTATACACATGCACATGTTGCATATCTTTGGAAAATGCTATTTTAAATAGATAACTACAAATAGACTCTTTTATAGTTTTAGACCATAGTTAGAACTCATGTTTTGACTATCACATGTAACGAATTTGCATGAACTTGGAGGATGAAGTGACCCCTTCCCCAAGTCTATATAAATAATTATAATCCAACTTGGATTGTTGGGGGTTAGATAATTTTTTAATATAGGAGCAACATCAATTTTGATCATTAGTGAATGTTTTTGTGTATTTTCTTTCTAATTTATATGTAATTAGTTGTTAAATTTTTTGGTTGTATGCTTCAATAATATTTAGTGTGTAAAAGATATGAATGGATTCTTTATTATTTTGATTGATATACTAATTATATATGTGTAATAACTATTGAAATATTGGTAAATATATTGATTAAGATAGACAAGTTCAAATTGATTCATAATTCTGGTTGTGCATGAGTGTTTTCTTGGATGTAGTTTTCTGTGTATGAAATATCTACCTCAGATACTTCACCAACATGAGCCATAATCTCTTGATTAAGGGTGTGCAATAATTTTCGTAAAAGGATAAAACTTTATTTGAGGCTTGTGAATTTCTTACATCATTATTTCCTTAGACTTCTTAGTCATGTCTAACTGTGTGTGTGCAATTGCTACTAGAAATAGGCATATGTTCGGAAAGCACTTGTACTTTTAGAAACTAGCCAAGGAAGTAGTTTCTAAAAACCACATAAGCTTTCTTTTCTACCTTACCCTTCCCTCCTTTTTGAGTTTTTTTTATATCTACTCACTCTATATTAGCAACCAACCACCCATCCAACTCACATAGAGATTCACTAACTTTATTAGGAACCACACCTCCATCTAAAAATATTATCAATAACCTACATGCCCTACCTTATATTCCATAAATATGTTGAAATAAATCACATACCTTCAACTCATGACTTAGAGTGGAGTTTACCTCTATTGAGATCCTAAAATGTTAGAGGCTATCTCATTAGGGCTTTGGTGTGCATAAAACTCACATCAACAGGTTAATGTGGACCTATTAATGCATGTTTTATGCACACCATAGCCTTAACAAGGTAGCATCTAATGTTTTAAGATATCAATAGAGGTAAACTCCACTCTAGGGCATATGTTCTAGGTATACGGTTTATTTCTCCCTGTTGATGGAATAGCAAGTATGGCATATAGGTTGTTGATAAGGTTTTTGGATGGAGGTGTGGTTACTAATAAGGGTAGTGAATATCTATGTGAGTTGGATGGGCAGCTGGTTTCTAATATATAGTGGGTAGATCTCAAAAAACAAACTCAAAAAGGAGGGAAGGGTAAGGCAAAAAGGAAATCTTATGTGGTTTTTAGGAACTACTTCCCTAGCTGGTTTCTAAAAGGACAAGTGATTTTATAACCTATGTCTATTTCTATAAATAATTGTACACATAGTTAGACACAACTAAGAAGTCTAAAAAAATAATGATGTAGGAAATTCAAAATCCTCAGATAAAGTTTTCTCCTTTTAGGGTAGTTTTTGCACACCCTTGTTCATATTTTTGAAGTCCACACATAATCTAATCTCACCACTCTTTTTTATTACTGGGATCAAATTGGCCACCCAACTAGAATTTCATACTAGGAAGATGATTTTTGAATTTAAAAGATTCTCCACTTATATCTAAATGAGGGGATCTAGAATAAGATTTATTGTTCTTTGCCTTTATCTAAATGGTTTATGATCTAGCTTCAAAGGAATCATATGAGTGATGACATGAGGGTCATAAACTTTCAGATATTCATATGTCCAAGTAATGGCATCCCTATATCAAATGATTAAATCCTTCACTCATTGTCTCTCTTCTAAAGTGCAACTGAGGCCAGTATTAACATAATATGGGTTATTCTCATCTCCTAGATTTTCTCTATTGAAGTGTAATTCATTGACCTTTGGCTATCTTAGCTATTGTGTCTGAGTATCTATGTTGAATGGTCTCTCCAAGGAGACCAACCTAGCTAGAATTCAATTCCCTTTGAGTTAAAGAATACCCTCTTTGTCTAATTCTTCTTAATAGAGGTGATTAATATCCTTTTGATCAATGATTTAGGAATCGAATTCCCTTGAATTAGTTAGAAACTAGATAATTTGTTAGTCACCATTAAAGATCTAGAAATTTTCTAAATTATCTGAAATAGAAGGATATGGTACCAATTCAATTGAATTTTTTTTACCTTATATTCTTGTAGTGGATATAGATTAGTAGTAGTAGATAATTAATTAGTGTTCTAATTTTGATCTCTAGATCGTGATACTATGTTGAAAGCTTTCAATCAGGTCCCATGCTTTATTCTTATATCTCTTCAAATAAGATAACTTGCATTGATATTTATTTATGACTTGATTAACCACCAGTTATTAGTCACTAAATAATGATATTTCCTTGACATTATTCTTGAATGAAAACTATAATCCTAGAATTAGAGCCTCATACTCAGCTCTATTATTAGTACATGAAAATTGCAACCTATATGATGCCAATAATTTTTTACCTTGTGGATCAATTAACTTGATTCTCATGCCTAATCTTTACTTGGATCTAGCACCATTAAAGTGTAGAGTCCATAGCTAGTTGGAACCTTCAGGTTATAGATTCTAAACTTGATTTTGAGTGGTAAAATTATAAATACCAAGACTGTGAAACTCATACTTTACCTCTTTATTCTTGATGTTGTACTCCATTATGGGATATTTCATTTTTGACTCTCTAATTCTAATTTGATTCACAAATCTCTCCATGGAAGCCATATATGAGAAAAGTCTATAGAGAGATCTCTGTTAAGTGTTTTGGACAGATCTCTTCTCAGTAACAACTGCATTCATGTATATCTATCACTAGAATATCAATGGTCATTTGGACTCTTAGCTCATATGCTACTTGAATGCACACATTATTCAATTCTCCAACCACTAAGACCACTATCTTGTCCAATTGTGAAATTTACCTCTTTGAACGGCTTGGTGTCAAACCAAGCTTTTGACATATAGATGTAGACATGATAGTTGTATATACTTCAATATCAAATAAATAGTTATGAATGTTCTTACCAAATGCCCTAATAGTCAGTAGAAAGGGTAGAACTTTTGGCTTACTCTTATAGATGATGTTGGTGTTAGATGCTTTAGATTTGTCTATATATGCTTTCTCTTTTCCATAGCCATCTTTCTAGTAATGGACTTATAGAGAAGCTATTTTTTCTTGGTAATCTGAGCTAATTCGTGAAGAGTTATATTTGCCTTAATCTTCTTCATATCCTCGATAATATTATGTAATATCCCAAATCAAAATATTATACGTTAATTTGTATTTTTTGGAATTCCTTTTTAAAGTTTGAAATAATAATATTCAATGAATATAGAATTATGTTCTTGTTAATATATATATATAACAAATAATGTTGTATAATGATCAAATGTGCAATGCAGAATTTTGGTTATAAATATACTAATAGAAAAATCTCAAAGGGTTTCATCCTTAAGGAGTTGATATCAAGGGATTTCGTCCTTATATCTAATAAATGGGGTGTTTTGTCCTCAATTATAAAATAAGAGGCTGTTTCCTAAACTTCAAATAAGGGAATGAATGTCAAATCTGAATATATATCCTTTCCCTTCACCAAAGTCTTCTTATAAATACCCTTCATAGCTTTGCATCAAATGATGTGTCTCCTTTCCAAATTTATGTGTCTTTTCATAAAATGGGATTAATTTCATTAAAATAACTTCTATTCCTTGCATTAAATGTGGTGTTCCTTCCCATATGGACATTTTATTTAATTTAGTGATTGTTGTAGTTAATTTAATTATTGTTGGTTTAGGTGATTCCATTGGTGATTTATTTACATTAATACAATTCAAATTTATGGTCTCCTTTGTATTTGGGGATAATAAAGACCTCTCTTATTTAGATTTCATGTCCTCAAGAAATTTCAAACCCAAAATTACACTCCACAACAAACCATAATATGCTCCAAGATTAGACATTTCTTTCCCCATCCTTGTAGAACTAATTGCATCATTATTAGTTCTCTCTTACAAGGGATTATTAAAACTATTCTTTCCAAAATCCCATAGCCTTCTACCATTATAACCATTTCTATAATTATTAATGAGCTCTTGGCTAAGCATAAGGATCTTGGGACCTTTACATACTCTAAATGATCATTTCTTGGGCTGTTGATGACCTGTTCAAGCTCATTTGTCACCAAATCTGCCCTTACAATCTCCATTAATGGCTCACCTCCATTGTCCATGAAAAAAAATATTCTATTTGTGCTATTATGGAGACCAAACATTGGTTCATCTTTGATAAAAGATTCATACCTATTTTCATTGTGATAATAGGATGAATTTATGGTTGTCATAAGATGATTCTAACATTTATTTAGTTGTTTAAGTTCAAGGACCATCACCTCTAACTCAGGCTCATAGAAATCTTTTAAGTGATGTTGTTGGGATGTTTTTCAACACTAAATAGTTTACTTCAATTGGTTGCTTCTGTAACTCAAGTTTATTTCTTAAATCATTGTCAACCATCCAAATTTTATGCTCCTTCGAAGATACTCCATGATGACTTATTTAACCAAATTTGGATGCCTTTCAACTTCTTCTAGTACACATTTCCCATATAAATGGAAAAAATATATGAATGTCAATTCATCCCTTATCATAGGATCAAGATTCAAATATTTATTGTGATATGCATTAATCTCATTGAAAATCAACTTAGTCTCATCTTCTTCATGTATTGGTTCCTCTCATTAAAGGAATGTGGGCATGGTTGGGAATACATAAGTCCTTGATGGGAGTCCTTCATGACTATTATTAAATGTATAACCCTATTGTGCTTGTGATGATCTTCCCTCACCATTAGAATTTTGAGTTAGTCAGCTATTCAACTACTATATTTATTGAACTAATTATGACATCAAGGTATGTACTTAAATTTACCCTTGGACCCATGGGTCAAACTATGCATCATTTATGTTTTTTATTATCACCTTATGATTTGAATGCAACATAAATCTTATCAGAACCCTCAAGCTGATAGGATGAAAAGCTCTGATACCATTGTAATATCCCAAATTAGAATATTATATGTTAATTTGAATTTTTTGGAATTCCTTTTTAAAGTTTGAAATAATAATATTCAATGAATATAGAATTATGTTCATGTTAACAAAATAATAAATTTATATAACAAATAATGTTATATAATGATCATATGTGCAATGCAGAATTTTGGTTATAAAGATTCTAATAGAAAACTCTCTAAGGGTTTTGTCCTTGAGGGGTTGATATCAAGGGGTTTCATCCTTATATCTAATAAATGTGGGGTTTCATCCATAATTATAAAATAATATGTTGTTACCTAAACTTTAGATAAGGGAATGAATGTCAAATCTGAATATATATCCTTTCCCTTCACTAAGTTCTTATGAAATAACCTTCATAGCTTTGCATCAAATGATGTATCTCCTTTACAAAGTGATGTGTCTTTTCATCAAATGATGTATCTCCTTTACAAAGTGATGTGTCTTTTCATCAAATGAGATGAATTGTATTAAAATAACTTCTATTCCTTACATTAAATGTGGTGCTCCTTCCCATATGAATAATTTATTTAATTTAGTTGTTGTAGTTAATTTAATTATTATTGGTTTACGCAATTCCATTGGTGATTTATTTGCATTAATGTAGTTCACATTTATGGTCTCCTTTGTATTTGGGGATATTACATATTATAGCCTCCTTTACTTGGTGCTTCCTTGATCTACTACTGATCATTCCCCTTTGGAAGGGGTGGATTATTATTTTCCTTAGTATTAGGAGGAATCATTGTGGTATTTGGAGGAGTTGATGTTATGAGTGGATGCTTATTCCTTAGATTGTATGCACTTCTATAAAAATGATAGAAAGTGTGAAATTCATCCATGTTGTTTTTTGCCTCATTATCATCTTCACTTAAAAAGGGAAACTCATGAGTTTCAAAGAACATGGTAGTGTTATAATAGCTAGGATCTAGATGATGCTCAAGTAGATTATGCATCTGATCTTATTTAACCACCTCTCTTTGAAAGATTTTGAATGCTGCAGAAAATTTAATGTAGTTGATCAAGCTCACCATGCTTGGAAGTATTATGAATTTTTCACAAATTAAGAAGGGCCATCTCTACTATGTTGATCTCTGGAAGCTTGTCAGGCTATTCAGGCATGTTAAATGGTCTATTGTATCTTTGTAATCCAACATTCTGATTTCTAGATGGACCATTTACATTGTCTATCTTCCTTTGTATATTTAAGAAATCATTTCTCAACTTTTAAACCATCTTCAAAATGCAATCTAGTTCTACCTTTATGGAATACATACCTTTTAAAACAACAATGAGAACTATAGTCACTTGTTGGTTTTATTGATAACCATTGACCTTCATATGATTGTTTAAGTAGCCTAAATTTGACTGTGTTGTTTCTGTTAGTAGAGGCAATGTGTATAATTGGTGACATCTAAGGATTGAGTTGCCTATGTATGGTGATAGCCTCTTTGAATGCTAACAACAAAGTGTTATCCATAATTACTCTTCTCAAGAATATGGTAGTGATAGGGTCTAAAGTGTTCTTTTACATTTCTAATGCTAATTCCACCTCTAGTTTATATCTTGGGGTTAACCAATTGAAAATATTCTACAATCTTGTGTTGAAAGCATGGATGGGATCATTAGGTTCCCTCTTCATTCTAGTGAGGTGCTAGTAAACCAATCTAGGGTTGGTTACCTATCCAAATTATGCAAGAAAATATGCTTGACATTCATCCCAAGAAGTGATGGAATTTCCCTCAGATTAAAATACCAATCATAAGTAGCATCCATCAAAGTAAAAGGGAATAATCTACATGAAACATCCTCATCTATGACATTCATTAGCCTTAAAGTAGTTTTAACTAATTTGATATGTTACTCTACTATCCTTTCTCCTAAAGGAAAAAATGATGGCAAGTACTTTTTGGGATTCCAAGGTAAATCATGCATGTCTCCTAGCATAATGATAACATATCCAACTAATTAGGGTTTTTGTTGAGCCATTGGTTGATTAACAGGTAAAGGGTTTGTTATAGGTATGGAGTTCCCTATTGGTAGGGGATTGTTTTGGACTGGGAATGTTGACACAATTCTAGATCTCCTATGATTTGACAAGGGTGAGACTAATAAACTAGATTGGGAATTAAATCTAGTCACTCTCTTAGGTGACTCTAGTGCAACTCTATGCAAAAGATAACTAATTCTATCAGGGGTGATAGCCTTCCTTCTAATGCCAATATAGACCTAGATATGGTCTACATAAAACCTAAATCAATAGGTGTCATTTTGATGTCATGGAGGTGTCTTGGTGAGTGGATGAAGTGCTTTGATAGCCTAAGTGATAATGATAAAGTGTGAAATGTTCTTGTCTTAGTGTGATTGAATTTGGCTTGGTTAATCTTCAATTTTGGCTTGGTTAAAGATGTTTAGGGATGAGTATGGTGATTTAAACATGATAAAAGGGTCCTATTAGAATTCAAGAATGGTTTGAGTGCTTGTGTGCATGATTATAATTCACCTAGTTCATCATTGTTCTTATCTAGACATTTTGGGTTTAGTAGCAAAAAATTTAAGTAGGCAGTTTGTTGATGTCACCATTGCCACATGTGGATGAGTCAGGGGGATTTAGTCATATGGTTTTGATCACATTAGTCCCTATTTTATATATGAAAAGTCTCAAGTCTAGTGATTAAGCATGACAAAATATATGTAAGTTCAAAGTTAGGCTTTTAGGCATTTTGACAATGTTTTCCCATACTTAGCTAAATTTTCATAAGGCAAGAAAGAACCAAGTAAGCAATTTAGTGATGGCATATTTCACATGTGTGAAAATTTTAGGATAATTTAATAATAAGGTTTTTTAAATATTTTTTTCTAGTTTATATGCACAAAATTTTATGTCTATCACTAAATCATGACAAATGCTATGCATGTGCAAAGTTGGTCTTTCCATATAGTTCTTGACATAATTGGCTCTGTGAACAGAAAAATCTAAGTGAGAATTATAATGTAGTTATATATCACATGTGTAAGGGTTATAAGAAAATATTGAAACATAGTTTTATTACCCTATGTGAGGATATCATATGGTCTAAATTTGAGAACATGCATTTAAGCAAAGCAAAAGATATGGAGGTGTAAAGTTGGCCTTCCAAGCAAATGAGCAATGGTCCCCATACTTAGTCATTTTTTCATAATGTTAAAGATCAAGACAAGATGGAAGTCTAATGGCTTATCAGTGATCATACAATGAATATATATAGTTCATAATAATTCAAAGAGTTCAAAGTTTTCATTGGTTAACAAAGATAAAGATCGAGCTTTTAAGATCCAATGGTGTACAAGCAATCATACAGTTTTTTATCTAACAGTGTGTATTGAGTGAGATGGTAAGAAGTGCATGATGTTTAATGTTGATAAAAGATAAAGGTTAAGGATAAAATATTTAATTCATATATATATATATATATATATATATATATATATATATATATATATATATATATATATATATATCTAATGATGATATTTATATGATAAAGACCTGATTGATCCTCAAAAATCAACGATGCACATTGAGTTAATATTACAAGCTTGCATGAGATGAGGTCAATTGTTCAAGGTTTACCATTTGGAATTAGTAAAATATGTTTTAAAGGTTAAATATTAATACAATAATATATATTGTGTTTGTTTAATCTAAGTAACAAGGACTTGATATGATATCATAGTGTTCGAAGTTTAACTATGACTGTTTGTATTTGAATATAACAAAGGAAAAACCAGTGTCTAGTTTTTGAGCCATAACTTTTGATATATGTAGAATTTGACAATGGTGTAAAAATTAAATTTGTATAAGAATCAAATTTGAATATATAAATATAAATTTTAAGGTGTTATTGTAAGTAAATATAAATATATTAAGCTCCAAATTTGACTATGTTTTGTAAGTAACTCGAGAAGGGTAATTGAGCTCGTTCTAATGTTGTTTCAATGTTTAATGATGAATTAACTATTGGATCATGTTTTAGACTCAATAATTATTATATTTTTTCATTATCAAGTTTTGAAAAATCATATGAACTATAAATAATGTTTTAAATGTTGAATGTGTATTCATTCATGGTGACTATGTGCACAAAATGTTGTTTGAGCAAATTATGCTTAAGTAAAAGAGTATTGTGATGGTTGCTAGCAATTAAAGAGGACCTATAGATATGTGTAATGGTTTAATTAATTTTTAAAGTGTTATTATGTTTTATTTCACTTTAATAAGTGTGAAATATATAAATGGGTCTCCATAGGACCTAAAAGTGACTTAGGCCTATTTCAAATGGATTATGCTTAAGTGTGACCCATGTTAGCTACCTTAAGTGTGAAGGAATGTTTTTGTAGATGATAGGAAATATTGTGATTTTTTTAATACATGATTTCTTTGTAAATGGTGAAACCAAATGTATTATTTTCTAGACTTGAGAGAGAGATTGGTGCAAGGTATATGTGAGAGTTGTGGAGCGAAGGAGAAGTAGATGTGCCTAGTGGATGGGTTAATAAGCATATTAGATTGAGGACTATGTGTATGACCTATAGGTCATATTTTTGATGCATAAATATTTGTATCATAGTTTGATTATATGTGAAGAGGTTTGAGTGTGTATATGAGGATAGTTTGAGTGAAGAAGGAGAGAGATTGTGGCATGCCTCTATGAGAGGCATGAATGAGATAGATAAAGAGTTTGTGCAATGGTTATATAATCATATATCCATAATAAAGTGTTGAATACATTAATTTTAAGGTGGATATTTTTAATTCAAGATAGGTCTAAAGGACTTGATCTTCCTTAGGGGTAGTTGTTCCTTGTGAAACAATTATTTCACTAAAGGCCTTTGGTTAGGAGGATATGATCAAGGTTTACTGGTCTAAAGGAGTTGATGAATCTCTTATTTTTAATTTCTTATAAGATAAGTAGTCCATGTGTTGTAGGCTTAAGAGTGGGTTTTATTCTCCATGAGGGTTTCTCATAGGAACTATGTGTTATGTGTTTGATCTTATGTATGCATTGAATGAATGAGCTCTCTTGTTAATGTTTCTTGTTCAAGTTCATATATACTAATTTTTTAAATAGTTTGAAAGGATTGGAATTGATATTGAAATATATGGGTTCACTAATTCACCCCCCTCTTAGTACTTATGCCTTTAATATAAATGTCTTCTTTGCTTCAACAGTCCATTCTATCTTCACATCTTTTTTCAACATCACAATGAGTAGTCTTCCGATCTCTACAAAACTAGAGATAAATTTCCTTACAAAATTAATCTTTCCAAAGAAAGATTTCAACTCTTTTTTTATGTTAGGTATTTCTACCTTTAAAATTGAATTTATCCTATCTAATTTAATAGTAATACCTTCCTAGGTGATTACATGTCCTAGAAGTTTGGCTTCTTTACATATAAGATAATTTTATTACGGTTTAAAGAAATGTCATACCTCTTATACTTTCCCAACACTTGTTCCAAATGCATCAGGTGATTGCTTCTATTTTTATAAAAAATTGTTAGATCATCCATGTAAATAATGATGCATTTACCTATTAACCCTTGGAATGCATGGTCCATTGCTCTTTGAAAATTTTATCCTATATTGATCAATCCAAATGGTATTCATTTGTATGCAAATGTTCCACACTTGGTAGTGAAGGTAGTTTTCATTCTAAGAATCTTATTCACTAGGACTTGGTTGTAGATTGAAAAACCATCAAGGAATGAAATCATTTTTGACCCTCTCACCAATTGAATGACATCATCTAAAGATGGCAAGGGATAATTGTCCTTTTGAGGATATGTTCAAGTTTATAAAATTGACACAGAGTCTGATTTCTCCATTCTTCTTTTAGGTTGGCACAAGATTTTCAACCCATGTCAAGTGCCATATGGGAAAGATTGTCCTTACATCTAGAAATTTATTCACTTCCTTATAAATCAGTGGTTCTAACATTGGATTCATTAGACTCTATCTTTTCTTGAAGGGTATATAGGCCTCTTTCAAGGGGATAGTGTGAGTAATCACACTAGTATCAAATATCTTAAGATCATCATATAAGTAAGTAATGACATTTTTGAACTGGGTTAAAATGGTAGTGGCTTCTTTCAAATCTTCATTGGTGTAAACTAAACCAATGTTGACACTTTGCTCATTTTCAAGACTTCCCAAACTGACTTGATTATAATCTTTTCTTCTTATCTTGGATTCTTTAGCATCACTGTTTTGTTTATCCAAGTCAAACATCCTTTCTAAGGAGATCATTCCCTTTGGAGTTTGGTTCTCCTTGAGTTATATTACTATATATTCATTGTATTTTTTATTTTTTATAGAACTTTCATCATATTCATCAATAATGTGTGATTCAAATACATCAGAATTACACATGAAGTTAATTATCTACTTATCATCATCAAAAATTTGGAAATGATTGATATTTTCTGGCACAAATGGGTATGAAATCATTTTTATAGTAAAATCCTACAAGTTTAAAGGCTATAGAGGTACCAAGTTTGTTATTGTTGAAGCTAGAGCATCCACTAATTGGTTCTACTCCCTAGGTAAGGAAACAATATTAAATGAGTCATAATAATTAATTAAATCCTAGGCTCTAAATTTATACTTTATTAAATAGGAAAGATTACACTAATATCTACTCTTGACCTGATTAACAACCAATTCTAAATCACCATAGACTAACAGTTCTTTTACCTTATGTTTGATTATAAATTGAAGTCCTAAAAAAAGAGCTTCATATTTTGCTAAATTATTAGTACAAGTGAACTGTAATATATAAGAAGATAGATATTATTTTCCTTTGGGGTCTGCCAAAACAATTCTAACACCAAAACCTTGCTTAGATCGTACACCATTAAAGTGCAATGTCTAGAAACCTTTACTTTCTTATTTCACCTTATCATCTACAATAACCTTAGTGGTTTCCAAAGTAAAAACATTTAAGTCAGAAGATTGGTAATATACCTTTTCATTCTTTGCATTATATTTAGTGATTGTGTATTTCATTTTGGGTTCTTAGTCAATCCTAATTTGATTGGGAATCTCATACCAAGGTATCCACATGTGGGAATAATTAGTGGACATATATCCATTCACGTATTTAATCTAATCATGACTTAATAAAAAATTTTAAGTCTTAGATATGTCAATAACTTGAATCTCAAGGAACTACTAGATTTTAGGTTCATGAGTGAGCTACATGTGAATATTTAACAATTCACCCACCACTTTCCCTCTTGATTTGTCCAACTATAACACTACCTTATTTGATTTTACTGGGTTTAATCCCAATTTTTCATATATTCCTAAAGGCATAAAGTTAACTAAAGCACCAAAATATATCAAGCAATTATGAAGATTCTTATAAAATCCTTACAATCAATAAAAACATGGAACTTCATGCTTACTCTGATACATTACCACATTTGCATGACCCAGTTTTTCTTTGATCGAGCTAGGATTTTCATTTAATGATTTCAATAGCAACTCATTATTTTTATTGATTTAAGTGAGTTCATGCAATGTTATGTTTTCCTTAATCTTTTTCATATATTCTACTATGTTATATCCACCTCTCAATTTTGTGTAGGGAGATTCTACTAGTAGATGACTTTCCTTACCTTTAGGGGGTGGAAGATTATTATTTGTCTAACCATCAAGAGGTGTATCTTTTTTATTAGGTGGGGTGGAAGTTTTCAGAAGTGGGTTTTGACCTTTACTTCTCAAATCATAGTTGCTCCTCTGGTATTGTTGGAAGTCATGTACTTCCTCGACATTATCTTTAGGCTCATTTTCATTTTGACTAGGAAAATTATAGGTCTCAACCATGAGGCCTATTTTTGGAGTTATATAATCATCATTGGTATTGTCAAACCCTTTAACATTACTTTAATTAATGGGATTTAACTTGAACCCCTCCATTTGGCTTTGAATGGCTTTAAATGCATGATATAATTCAATGTAGTCTAGTTCTCCATGTCTGGTGGTATTGTGCACTCGACACCACTTGGGCAAGGCTAACTCACAAATTTTGATCTTAGGTAACTTGATCAAGGGGGGGTCATTATTATTGTTAGACCTATTAAATAGTCTATTATATCTTTAGAATTTGTAATTCTTATTAGAATCCTCACCAGTATTTCCCATTTGTTTCTTGAGATCCAAAAAATCATTAACAAGTTTTTGAATGGTTCTTTGTATCAAATCTAATTCTCCATTTTGAGGCTCTGATTTATTGTTTTGGGTCACAATTCTAATTTTGGTGTTATTTATGGGCATTAGTGCTTGATTAATATTATTTTGGGGATGTGCTCTAACGTTATCTTTGTTGAAGAAACCTAGTTGTTGGTTAGGTGTAGTGTGGCTTAATGTCAACTAGTTAATTATTGGCACTTGGTTTAATGCAAGTAGATGTTTATTCATGTTGGATATGACATTTAGAGTAGGTAGCATTGGGTTATTATTTGGTATAGAAAAGTAAATATGACCCTGTGAGTATATTTGCTCATCAATATGGATGGATTCAGCATATGCCAAAGGCAATGTGTTAATATTCAAGGCTCTTTTCAAGAAGAAAGATGTCATCAGGTCTAAGACTTTTTTGTATATTTCTAAATCCAAATTATCTACCAGCTTATAGGGTGGGGATGTCAGGATATACATTTTTTGTAACTTTGTGTTTAATGTTCTAATTAGTTCTTTTATGTCCCTTTTGAGGGTGGTGAACTGTTGATACACAAATCTTAGGCTTAATACCCCACCAAATTAGACAATAAAAGTATCATTGAACTAATCCCATCCCATGATGAAATCTTTTAAAAAGTTAAGGAACTGATCATAAGCCACATCTTGAAATGTAAATGGAAAAAGGTAGTAAGCCACATCCTCATGAATTACATTAGCATCATAAAAGATTATTTAAATGACTTTATATGCTCTTCAATGGTTATTCTACTAGTGGGGGTGAAGAGAGGAAAATATTTCTTTAGGTTCTTTTGTAAATCATGCACAGCTCTAGGGACATTGATGGATGAGCTAGCTAACCATGCCATGATTGGCAAGAGGGGTGGAAAATTTTAGTTAGATGTAGAGTTTGGCCAAGTCCTGGACTTCTTACATTTAAATTTATCTACTCTCACCTTCTTATGAATTTATAGAGATGTTACAGGGACCTTGATTTTAGATTGAGATCTGGTTCTAATCTTAGGTAACTCCAAGATGTAGAATGTGTATTAATAATTAGAGAGTAGAAGAAATTAAAATTTAGTTTCACAGGAGCTAATATTACAAATATTAGTCAAATTCTTATACAAATTCCATTAAAAACCAAATACAATATCTTTACCTTGATCTTTGAGGATTCAAGCCTTAAAAACTCAAAGTTTTCAACACCTACACAAATACTATTAGTTTTGCACATTAGCCTACAAAGATTAGTATTAGTAAAACATTCCAAAGAATTTATATGCCCAATTTAACAACCTAAGAGTGTTTGAGGATTTCAAAATATCTTTTAGCACAAATCCACACAAAGGTTTACTCAAACCCAAGTGAATTAGATTAATTATGACCTTAAATGTCTAGATTCAATACAAGTGATGTCTTAGTGATTGATCTTTGCACAAATTATCACAAATATCTAGATTATTTACTAAATTTCTCTCAAATTTTGTAAAGATGATCAAAACAACCTCTAATATGCCTAAAGAATGAGGTATTTCACCTATATATAAGGTTCTGCATAAAAATATTTCCAAATTTATATGAATGAACATTAACTTTGATGGAATCTTTCAAAGAATGTAGATCTTTGTGTACTTTTAAATAATTATGCATATATTTAACAAAGTACACTATTATTTCACCAAGATACATGAAATTAATTGCATAGGGCCCTGCTTCTAGCACCATCTTTTCTCTTCTTATTGATGCATTTAATGTGCTTCCTATGTTACTAAGAAATGAGAGGAAAGTAATAGACTCAATTTTAAGTCCTGTAAGACTCAAGGTTTGAGTTGTTTAGATAACTCCTATTGAAAATAGAAAAACAACAAAGATATGGCCACTACTTATCAGTCTATAAGCAGACCTTACTATAGGGACAATAGATTATACGCAATGACACTTTATTTCTTAATAATCTTTATGAAATTTATCTAAACTTTTCCAGCTATCTCCCAAGCATAAACAAGCCATGAACATTTATAGAATGAGATAAACTAAAGAGACTCATGGGGTAGATCTAAAGGTAAGTAGGGTAGGAAAAAAAAGAAAATTTACATTTAGATGGTTAGTGATGTCAATCCTTCTAACCACTATGACAATAACATGTAAAACTAGCATTCACCAACTCTAGTGTAATACTCAAATCTAAATGAATGCATTTGAGACTTCAAATGAAAGAATATGAATATATATAAAAGCATATGTTACACAAAACTTATTTATTACTTCAAATTATATAAGCACATTCAACTACAAATAAGATGAAATAGAGCACATAAACCAATATATTTGTTATCTTAATGTTAAACTCAAACTATAATATGAATACATTGATATTATTTCCAAATTAGTCAATAAAAAAGAAACCATTAATTCTCTAAAAGCATGAGAAGTAAAAATTACATAACACACAATAGAGCATTCAAACAATCTCATGAATTCTTAGGTATTTTGCATTAATTCTCTAATAAGTGTTCCTATTCTCTTTAAAATGAGGGGAAATACCCCTCTATATAGGCGTCAAAATTCCTATGCAAGTTCAAGAGGGCCTATTAAAGGATGCCCAAATATAGCTAAGTGGATTTTAGATTTTGACTAACAATAATTAAAACCACATACATAAGGGAATATTCCAAATTTAAATTTATAGAGCAAAGTAGAATATTCCTCAAGGCCCTAGAGAAGGTTTTTGAGGTGCCCATTATTGTTATGGAAGGGGTTGTTGGATAGTTGCTTGATGCCCAGCTTGTTTTTAAAATATTTGTCTATTTGTCTCCTCCCTCGTCCAAAATTTAATGCATGTTAAATAGTCCTAGTCAATTTGACCAAATACCATGATTATAGGATGAAACAGGTCAAGAATTTATTGATAATCCTACCATGCTCTGAAATCATAGGTCTTAACACCTCTTCAATAGCCTTAGCTCTCTTTAGCCTTTGGTTAACAAAATACATAATGTTCATTACTTTAGTGGTGGTCTTGGAATTGGCTATGCCTTTTTGTAAGTTTGAAACAAATACTTTAATTTGAGCCCTAAACTCCTTGTCATCCATAAATCCTCCATTAGGTTTGTTTACCCTAATGACTATAGCATCCTTTTGCAATAGGGAAATAGTAAAATCTACTTTCTCTAAGGATGTAGTTATATCCTTAATTTACTCTAGCCACCTTTTGAATATTCTCCCTCTATTCATCATTATAATTTGTGATGGGATAATGTTTTCAAGTGGAAATATATTATGTTTTGTGAACTTGTTGTTCCTTACAACTCTAGCCAATTTTTCCAACTTGGTGTCATAAAGTGAAAGTTTTTGGTCATATTTAATGACCACATTAAAATATAGATTCCCATCCACTTGCCTTCTCTTCATGACCTTGTATAAATATAAGACATTGATGATTGAATTTATTTTTTGGATTATAGTATTCTCTAACACTGTAGGTAACGCTTGCTCCCTTAATCTCTTCATGTCCTACTGCATACCTTTTAGTAAGGCCACTATGTATTCTACATTGGCTTAGACCACAAACATAGGGTCCTCTACATATTCATTTAATTCACCTAGGCAAACCTTCCTCTTATTTTTTAAAGTGAAGAGGGACTCTTTATTTTCATGAGCTACAACTCAGCTAGATTGGGGATATTCAACCTACCTCCTCATCACTCTTTTTATGGTACCTATAGTAGCATCAAATTTCATGCCAATCTATGATGCAAAGAGGACTACTTGAGGCCTCTATTTTATTACTGATAGTATAATATTTGTGACCTAATTTGGGATAATAGCAGGCATTATATTTTCTAGAGATGGTGTATCTAAGGTAGAGGCTAGATTTGCAGCAAGAATGTGTGGCAAGTTTGTTGGGTCTAACTACTCAAGTATGCCAAATGGGGTTCTTACAAGGACCATATTTAGAATAAATGAAGGAAATTTTGGGGGAACACTCACTTTTATATCCATAGTAAAATTGAATGGGGATGAAAGAAAAGGTGGCTTTGAAAAGGTGAATTTTTTTGAAATGGGCCTTAATGGCCTTATCGATGCAAGGGAACTAATAACAAGTATTACACTAGTTGTTACTACGTGGGAAGAAGTGAAACTAATAGCTTAGCTATCACTAGTACCTAATGAAGATGAAATATTTATATTGGCATGAGAAATTAAATGGGGGATGGTAAATCCAAAGGAACCACTAGCCTAGCCCAGGCTAGTATCACTTAAAGATTGAGCAATAGTAGTTGTAGTTGCTTGTTCTTGCATAACTTGGGTACCTACAAGAGTTAATTACATTGGAGGCTCTATAATCATTTTATAATATGGTGAAAGGGTTATTTCTCCTCTCATAGTGGTCTTAGGCTCCCTTTTCCTCTTGTAGACCTTCTCAATGCTTCTACTAACCAGTGCCTACACTTCTTCCATGGAGAGCTCAATGCCTTGTTCCAATTCCTTATGGTCAATATTAGTAGGGTTAAGTTCTCCTAGAATTTCCAAAATGTCTCCCATATTAGATGAAAATATTATTGTAGGCCCTTGGGAGGGGTCAGGATGACTTCTAGATCTTCCTTGATCAAATCATGGAGATAAGTCTTGAATGCTTGAAGTGGTAAGTTGTGGATGTCTATTTGGTCTGTTCTTAATAAGAGAAATGTTGTCTTCATATTTTTCATATTTTCCTTCCTCATAGTTAGCATCAAAAATGTTCCCATTTAATGGTGGTGGCTAAGACTTAGAAATATCCTTATTTTTCTTCTCCTTATCTATCCTCATATCTAGTTTAATGTTCTTCATTATTACATTCTGGAGTACCACCTCATAATTCAGAGTGTCTCTATATATCCACTTGTGGACTTCTTATTGATTCTCATAGTCCATTATTACATCTTTCTTGAATTTGAATAAATGTTTGGTAATGACCTTATTGGGATCCCATGGTCTAAAGACATCTTTAGGCAATAGGTATGAATCCCTATGCCTAGTATCTACAACAATATCATGCCACTTGGTAATCCTGGTCCTCCATAATTTGTAAGGAACCTTATGTGGGACAATTTTCTTTTTTTACTTAAATATTGCATTAATATCATTTATAATTTTATAGGTAATTTCTTCTTCAGTTAGCTTCATTGGCATAAACCTTGGCAATCTAAAAGGGGCTACCATCACTCCTATTCTGGTAATAGTGTAGTTTGGGTAAAACTAATAGCTACCCATATATTTAAAGGTTTTCCTAATTTCAAGTGAAATCCTCTACATCTCAAATTCATTGATTAATAGGTAAACCACTGGTTAAATGCTTATGTAATCACTCTTATAGTGTGTTTGAATCTATGAATATGCATTATAGAAAAGAGTTGAGGCAAAAAATTTAGATGCTTAGGAGACCATTAATTTTGACCCAGTTGAGTAGTTGCATAAATTGCATCTAATAATTAGCTCATCATAAATAAGGGGGAACCATTCTTGCAAGTGACATGTATTGTATACACCAAGATACTATGTATAATTTCCCTAAGTGGGGGAATATGTTGGTCTTCTAGGCTTATTTGCAACAATGGAATAGTTTTTATGCCCACATAAGCAATGTGTGGATTGCCAAATATTCTATTAATGAGGGCTAGGCCAATTTTGAACCCTTGTCTAAATTTTTAGATGGGCAAGTTTCCTTGATCATCCATGAAAATAGTTCCCATTGGGTTTATCACCCACAAATCCAAGACCTTCTCTAGGGAGTGTACTTCATACCAATTATCAATCACAATGTGGTTATATTATATCTATGATGAGGGAAAGTCATATTATTTTTTGAAGCTTAGTCTTACTATAAAAGTAATAGGGATCCCTTAGGACATTGATTTGATCAACCCATCTTCACACTTTGACCTCCCAAAAATATTGTAAACTAAGTCAGTGTATGAAATGACATCTAACTTAGTTGCGGCCTTGTGGAGACCAACTATGTTAATGGCAAGGATATCATAAGCTAGTTAGATTACATGAGGCATAGTTTCATCCTCATCAATAACCTTAATTATTTATATGTTAAAATATATGCTACTATAATGCAAATCATGAGATTTTATGGCCTCAATAATAAATTTAGTATCTTTATAGATGACTAAAGTACCATTCTAAAATAGAAAATCATCATTCTTAAAGGAACTAATCTTACTTGGATTAGAAGGAATTGTTTGTGCCATCTTTTACAAAAATTTAGATAGAAATCAATTTCTCATTATATCCTTGTAAAATTTTCAAACTCTAATAATGGTAGTCATGAGTGAAATTTGCTAACGGCTTGAGCTTTGTCAAATTGTGAGAGCATAGACTATAGAGGAAGCAAACATGTATAACTTAAAAATGAAAAGAAAAATATCCTTGATTGTGTATCCTTTTGAATGAATGATATAATTAATGTAATGTTGATGGTGATCCTAGTTTGTGTCATATGAATGGCAAGCTTATCAACCTTGTATACATTTACAACAACTTTGAACTATTGATTTTGGAAATTAATTATACTAAAATTTAGTTTAACTTTAATTTTTCTTTGATTTTCCATCAATTTTAGCTTTAAAACTAAATATTTCCACCTTTCAACATGTGGCTACCACCTCAGATCTAGCTAAGTACTTGTGTGGCTTGAATATGACTATGCTACCTAGTTGGCTTGAAATCCAAACATGTGTTAGCTTTTGATTACCTCACAAACTCTAAGAATGTAGCTTTTCATGATAACCCATATATATCTCACCACATGGCATATTTGAATTTATAACAAGCTCTCATGTGGTGTTGTTCAATTTTGATTGGCTATAGGCATGCCACACATCATTCTCATGGTAAATCACAACTTCCCTTGCCATGTGTCTCTCTTAGAAGACCTTTAGACACCTATTAACATATTGTCACTAATTGGATGTCTCAAGTGGAGACACATATCCCTCTCTAAGGTGATCTCATGTATCTCAAATAGAAATAACATAGGGATGACATGTGCCATCATCACATAGGCCCAAAGGGGACACACATTATTCTTTTAGGATATTATTTAGTCTTCTACCAAGTGTCATTCTTTAAGGGCACCTCAAATAGTTTTATATCATCAAACCTTGATTGGAAAGTTCAAGTGCAACTAAATGTCTACTTTGCAACATATTATAAGCTTTGGATGGATGTAATGTGGTGTGGACATGTGGTAACTTCATATGAACTCAAAGGAGACATGCATCACCTTAGAAGGATTTTCTGGTCTAGTGGGTTACCATTGAGACACACTATGGCATCTCATGGGATCCTTCATTATGATTAGATGTGTGGGGGATGAATGGTAGCTTAGATTGGATGAGCTCACTCATAATGGATAAGATCCTAACATGTAGCCCCAAGATTTGAATTCTAATGGTTAAATTTTGATAATCCTTCTAGATGATGCCACGTAGCTCACAGACTGGGTAGATTTTCTCCAAGTGTCTTGTATGAGATGTAATGAATCCTTAAGTCATTATGGGGCATGATAATGTGTACATCTATCCTTTTAGGCTATAGTTTGAACTTTTATGTCCTATAAGGTGTCATAAATTGTAACTTTAACTCAACATCATATGAGGTCAAAAAAAAAACTAAGTTACCTTTCTTGAAGACATCATTTCCTATCTTAGGTAAATTTAAAGAAGTTTAAATAAAAAATTTGCAAGTAAATACCTTAAACATAACGTAATGTTAATTCAATAAAACCCAACAAAGCTTGTTATGTTTATGTCTTAGAGAGTTCGATCGTACTTCATTAACAAAATCATATCTACATATCATTAAACCATTCATGGTTAATAATTCATTATTGAATAAATCTTGAAGAAAACTTGCAATAATCTAGATATTTCTAAGTTTCAATCCTTATTACAAAATGAATGATTAAAAAAAATTCTAGAAATATAAGTATTAGTAAATTCAATCGATTATCCATCTAGTCAAATGATTTAATATGTTTATCATCTTATGCACTTTTTAAAATTGAAGAAAGGAGGGTCCCCATTCTAAGAATAGGAGAATGTTGATCATCAACAATTAAAAGAAACAATATCAGAATGGTAGAATGATAAGGATACATAAGTCCTAATTTAAAAAATAGCATCATTCAATTGTTTTTGAAAAATTGAGTGTAAAGATAAAACATTATGGTATAAATATAGATTATACATATGTAAACATTTTGTCCTCAAACACAAGATCATTTAGGAGCTTCATGCATCTCCTATAGGGGGAATTTAGGATTTTTGAAGACATATCATCACATAAAGCAAGATTTATTTTAGGATGGAATCAATGGGGATATACAAAAAAATTGGTTAAATACATGATTTATAAATATAAAAAATGATAAAGAATTAATACACCAAGTCTTTTACAGCCATTATCCATTCCTAGCTAGTGGTGGGAGGAGGTTTCCTAGATTTCATTATAGGGTTACTGAGATCTAAAGGTGAAAATGTCATCATGTTGGTTGTGGATAGGATAAAAAAATATGATCATTTGTGTTCCCTATCACAACCATCTATATCCAGTACAGTAGTTGTTGTGTTTCTAAATATAGTTCAAAAGTTACATAGTACCCTAAAAATCATTGTAAGTAAATGTGATCCTATCTTCACCTATAATTTTTGGACTAGTTTATTTTGAAGTTTGGGTACTTAGTTAGCTCATATCTCAACTTTTCATCCTCAATATTATGGGAAAATATAGGTTTTAAACAAATCCCTATAAAGGTATCTCCATTATTTTGCATTAAATAAATAAGAACATTGGGTCTACTGGTTACCACTAGCATAACAGTGGTACAACACTTCCTTACATACCTATTCTAAAATGTTTCCCTTTGTTTAAATTTGTGTTTATCAACCCCATACATAACTTCATATTTGAAGGTGAAACACAAGGTTTTATCTATTTAGGAGCACACTCAACATCAATAGGAGGTACAAGTTACTTTAAGGGAGACTTTAAAAATAACACAAAATGGAATGAAGTAGAAAGATTATCAACAACATAATGAGATGAATTTTGGTATTGATGATTCGGTATCTATATGATTGCATCTGTATAAGAAAATGTCTTTGAAACACTATAAAAAGGATATCAAAATTTCTTCTAAGTATTATGGCCCCTATTAGATCCTATAAAAAAATGATAGTGTGGCACACAAGCTGGAACTACCCTAATCCAATCACATAGATCTTGTATTTAATGTATATTTCCTAAATAAGGTCATTATATATAGAGTTTCTACCCAAACTAAGTTACATGAATTAGATGAATAAGTTAGATTCATTGTTGAACCTAAGGATATCATTCACACAAGCATAAAAAGGCTACAAAAAAGAGAGATTAAAGAGTATTTGATTAAGTGGAAGATTTTGAATCATGAAGATGAAACATGGAAGGGTGAATCTTTCCTAAATAAGCATCAACATTTGATTCAATGTCGAATGCAATGTTGTTTTTAAGGGGAGGGTAATTATATGCCCTTAACTAATAATGTATCTACAGGTATGTGTGGCTAACTTGTGGCTTGCATAATTTTCATAATATCTTAATGAATTTCACTATGTTCTTAGTATATTCAGCCTATGGAACAACCATGGCTAAGTAGAGCATATTAGGAGGTAGTGGTTAGTATTTTGTCATCATATTTTGAATTCTTCTATCATTACATTATTTTGGAGGTTTCCTTGTTGAAGCAGTTCATTCATAATTATCAATTATTATACTCTTTTGTCAATTATTATTGTGGATTTTATTATTCTACTCTTAATTCTATGATATATTGTTTCATCATTACAAAACATCTATGGAATTTAATTACATAAAGGATAAGTCATATATCCAAGTATTAATATGAAATGCATGTCAAGATTAGATGTTTTCAAGTGTCAAAATCCAAAACATTACATTATAATTTAATGGATTATATTGAGTGCACACACACCTATGTTATAAAACTATGTGTAGTTTGAGACCTCTTCATATTATTTGAATGTAGGAAAAATCTAATCACTCAGTGGGGAGTGGTTGAAGTTTTCCAACCCATCTTTCTACATTATTTTTCAAAGTCAAGTTGATGTCAAAAGTGAATCTAGGGTTTATGGGAAACTATAATCATATTAATTATTTGTGTGTAGGGTTGAGGAGAAATAAATACATATAAATCAAACTTGTGAAATCCATAAGATAGTACCGACAAAGACTAGATAGTACTATTCATCACATATGTCTGAGATTTTTTAGAATTATTTGTAAATATTTTGAGGGTTTATTTAGTAATATGAGAAGTTTCAATCTAATATAAAATATTTATAGTAATTATGTTTTAGGTAGTGAAAAATATAAATCATAATCTAATTTCATCTCTCTCCCTTATATTGTCAATTTAAAATTTAATAAGTGTTATATCAATTTCTCTTTAGCAATCAAAGTTTTTATGGTAAAATATAAATTTAAATAATTTGTCTTATTTAAATTAATTTAATTCTAAAATAATATAAAAAAATTGTTTAATATGAGCATTTTTTTGATCACATCAAACCCTAGGTCTTTCTCCCTAAGGTTTCATATTTCCGTCATAGGGGTTTAGATTTATCCTACATTAGGGTTTCAATTTATTATTTTCTCTTACTTTCACATAATCATAATGGATAATATAATTCATATATATTATTACAAGGGAAATAACAACATTTATTTACATGGTAAATCTGATGATATATATCAAAGTGAACTTACTAAATATCTTAAAATAATACCACATATGATTGATGCATTGTTAGATTCTAATAGAGATGAAAATAAAAATATTGATAAATAACATAAATTTGAGGAACAAAATTCTAAAATTTTAAATGATATTAATCTACTTTTTAGAGTCATAGATTCTAGAATAGGTATTCAAACTATTAATCCTACTTCAACTATTCATATGTCTACACCTATGACTATACAATTAGTTCCCACCTATGGTGTTGAAATAAATCTTAATTTTTCTATGGTTATTTATGTAAAACATATTTTTGTCCCTTTGTAGACACAAATTTAATTTTTAAGTGTTGGAAATTTTTATTCTTGACATCCTTACCCTTGGTTTATTCACCATTTTACTAACTTGTAATCTATAAGATAACCTTCACTATCTTGTAAGCATTGAAAATATAATATAAACATTTATATTTCAAATAAATTCATAAATATTTATCCCACAAGCTCATGTTAGAATAGTCCCAATAATCTTTAGCCTTTTGGGAAAAATTCCCACTAGTTAGATAAGGTTGCACTGTGGCCTTATCCCCAAACATGGTCTTGTACCCTACACTCCAAAAATAATTTTTTTGAATTGAGACATTTCACAAAAACTCTCACATGTTTGGTAAATTAAATTAGCCAAATTAGTCCAAATATTATCCTATGAAATCAAATCATAATTATTCACCCATTAGATCTCTCTAGTAATTATACTGCATGCTGAGCGAAAGAGCACTAATTCTTCCAAAATAAATTCTATAACATTCTAATAGTCATAGGCCAAGTATAATGTAGGTTAATGACATCCATTTTTAAGATTTTCAATCAATATATTAGTTATATTCATCTAGTTTCATAATCATGGATCACACAATCACTCTAGAAGGGAGAATTACATCAGCCTAAGGCAAATTTACTCTATGTAGGTAATGCTCAGTTATGCAGGGCTTCTAAGGCTATCTTAGTTAAAGGTTATCTCAGCTATTCCCCTTACCCATTGTATCCATTTAGATTTTATCTCTATCTTGTTTATTAGGAAATATTTATGGTTTTATCTTTTACAAGTATTTCACATGATGATATAGAACATAATCACATATACCTAAATTAGAAAATTAACACATGGTCAACTAGGACAAAGCTATAGACAACAAATAAGGTTGTAATGTACCCATGCCTACCTCATGTATACTTGTCCCAACAAACTATGAATTACTATTTTCTAATATGACTTTGTTTTCAAGTCATTTCACACATTTTTTAGTTATAGTAAGCTAGCACAATCATAATTTTATCTACTTTAGGGATGTTTGTAGATCCTTAAGCCTTTTTACCAATTTTAGTCAGTTTATGATTTATGTAAGTTATGTACCATACTATAGTTGACTATATTTTCATGACAAATTAGTAAATATAAACATTCTAATTTCAATAGTTTATTTCCATTAATTTAATTCATATTAAATCAAAAGGGATAAACATTATGGTGAACCCCTTATTCTTAGAACATTGCTTTTTGTTTTCTTTGCCTTTTGGGATAGGATTTCTTCCAAAAAAATTTAAATTCTTGAAACTAAAAAAATAACCTTTAACCTTAAATTAAATCTTACACAAAATAATTCAATTTCTTTTACCTTGGATTAAATTCTACACTGAAGAAATTATCTTATCACCTTGGATGATTCTAACACTGAATCTCTTTAATTCGACCTTAGATTGAAATTTTCTTGATTTCTAAAAAATATTTCACTATTGTTTTCCTCTTTATTTTTAATTTACTTTTATTGTTTTAAAAACTATGTTTTGGTAGTTTTCAAACTATTTAGTTACTTTTATAAAAGGTTACATGGTGTTTTTTTAAATACATCATGTCATAAGGGGTTTACTCCAATACTCATAGTAATAGTAGAGCACTAAACATGGAGTTTAGTTTTCACATTCTCATGGTATATCAAAAACACTTAGGGTACCTTGTTTATACCATAGGAATCCTATTTTAGCCATTTTATTTGTGGTACACCTAAGAGGAGTGTATCACCTAAGAAAGTTACTCTCACCGTACCCTCAAGACTAGGGTTACTAGGATACATGCATGGTTATACCTTTTTAGTTAATTCTCTAAAACGTTAGGATAACATTAATCAATAAAAGATCAAATATAATTGAGAGCCTACAAATCATTCAAACCCTTACCTAGATCACCCTCGTGTCTTGATTTTTTCATGTACTATATTCATAGTAATTGGCATTACTTGATTCGTATTGTATTGCATGTATCTAAGGTGTATTAATAGATTAAGTGGTATTTAAATTTCACATACGTAGATTCCTTTGGTTTATTCTACAATGGTAATTCAATGTATTTTTCTAAAAATATTTATATTATTATTTTATGCTCTTGGTCTTCCATAAATGAGGTTCATATTAAAGTTGATAATGAAATTAATGGAGAGGATTGTGATAGTGAAAAATAAAATCATATTAACTCAAATGATTTTAATGGAGTAGATCAAAATCGAGTGAAATATTTATCTAAATTTCATCAAAGTTTTCAAGAGAACCCCAATAAGGTGAATAAGATCATTATTTTTCTTTTAGCAAGAAAAGTTTAGCATCAAACTAAGTTAGCCACATCTATACCACAAGAGTTTCCTTTTCAAGTTCTCAAATCCCCTATTTCTAATGTTACTACTTATATTATTACATCCATTCTTATTTCTACACCTTTAGTTGCATTTATATCACCATCTATTGGTTTGGGAACATCACTTGGTTTCCAAAAATTATCCATGCCTATACCTACTTATGTTACTAAAGCTCCTCCAATTACCTCTTCAAATTCTACTATAGAGCATACCATTCTTGCATTACAAGCTAATTTGGCTCACATTGAGAAATCCATTTCTCATGTTATCCCTTCCATGGATTCTTGTTCTTTGTTACATAACCCTTTAGAACCCAAAATTGTATCTTATGCATTACTAACTGGCATTATGGCTTGTAAGCTTCATTTTTGTGAAGGTAAATGTGATTCTAAACAATATTTATGTGCCTTACATATAGCTTGTCTAGATTATTAAGATAATGATAGAGTGTTGACAAATTTTTTTCCAAAAATTATAAAACAATATGCACTTATATGGTTCTATGATCTTCCTATTAAATCAACAAAGGCTTTAAATACTTTATAAAATCAAAATTTTACACACTTTTATATCATCGTTGATGAAAATTTATCATATGCTCAAATTTCAAAGCTCAAACAAGGGTCTAATGAAATAATCAGTGATTATATTCTAAGGTACAATACTATTCTTTTTAAAAATAAAATTCAAATGGATGATAATGATATTTAAGATATTTTTAAAAAAAGTTTTCTCTCTCCTCTTCAAAAGTCCATTATGTTTGATAAGTTAAAATCCTTTGATGAACCATGCCATATAGTCAAAGATCAATAGATCATGTTGGTTATTTTGAACAAGCTTAAGTATGTTTCAAATGTTAATTCTACTTTAAATTTCAAGTTTTAAAACAAGCCAAATTATAAAAGCAAACCAATTGAAATTAAGAATGAGGAAAAAGTTACAGTTAATGTTATCTCATAACCACATCAAAATATTTAATTAAAAGCTCAACCAAGGAGGAAATTTTCAAATTTTCCATCACCTCCTCATGTTTTTTGAAAAGAACTCCTAAAATGCAATGTGATCACTCTTCCTCTAGTAATGGAGATAGACATGTCTAAACAACAATCTAGAAATTTTGATGATAATATATATTATGATTATCATATATGTATTGAGCATTGTACAAATATATGTTTCAATATTAAGCATAATATTAAATATATCATTGATGATAATATCATTAAGATTGGGACACCTATTAAAGATCCTAATACATAATAAAATGACAATGCAAATCTTACAATATTCATAGATCCTTTTCTAAATCATGAAGCACATATCAAAGATAATTCTAAAGTACATTATGTATATGATGTTCATCCTCCTCCTTCTACATATTGACATCCATTTGATAGCATTATTGGTACAATGACAATCAAACAATCACCATATCCTATGATTGTATTTGATGAAAGTGAAATTATTGATGATGATTTAGATAGATAACACTTTTTATTTAAGCATGTGTTAACAATAAATCCATCCATAGTGTCATGATAGATAATAGATAAAGTGAAAATGTGTGGACCATAACACTCCTTTATTCTCTTGGTTATATAGGACAAGATTTACAATATATTTTTAGAGTTGTCAAACCATTTTATGGTCATACATAGGATATTCTTGGGCATATAGTGACACCTTTACAAGTGCCCCCCCTCATATTTCTTACTCCATTGTTAGCTATACCAAGCACAAGGGTGCTTGATATGCTACTAGGACAATATTGGATGTAAAATATTAGAATAATACCTTCTATAATGCATAAATGTCTCAAATACATTCATAATAATCAAGTAGTGAAAATTAAATGAATCTAATATGAATATCCTTTAGACTAAATGATGTTTACTTCTTCTATATATCAGTTATTTGGTATAATTATTGAGCAACATGGCCATGAAATACTTTATCTAACTATTCAATAGAATTATCTACATAATCTAAATCATAATGCATTTTAATTATCTATTAGTGAGCATGAACATATTATAGAGCATTAAAATATTGAAGAATCTATTTATCCATTTATTTATGAGCATGAAATAGTTATGAATGAGCATATTTGATTTGTTTCATAAAGCGTGGTACATCTTCCTAAGAAAAAATTGGCACATAAAAATAGGGATTCATATCTTAAGGCACAACATGTTATTTAGAGGGCTTCACCTCAAATATAGGTATAGGTTTTTACATCTTCTCTTACACTAAGGATATAGGTTTACATGAGCATATGAGCAATGATTCAAAAATTTATATTATAGCATATGGATCCTATTCAAATTTAGATAAAACTATAGTTGACACTTCCTAATAACAATAAGTCATTCCTTCATATAATGTACTTGGTATATGTATGCTCATCCTCTTGATGAGATCCTTGGTTGGAAATAGCTTCTTATTTCCTCTCAATGCACTAATTGGGTTGATTCTCTTTATTAGTTACTTGCACTTTCCTCGCACATATATTATTTTATTTTTACTTGTTATTTATTGTATCCCTTATCTAAGAATTATTATTTCCCTTGGATTTAATTTTCACTTTTGGCACTTACGCTCTTAATTTTTAAACTGATTCAAATAATCTAAAATGCTTATATCTATAACACTCCACTTATATTTTCATCTCTTACACCTTATGACACTTCAATGATCTCATATTGTTACATTTTACATTATCACATTTTAGCATCTTCCAAATTAATTATCATGTACATTCATATGTTTCTTAATCATTCATGTTACATTAATATGACTCAAAGATACAAAAGCATTAGGGGCACATTGCTTGCCTTTTTTATTATCATACTATGATTTTGCACCTTATTGAGGATTGTTTAAATGCATCCTAATTCCTCCATTTTCAAAACATTGATTATTAGCACCTATTTTAAAATTTGTTTTACCAAACAAATATTATAAAAAATCCTAAATTAAAAAATAAAATATTTTAAATAATTTAAAATTAGGACATAAAGAATTTTTAAATATTATTAACTTACTTATTTTCATATGTTTTTTATTCTATGTTAAGTAAATTACATATTCCATATTTTAATACACAATGCTTCTCATGAGATACTTGAGTGTAATACAGGGCATACTTTCATAATATTTTTAGATGTCGGTCTTCCTTTATTACCTAACATTGTTGCTAAGTTGGGGGCATCTATTCATTCTCCATGAACATTTTAAGATGTTGTATCTATCCACAACCTCTTTCCAATGTTAAGTTACATATAATATAAATGTTTTGTTACTAACTCACACTTTACAAATGTATTATATGAAATATGATACTTGTTAACATTCACATTAATATATATGATGGATCTATACTAGTGTAATTTATTACATGTTTCACTTTATATTCTTATTTTACTACATGATAGGTTATAATTTATTGCTTATTGTGTGTGTGTCCCTTGGCCTTATATGTTCAAATTATTTCTTGTATGGAATCATTATGTTATTTTCTTGTGGCCCTTGGACTTGTATGATATATGACATGTACATATCCCTTATATGTGGCCTCTTGGGCCTTATGAGTGACATGTTATTCAAATTACATGACATTTTATGAAATTATTTATTTGTTTGTTCATTAATTTTTACTATGATGTCATGATTCATAACATGCATTTTATATATTTTATTATGGTGCCATGATTCATGTCATGCATACCTTATATACTTTATTCTTACTCTAGTTACATGGTGCATATAATGCATATAGTACTTTTATACTTCGATGATATATATTTTTAACACATATTTCATATGAAAATTTAATGTTATATTCAATACTATGATGCAATCAGTTTAAAATATTCAAAGTGATACTACATTAGTATATCTTTTATGTATCCTTTATTTTGAGATAAGTGATTTGTAGGCTACATCTCTCATCTCAAAATGGAAGCATCACAATGGGATTTCTTGAAACATTCAAGCCTCATGAAAAAAATGGAATTATGTAAATATAAAATTTTCAAATGGAAATTAATATTATGAAGGCATGTGCACTCATTCCTATATTTGTAAATTATAGGTTTCAAATAGTTTCAAAAGTTATAAGTTGTAAAAATTTAAAAATGTTTAAAAAGTGGAAAAATTCAAAACAAATAAAGTTTCAATAAAAAATTATAGGTTTCAAATAACAGTTCAATATAGTACAAATACATGGGGCATGATATTTAGTCATATTCACATTTATACTATGGAATTTTCAAAATTATTAAGTTTATATATTTAAATTTGCAAAATTTAGAATTAATCTAGATTCATCTAAAGTGGTGTGATTCATCTCAATGTTAAAATTGAGCAACATTAGAGTCTAGTGACACTCAAAATATATAGTTGTAATTTTTTCATATGTAGCAAATAACAGTTTATGGTTTCACCCCTTCAAATATTTTCTAGAGTACTCTATATATTCAAATGAGAGTTAGAACATACAATATTTCTAACTCAAAGCATTCCATGGTTTTCAAATTGAGACTTGATCACTCTCAATTTACCATACTTTAGCACTTCCCCAAATAGCCCAACAAGGGGGCATGCACTTCACCATCTCCAAGTTATAGATAAATTATACTATATACTCTATTTAGGTGTATAATTTCATTTATATATTTTAAGGTTTTTAATTTATGGAGTGTAAATCAGTTCTGATTTAATCTAAAAATGAAGCTATATATATCTAATCTAGCCCAAAATTACTAGTTGTTAATTTAATTATGTTTTAAATGTGATTAATGATAAAATATGCATTGAATAAATTTAAATTAAGATTATGAAACTTTTTGGTTTTAATTTATGAATACCTAAAATTAAAATAGAGATAAAAACTATCAAAAATAATTTCAAATAATAATTGCCCAACTATTGCACCATGTTTAATTAATAAAATGGGTTAAATAAAGCCAATTACAATAAATTACATAAAAAAAACATGACAAGAGAAAGGTAAGAATATAAATCTAAAAATATAACTAAAATAAAACCTAAATCAATTAAAAGTAGATTCAATGGAACAAGTTGAACTCACTAATAAAATCTGGTCATCATGCAAGAAATCTCTTCATCAGTTAAATAAACATGCACTCACATGCATACTAGGCAAGATAGGTGCCCCAACACCTCTAAAAATATAAGTTTGAATAATAATGACACTAAATTTAGTTAAATAAATGTATAAATTTATCCCCTCTTATTGAGGATGAATGGATAAAGATAAAAGCTTAGTTAAGTACACATTCAGTGAAATTGACTCTAACTGACACTTCTAGTTATTTTTTAAGAATTTTTCAAAAAGTGTTTATAATTAAAAATAATAATTAATCTAAGACATAACTAAGTTAAATAACCCTAATAAACTAATAAAATATAAATAAAACTAATTATAACATTAAAAATCAAGTTCTAACATTGGCATCATACTCAACATTCTCCCTTTTGATGTAAAGAAAAAAATACCTATCATCTACTCAAGTATTTAATGAATATTCTTTAGTAATCCATTGGTGAACATATCAAAAAAATTATATTAAATTATCACATAATTAATGAAAAAATGTTTATCATTGACCAATTCACTAATAAAATTATGTTTGAGTTCAATATGTTTGGTTCTAGCATTGAAAACTGGATTCTTGGACAATTGTATTACCCCATTGTTATCCCAAAAAAAATTTATATGTATTGGTTCAGGTTGAACCTATATGAAAATATATAAGAGTGTTTTCAACCATAATACTTGTGTGAAAGCTGATGTAAGGTTTGTATATTTATCTTAAGTAGAGGATAATGTAACTATAGCTTTTTTTTTAAAGACCATGAAACCAACCCACTTCCCAATGTGAAACAATAACCTAAAGCTAACTTCTTGTTGTCAAGATATCCTCCCTAATATTAATATATGTATATAATTAAACATATTTAATTTTTTTGTATAAAATGAATACCATGATTATATTCACCTCTTACATATCTAGAAAACAAATTTACTTCTTACAAATGTTTAAATGACATATTACCCATAAATTTAGAAACTAGTGAAACCCCATAATTGATATTAGGTTTTGTTAGAGTGAGATACATAAAACCTCCCATAATAATTCAAAAATTATTTTCATCATTTGAATAAATTCCATACTCTCTTAGTATCTTTTCTACACTTACAATTGGTGTGCTTATAGGATTAAAATCTTGAAGATTTACTTCTTTAACATGTCTTGGGCATATTTAGCTTGACAAATGAATAATTTCTTTTTATTTTGATGGAATTCCATGCCAATAAGGTGGGTCTTGAGTCTAAGATCAATTATATAAATTTTTTATTTCATATCTTGTTTGAATCTATTTAACATCTCCATAGAGTAACCTGTAAAAATCAAGTCATCTACATAGACACAAACATATAACACATTAGAACTTAATGCTTGTATATAAAAATTTGGTTCATTTTAGATTATTACAAAGTATTGATATAATAAATAGATATAAATTCTTGATTACTAAGCTGTCATATATTTATTTATCTCATATAGATCTTTATTCAACTTATATATGCAAATTGTTTACTTTCTACCTTAAAAACTTGTGGTTGCCCTACATATACTTCTTATTTAATCACTCCATTTAGGGATGTACTTTTGGCATGCATTTGATGTATTATCCATAATTTATGAGTAGATACATAATTAGTTAGTCTTATAGTATATTTAAGTTCCATGGGTGCATAAGTTTCCTTAGAGTTAACCCCATATGTTTATGCAAGTCCTTTTATAATTAGTCTAGTTTTTAGCATGTTAATCATACCATCACTCTTAAATTTGGTATTATAGGCCCACTTGGTTACAATGACATATTTATAAAATGGATAATAATAAATATTTATTTATCATTTCTCTTAATTGAATCCATATCAAATTTCATAGCATCAACCCATTCTATTTATTGACTTGCTTAAGCATAACTTCTAGGTCCACACCTATGACAATGCAAACATAGTATTTTCATCATAAGCAACATCAAAAAAATTAACTTACTAATATTGAAACATTTTAATCCTCATGTTTCACATAAATTTTTATTTATTTATTTAAGAATAAAGTAGTAAAACTTGAAAGGAGGGTGAGGTTAGTATACCCAAGATTTGGTTTACACTCTGTGATCTAGACGGTTGTAGATACTCCTCTTTAGCTTGGGAGGAATGCCCTAAAAATAAGAAATCACTAAAAATATGGTTGATTTGTTATATAGTAGGGTGTATTGATTATAAATTTAGATCCAAAAATCATGAGCTTCTTTGGAGGCTCTCAATCCACACTTTTAAACAATCAAGTTTTGAAAATGAAAGATTAATTGATTGCATAAATAATAGAAGGTACTAAAATCAAATACAATAAGTGATTGATAAATAAATAGATGAATTTTAATAATTATAAAAATAAAAAAAATTATATTAATGCTAAATGAATCATGTGTGGTCCAAAAAATAGGGTGAGGCTCTATAATCAGGCAAAGGATCTAAACTTAGGATTTAGTTGAGGTCTAATGGGTTGAAATAGCTTGTTGTTTATTTATCACATATTGACCATCAGTAGTTAGGGTGACTATAAGTGGTTAGGGTGACTATAAATAGTTAAAAACCATCATCATTTATGGACAAACTATTGGTGGTTAGGGTAACCATCAATGGTTACTATGGGTTTGGTTTAGTTCAAGAAAATGGTTGATGAAGTTATAGAATGGAATTCTAAAAACTAGGTTTGGGGTGGGTTGGTTGAGAAATAGAAATAATGTAACTAATTACTAAAAATAGATACTTAGCTTTTTGATCTAAAGAATATTGGGGTTGTTGGTTGAGAAACTTGTTGATGGAGTTTGGAGTAATTTGGGTAGAACAACAGTGTCTAGTTCTTGATCAATGAGCAATAGTACTTTGGATCTCTATCACACTAGTTGCTAGTTTGTTGAAAGAAGATATACAAAATAAGTTCTGATGCAAGAAGCTATAATAATTTTTAGATGTATATTTATGATTTATTTGATTTTAGATGAAAATTGATGATGGATCCCTTTCACTTCCTTCTCTCTTCTTATAGGAAAAAGAGAGAGGTGAAATAATGAGTTCAAGAAGAGGTTCAATAGTGTGTATAATATTAGCTATATTTTTCATTGATTCACACATGGATCAGGTAAGATAAACATAAAAAATTAAGTGGGAGTTAATCATTTAGGCAGTTGAAACCTAATCATCAATAGTCAAGCCTAATTATTAGCAATTAGGGTGAGCATCAACAATCGAGGGTAAAGGTTAAGTTAGTCAAAGGTTAGCCAATTTGACTTATGTTTACAATTAAAAGGTTGTGAGAAAGTCCCTAGGGGGTCCTGAGGTGGTCTAGTGGTTAGTTTGACATCTAAAACTATTATGTAAAATTTTCTAGTGTCTACATTTTACCCTTTTTTATTATGTAGTTTATATCAACAAGCTACAAAATAAAAATAGATTGTGGGTCAAAGGTTAGGTTACCCTAAGCATAAGAGGATGTGATCCCCCTTAAACCAAGAATTGATGAGGTGAAACAAAATTAGGTGAGGGTTTGATAAGTGGGTAAGTTGGTGATGAAGTGGGTGGTAGGCTAGGTATTGAAGCACAAATATGCACACAAAGTATGACTAAGTGTGATAGCTAAGATCATGAAATGATTGGGTTATAATGGTTAGTAAAAATAAGGTTAGTACTAGAAGGATAAGTAACAAGTGGGCCACATGACCATATATGATAGTTGGGCTACACGTGTAAATGTAAGTCTCCTAGATAAGGTTAGTATTTTCATAGGTATACAAAGTAGGAAGTGCTCCTATGAAGACACAAATTTGGTAGTTGTGAACAAGGTAATTCAAGTTTAAAATTTTCAACATGGCAATGTAGTTGGTGTGGTCAAAAGGACCAAGGAAAGGCCATCACAAAAACATGTGATGGTTAGGCCAAAATGGCTAGTGGCAAGGTTAAAATCATTATTGGTCAAGGTTGGTGGAGAAGGGAGTCTCCACTGGTGGGTGGTTGGATTAGGTTTAGGTGAAAATATTTGTTTTAAAATGTATGGTTGGGAGGAAAAACAAATTTGGGGTTGATCTTCAGTGATCACTCTAATCATCAATGGTCACATGCCATCCCTAAAAGGGTGAAGATTAAAAACCATCAGGGGTTCTATTTGTTCATTTGAGCATATTGACCTTCAACAACTAGCTCTTAGAATTTTGTGAGAAAATAGTGATGGTGTCTCTAGTGATTGATCAAGTGAGTGAGGTGGATTGAATTAACCAAGCATTACTGGAGGTTTGACCTGATCAGGATATAGAGGGGATGAGGGAAAGCATAGGGTCAAATGGTGGTTCCTAGGGTTCCTCCTCAATGGAAGTAAAGGAATGAGGTAGGAAATGTTGTTGAATTGACAGATTAGTTTCAATTTTAGCAAATGAAAGTTTATTTGAATTTGGTTGTTTATTGTTTGTGTGGGTGGGTTTGACCTAGGGCTAGGGTTGTGGAAGTTGTTCCTATTTTTAGAGTTGAAATGGTAGGTTAGATGCAAATTTAAATGGGTATGGTAGATAGGGGAGGGTAGAGGTAGTTGTAGGTAGGTTTTTTTAATCTATTGTGAGGTTTGGTAGGTGTTTTCTAGGGGGTAGGGTTTAGGTTTGATCATCATTGATCACTACATAGTAACTATCAATGATCATTTTTGGATATCATTAATCATTATCAACCCTCAGTGGTTAATAGGTAACCATCGATAGGTCATTATGTGGTGACCATCGATGGTTAGTCTCTTAACCATCAGTAGTTGACTATATAAATAGTTAACCATTGGTGGTTGATGAAAGGTGGATATATTTTAAAAGTTTTGGTAAATGGTTAAGGTTAAGGTTTATGTTATGAATAACTAAGGTCAAGGGTAATGTTGTAGGTTGATAGGTAATTGTCAAAGGTTGTTTGGTTAATTTTTTAGTGAATAGTGGATAGTTTAAGAGGGTTATAGCTAGTGGTCAAGGTAAAAAAATAGGGTAGTGGTTGTGATAAAGGGTTAAGTAAATGTGACAAGGTAGAATAACTAAATTCATAGGTAAGTATTTATCATGGGTTTGACTAGGTGTAAATGGTTTAGTCTTATGGTAAGTAGGTTAAAATAGGAGGTAGAGGTAATAGATAGAGTTCGTAGGAAAACTATGTCAGACTAGTTGATCTAAGTCACTAGTTTTGAACCTTGCAAGAATGAGAGCACATATAGATGAAAGATTAGGTGCCCTAGATTTTTGATGAGATTTAGAGAGGCATGACCAACACTAACTAGGAGCACATGGAGGATGTGGGCCTTGAAAATATGAGGTACTATTATCATGTACCTTGCGATGTGATTATGTTAGTGGTGCTCATCAAGAGATGAGATCCTACCACTAATACCTTTTTACTTTTGATAGGTGAGATGACCATCCTACCTAAGGATATTCATATGATCATGTGGCTACCGATACGGGGTGAGCCAATTATCAGGTACCCCTAAAACAACAAACATGCTCTGGTACCAATTGATGGGGAATCCAAAAACAAACACAGTTGTTCTGATCCCAATTGTTAGGATCTTGCTCCTCAGAAAGAGCACAATATGATTACCAAACTTAAGCAATTAAACATGCAGAAATATACCAAAAATACAAGTAACTAGAATTCACCAATAGCACAGAATATGAGAGACAATATACACTCTTATATATTAATACTTGTATAGAAAAGAATACAATAAAGAGCTACCACACTCTTCCACCTTACAGAGGCTTCCCACACCTCAAGTGTACAATAATTCTTCTTCAAAACACTCTCCTACCAAAAAATGGTCCCAACACACAACTCGCACATAAAATTGGTGTTTACCTCTCCAACCAGTCAGTAATAACCCTGCTAGTACACCAAGCACTCTATAGTACTTCAAGTTGATCTCCCATGAACCTGCAACCTAAAATTCAATAGACCATACTCATAATGGAAGGATCTTCCTTGCCTTCCTTTCTAGCTCATAATGGAACTAGGAGGAACACACACTTTGTTCTCTTCACTAACACACTTTACAATACATGCCAATGGGTCTATAAATAGATCACAGACTTAAACAATAACTTAGACTTCTATTTTACTAATAATAGACACGCAGCTCAAGACTCAAAATAGCCTTTACATGTAAACACTCTATTTACTAAACTAATTGTTCATGCAATGAACAGTTTTGGAACACACAGGCGACTGACGCTGGTCCCTACTTGCCTGGTACTATCGACGTTGGCTGACTTTCTGCCATTGCCGGTTGCCTTGTGCACTGATCATGACTGACCTCGGTCATGCTGTCGACACCGGTGCTTTTGGGTCTTCAGCAACCTCCTTTTCTTTGTCTACAACAAGTTGAAGCTTTTAGCTCCACAACCTAACAATCTCCCACTTGGAGATAAATAGCTGCAACTGTACTTGTACCTGTACACCGTCTAGTTAGTTCCCTTGGCTCTATATCCCTCTTCAAGGTCACCCCTGAAGACTACCCACCACAAAACCTATAGTGCAAAACTTGTCATCCAAATTACCTGCCACATCCGCATCTACAAACCATGTAGAAAATAAATTGACCCTGCATAGCATGTGCACCTACTATTGGTCCCTCTAAGAATCCATTGAACTTCCCTCTAATGCTTCTTTCCCGGATTGGCTCCTAATTTTTTGACAACTCCCACTGCTTGGGAAAACTCAAGTTTAGTACATACCATGCACTTAACCTCATTATGTGAATCAAGACACCTGTTCTATGAACTGTCCAACCATCGACATGCTAACTGGTCTCACACAATCATCCTGAAACAAAGTCAACATATGACCTTCCATGTCCCTAGAACACACTCATGCCAAAGAATCTTGCTGCTCCCAGATTCTCCATGACATCCCTCTAAACTAGCTTTACCTTTAGTTCAACAAAATCCTGTATATGTAACCCTACAACAAGCACATCATACAGTAATAGGATAATGTAGCTAATATTATCCAACTTGGTAAAGAGAAAACATAATGATCAAACCTTCATTGCCCTGTAGCTTATACAAGACCATATACCCTGATCTTCCATCTCACGTATCCATTTCCGCTCTTCTTCATCCTGAACATCCATTCGTCTCTCAGTGCTTTCTTTCAGCTAGCAACTCTACCAACAAATCCCTATTTGGTTCTTCTCTAAGGAATCACATCCTCATGCATGCCAAGCTCCCACTGTTTCCTGGATCTACTTATTTTGCTTCTTTAACAACTTCTTGGTTCTTTAACATCAATGAGCAACAAGTAGTGTAAAGAAGGGAAATGATGAATTTGAGGCTTACCTACCCTTTAAGTCCTTCATATGGACACTTGAGACTCCTTGACATCTTGTTGTCCACCCAAAATTTGTCTCAGTGACCGATGCCAGTCACATTCCAGTCTGCACCTGACCGATGTCAGTTTCCTACGACTGCCTCATCGCTGACATCGATTCTCCCATGACCGATGCCGATGTATATCTGCCCTGAATCATCGACATTGGGCTACACATAGCTGATGTCGGTCCCTATCTGGATGCCAATGCCAGTTTTCCTATTGACGTCGGTCTCTATGTTTTGCTTCTAAGAACTGACTTCTACTCGCGAGCTCCTTTTGGATCAAACCCTTGTCCAAATCACTCTTGCTCTGCTTAGAATTCCTCAGCCCCTATGACTGATACCTATCCGTCATCTTCTCCTTGAAAACCAAGGCTTTCCTACTCTTGTCATGAACATCAGATTCCTCAAGAAACGTTACCTTCTTCTTCTGCATACAAAAATATTGATCTATGCTCTTTGAATCCAAAAGCATACCCTTTGACTCAAGAACATGCATCTCCTTCTTACTCATGTGACCAAGCTTACAAAGCCACGTCTTCATAATAAAAGAAGAATCAGTAATATAAGCAAGTAGATAAAGAGTACCTGCTTTCTTACCACCCATTAATTCAAGTGCATCTACTGTGAGAGTTCTTGTGCATCTCTCATCACCCAACTTTCCTGAAGCAATTAGCCACATCTCCAAGACTGGGACCTGCATGACCTCCTTTAACACCCATGTGTTACCTGTTTGCAATTTCAGCTTCACTTTCCCTTTGCCAACCATCTGAAAAGGCTTTCCTTCCCCTAAACAAATTTCTTCAAAGTCTCCCTGGACATACTCATGAAAAAATACCCTATTTGGGGATGCATGAAAAGAGGCATCAGAATCTAAAACCCAAGATTCTACTTTATCTAAAGAACATACCAGAGCATCCTGTGCAACGAACTCTACAACATCTACTTCTTCTTCATGTCCTTCATGCTGATCTACTACCAACCAACAATCTTCTTTTCTCTGCTCTTTCTTTCCACATTTCCAATAGGTTATTCTACCATACCTAAACTTGGACCTCCTGCTATTAAACTTCTCCATTCTTAGCTTACTATCGTCTGCCATTGCTCTACTCCCACTCAAACAGAAATCCCTGTGAGTAACCTATAATCAACACACACTAACCAGATCTAATCCAACCTGTTAGTATCCCAACTAAAAGCTCTAATACCACTTGTTGGTATCAAGCTCTGAACCTACAACCAAGGCTCTGATACCACTTGTCAGGTACCCCTAGAACAACAAACATGCTCTGGTTCCAATTGATGGGGAATCCAAGAACAAACACAACTGTTCAGATCCCACTTGTTAGGATCTTGCTCCTCAGAAAGATCACAATATGATTACCAAACTTAAGCAATTAAACATGCAGAAATATACCAGAAATACAAGTAACTAGATTTCACCAATAGCACAAAATATGAGAGACAATATACACTCTTATATATTAATACTTGTACAAAAAAGAATACAATAAAGAGCCACCACACTCTTCCACCTTACAGAGGCTTCCCACACCTCAAGTGTATAGTAATTCTTCTTCAAAACACTCTCCTACCAAAAAATGGTCCCAACACACAACTCACACATAGAATTGGTGTTCACCTCTCCAACCAGTCAGTAATAACCCTGCTAGTACACCAAACACTCTATAGTACTTCAAGTTGATCTCCCATGAACCTACAACCTACAACTCAATAGACCATACTCACAATGAAAGGATCTTCCTTGCCTTCCTTTCTAGCTCATAATGGAACTAGGAGGAACACACACTTTGTTCTCTTCACTAGCACACTTTACAATACATGCCAATGGGTCTATAAATAGATCCCAGACTTAAACAATAACTTAGAATTCTATTTTACTAATAATAGACACGTAGCTCAAGACTCAAAATATCCTTTACATGCAAACACTCCGTTCACTAAACTAACTGTTCGTGCAACGAACAGTTCTGGAACACATAGGTGACCGATGCTGGTCCTTGCTTGCCTGGTACTGCCAACATCGGTTGACTTTCTGCCATCGCCAGTTGCCTTCTACACTGATCATGACTGACATCGATCATGCTACTGACACTGGTGCTTCTGGGTCTTCATCAACCTCCTTTTCTTTGTCTGCAACAAGTTGAAGCTTTTAGCTCCATAACCTAACACCAATATATCACATAGAGAGGGATGAGTGGGATAAGTAGATAGAGCTATTATATGTAGAGGACCTCAATTTTATGAGGTGTTACTCAATAGGATTCCATCACAAACCATTATATTAGAGAGATAAGGATGTGAGGAGGATTTTGACTATGATGATGATAACAGTTACATGCTATGCATTACCAAATTCTAGTAGTGGGAGGTTCACTTATTTTTATGGGTACTCATGGAGATGTGGTTAGTCACATAGTGTTTTTTTGGGTACTTGTGCTATTGGTTCAAATTTATCAATATTTGTGGGTATTTTATCCCATAGGAGATATAGGATCAGTGTTAGGTGTGTCCTTCATTACTGATCCTATGAGCACATCCAAGTACTGAGACCTATGGGACTATCATGGGAGGGTTTCACACAAATGGATTTTAGGGTTGGATATATATGAGGTGTAGACATGATTATTACCTTTCAAGACCTAGAGGAGGGTCACATGATATCAATTGGTATAAGAGCCAACTAGTTGCTTTAGTTATGGAAGATATGATTTGGAGACAATATGTTAGGTTTCTAAGCTAGACACATTATAATAGGCATACTCTATCTCTTTATAGATACAAATGAATCTATGGTAAATGATACCATGAGATAGAGTTGATTCTATTTGAAAAGGTATGAAGGTAGTTCAGCCTCATGCAATAATACCCAGGGCATCCTTGAGATATAAGAGGGAGGATGTAGAGTTTCCACTACCCACTCCATAGCCCATGCATGATTTCATTGACCATGAGGAGTTACTTGTGAGGATAGATATGGATGATGTAGGTGTTAAATTTGGATATCATACATGGTACCAAACACACTATGCCATGGCTAACTTTGGAGGTGATGATGGTGGTCAGTAGGAAATGGATGTTGATGCAGGGGGAGATAGTTAGCAAGATCAAATGTAGGGGTTGTCCTAGATGTATAGGTAGTGACCAATAAGAGGGACTAGGTATGAGAAGATATATCCATATCTTAAGCATCCTTGGTAGTAGCACATGCATCCTTGGTAGTAGCATAGGGTCAGGTGGCCACTCTAATAAGAGAGAGAGATCAGGCTAGGTCTTAGCTAGCCCTAGTGATGCAGGAGAGAGATTATCTCTGATAGGAAAGAGGTGGAGTACCAATAGCTATGGGACCAATAAAGACTATCTAGATGCATAGATATGTAGTTATTATGGAGGAGCTATAGTATTATGAGGCCTTCATCTTTAGGTGTTTACCAGATGAGCCTTGATGGGGTGAATATAGGACTAGAATTGTAGGAGGTGATAGTATGGCAACACTAGGTTAGTAGGTTACATTTGCAAGTAGATAGGTAGGTGCAAGAGCATAGGCTTTAGGGGGTAGTGGTACCTCAATATCATACATTGATTATGATACATTTATATTTTTGACATTCCATATGATTTTGATATCGGCCTATGAGCTGATATAGAAAGATGTATATTTTTGAGAGATATGTATATTTTTTATACACGATGATGATTATTTATGAGATATAGATGTGAAATTTACTTATGGTTTATGGTTCATGGTTATGAAATTTATGCTACTTATTTATGATATTATGTTGATATGATTATTCTCATGATGACGTTTATGTGGACTCACCTAACTAGGCATGTGATGATATGTCTCTTTAATTTATGTTCATGATGATTCTTGATATGGATTGATGTTATTGATATGATTGTGATGTGATGGTTATGGATGACTATGATGATCCTGATATGATTATGTGATGCTAATGTGATTTTATTGATGATTAGGATGATGGTTATGACATTATGATTATGGTATTTGATGATGATGTTTATGGGTGTGATCATTTAATTTCATGTTTGAGATGGCCATGTTTATGATATTGATATGATTATGGTTATGGCTATTGGTTATGCTTAGGTGGGCAAGGTTATGATGTGATTATTGTTATGGTTATGTATTATGGATCATATTTATATGGATGTGATTAATGGTAAGATGATGATGATGTTTATGATATGGTTATGATTATGGTTTTCATGATGAAATTTAATGAATATATGCTTCCTCATTTATATTTAGACATGTGGTGGATATGGTATATGTGATTATGAGCGTGTGATGGTGATAGTTGATTTGTTTATGGAGGTGGTGATTATGATAATGATGTATATTTTTATTTATGCTGTGATGATGATATTATGTGATGTGGTTATGATTATGGTCATTTTATTTAGATTAAGGTGAATCACATAAAGTAAGTTAAATAAAAAAACTAGATGTGAGAAAGAGAACACAATCAAGAGACAAACATCTAAGTGAATGTATCAACCAGTATGAGAGAATAAGGAGGTATGATGCTTCTTCTTTGGCAAGGACTAAAATAAATTAAAGTTTGGTCTACTTAAGGAACATAGTCCCTTTGAATGATTTGCATTAGCATTTATTAGTTTGTTAAAAAAATGTGTCTTGATCACATAATGTCAAGTAAGCTTTAAATCCCTTGATTATAGTGTATAAAGGGGATATGAATGAAGGTGGGAGATTCTTGTGAGATTAGCATGCCTCTTGTGGAAGTTATCAAAGAGTTAATATAAACACGTTCATGTCATATAAGGTGTAGATTGATCAATGCGGGAAGTCTACTTATGAGATCTGATTGTGGCTTTCAAAAATATGTTTCTTTTTATTTATGTTTGATAATGGGTCTTTTGCTATTTATTTTGTTATTGTTTGGGAAGGTTGGGGAAGCTGATAAATGTGGGAAACTTCCAAGAAATGTTTATGCTTTGACAAATTCTCGACTCATCCATCCTTCAAGGGAGTGGTCTAAGTTTTGTGTGCTTTATTTAAGGCTTTTGATAGTTATCCTTAAAGGGAGAAGTCTACCTTATATTGAGTAATTTTGATATGTTTTTAGTAGTTTTCCTTCAAGGGAGTAGTTTTTGGATGCTAGGAATGACCCACAATTGTTATTGCTTATGATGTTGTTATTTCTTTTAATTTTTTATTGACATAGAATTTATTATATAGGCTTAAAAGTTATCCTTTTGTGAAGGGAAAACTAAAATCACAACAAGGTTGATTAGATATAAAAGAGGTTTAGGTGACAATGACCATGGGAAATTCATCCTATAAAAGGGGTGGAAAATACCATGAGAATCATGCCATGGGTATAACCTTGGTACCCATTATTCAAGATTAGGATATAATTATGATGGATAATCACATGATTCCGATTTAATCAATTGTCCTTAAAATAAGGAGATGAATATGGTTTGAAAACAATGGATAATCTTAAGTTAGACAAAAGGTGACTTTGATCCTATTTTAACAAAAGAAAGGATGCAAATACAAAGCATTGAGGGGCTCAAGTTTTAGGTTCCCTTTAAGAGAGGATAATTGGTAAGTTCCTAATCTATACTTATGAATTATGATATAAGGTCTAAGAAAATTGAAAGTAAACTTGCCTCGCTTGCTTTTCTCTATATTGGTGACATGTTGATTTTCATTTAGGATGAGGTCTCCAATATTGAATTCTCACACTTTAAGCTATTTGTTATAATCATGCTTGATGCACTCTTGATAGACACAAAGATGAGTGAGTGCTACTAAATGATGATCTTCAAGTAGCTCAAGTTGGGCTAAATGTTTTTGATGATAATCACTCTTAGAGATGAGATCTTTCAATTATATACAAAGAGAGGGAATTTGGACTTCCAAAGGCAAGATAGCCTATACTCCAAAAACCAGAGAGAAAGGGGTGGCACCCATAGGGGTTCGAATGCTAGTATGATATGCCCATAAGGTGAAGGGGATGTGTAAATGCTAATCTTAATTAGATGCATTAACCATTTTAGTTAGCATGTTATTAAAATTTTTGTTAGAGGCTTCCACTTGTCCATTAACTTTTGGATGATAGGGTGATGAGAAACTTAACTTGATACTAAATTCATCACAAAGACCTTGGACTTGTTTGTTTTAAAAAGATTTACCATTATTGGTGATAATTTTATGTGGAACACCAAAATAGCATATGATGTTATGGTTGATGAAGTCGATGATCTTTTTAGCCTTGGTTAAAATGAGAGGGGTAGCCTCTACCTACTTGGTGAAATACTTTATTGTAGTGATGATAGAATGATGTTGCTATGAATAATGAGGGTTAATTTATCCAATGAGATCCAGACCCCATTGTGAGAAGGGACATAAATATTTGGATACTTAAAGACTATGGCTAGGTACATGATGTAAATTGGCATGTTGTTGAAATTTGATGTACTTTTTCAAATAATCACATCAATATTGGTTAAGGTTAGGGCATTAATATCCAAGGACAAGGATGTATTTAGTGATGGTTAGGCTACTAAAGTGTCCCCCATATATCCCATCATTTGTTTCCCTAATAGCATGGGAGGTTTCATGACTACAGAGGCAATGGAAGAGAATACCATTAAATCCAAATTTATAAAGAATTCCCCACAGTATAGTATAATGTGAGGTGATCTAGATAAAGGATCTTCAAGCATTCTTGGAAAGACCAAAAGGAATGATGAAAAGGTTGAGGAAAAGGTTTGCTAATACCTAAGGTTAGGTTGGGTCTCCTCTACATTAAATATGGTGGGGGAGTCTAATTTGACATAAGAGGGTTGGGTAAGTCAATGGATAATGATATATAGATTATAGTCAGAGGGTGTAAATAGGATCTGAGAAGTGAGGGAAGCCATTGCATTGACAAACTTATTCGTATATCATGGAGTGGTTTGGATATGGTAGTGTTCAAAGGATGCCAAGAGTATATCAATGAGTTGTTTGTACTATTGCAAGACATCATTCTTACATTGGTAAGAGTTGTTTATTTTATTGAGAAAAATATGAAAGTTATCAAAAATATTTATTTATTTAACTCTCAAGGCTAATGTAGTTTGGAGGCCTATCACTAGGGCTTCACACTCAACCATATTATTGGTAAATTCAAAATATAACTTGAAGGATAAAGGAAGAGGCTCACCATGAATAGGGATAAGGATGATTTTATCTCCACCATCATGTTGACACTTTGATCCATCAAAAAACATGGTCACTTGATAGGTAAAGTCTACCTAAGAGAGGGTTACAATGGACTCATCTAGAAACTCAAGAGGAGGAGGTCAGTTGTCTACTAATGGTGCTTTGTCCCATTTGTTGGTAATGAATTTCCATTTAATGGAATTCTAATAAAGAAACTCAAGGTCAAACATAGTTATAATCATGAACCACTTGGCCATACACTAGTTTTGGTATGGCTTGGAGTGTATATACTTGAGTGGGCCAGTGTTGGTGATGACATAGTTCTTATGGTTGAGGAGGTAATGGTGAAGTTTGGTGTCCATGAATACTAAATCTAGACAAAGTTTCTCATTATAGGTGTACCAAGTCTCATACTCTACAAACATGTGGCTAATATAATAGATAGCTTGCTCTTTATGTTGCTAATCTCAATTGGCTAGCATTGCCCCTAAGGAGTGGTCAGTGGTGGAAATATAGAGGTAAAAAGTTTGATCTTACTTGGGAGGAATGAGGATAGGTAGATATAGAAGGTATTTTTTAATGGATTCAAAATCCTTCTGACAATCATCATTTCACTTGAAAGATACATCCTTATTTAGAAGGTGGTGAAAAGGTTGGCATTAGTCCAGGAGTTGAGAGATAAAATGATGAATGGATTGGAGCTTACCCTATAATATAAAAATTTTCTTGAGGTGGTTAAGAGGAGGAATATCAAGGATTGATTTTATTTTGTCCACATTAACTTTGATTCCCTGAGAAGAGATAATAAAGCCAAGGAGATTTCCTGATAAGAACCCAAAAATACACTTCTTGGGATTAATGCAAACATGGTGATGAATGAGTCACTCAAAGATAATCTTAAGAATGCCCAAATGATCTTTATGAAATTTTGATTTCCCAAGAAGGTCATTGACATAGTCTTCGATAATTTTATGAATAAGGTTATGGAAGATGTAGGTCATAGAAAGTTTATAAGCTATGCTAGCATTATTTAGTCCAAAAGACATGAACTATAGTAAAAATTTCCCCATGGGGTGATAAAGGTGGTTTTTTGTTGATCTATAGGGGCAATTAGGATTTGATTATAATTTGAGAATTCATTCATAAGAGATAACATCTCATAGCTGGTTGTAAGATCAACAAGACGGTCAATGCTTGGCAAAGGAAAGTCATATTTTAGGCAATAAAGGTTAATGTCATGAAATTCCACACAAATGTGAAGTCCCATTGTGGCTTTGGTGATAGGTATAACATTTGAGACCCATTGGGGATAGTTAATGGTTTGAATGAAATTGATAGATACAATATATTGAAGCTCTTCTTTGATGTGAAGGGCTATGCGAGAATGCATTCATCAAAGTTTTTTCCTAATGGGCTTAACATCACATTTGTTGACTATGTTGTTGGTAGTGATGGAGGGGTCAATTCCTAGCATGTGGCTATAAAACCAAGAAAATTTTATATTATTATCTTGTAAGGAGGGGAAGTCCTGAAGTTCCTTAGAATTTAGAGATTGGCCAATTTTGACAATGCATGGGTTATCCAAAGCACCTAAGTTGATATCCATTATGGATTATTTCAACATGGTTGAAGTCTTAGGAGGAAGAGATTTGTGGATAGAGGAGTCTTCTACACTAAGATAGGTGAGAATGGAATCATCATCCTAACATCGAGCAATATGAATGAATGGTAGGAGAGTCATCTCCTATCATCTCAGGGTGGGTCAAAGGAATGGATTTAGTTACCCCATCCTTTTGATAAGTTAGGGGTCTAAGGCTGATCATTTTGATGAAAAAAAAGTTAGGGGGGATGATGTCAGAACCCTTTGTTATCAATGGTGGAATGGATGGTGAGGATGGTATTTCCTTATCAATGATGGTAATGGGAGGTGGGTTGGTTTGTTGTTTAGGTGGCATGAAACCTAGGCCATGTTTTTCATGAGGTTTTTGGGTTTTGATTAGAATTAACTTATGCAGCCCATGTTCATACTAGCCTAGAACAAATCCCTTCCAAACACAACTATAAAGGTATGTCTGGGAAAACTCTAGTTTATCTAGATAGGAGAAACTAGAGGAAAATGGTCAAGGTGAAGAAAAGGTGGTGGAAGTGTCAAGGGGTTTATTAAGTCCCCCATAGATGAAATTGGTTTTACAAGTTAAGGTTCCAAAAGGAATAATGATTCTAATGGTGGGGTCATATCAAGGTTGGTGGTCAAGTTTACCATACTTTTGGGGAGTAATAAAAGTGTCAAGGGTCAGAAGGTGATATTCCCCAAGAGAAAGACATTAGAATGTTGATTCCAAGGGGTTTATTATGGGGATTTGGGTGGAAGGAATAGATGAACTGGTGGAGGATTCATTGGTAGAAGAGGATGGGGATTCATTTTTTACTAATGAAGCTTTTTTGGATGTGGGAAGGAAAATGTCATTGGGTTAGTATGTCATGTTTCATGATGTAAAAGGACTTAAGTTAGTTTTTATGGTAATAACTTGAACTTTTTGTTCAAATTTTATGCATCAACATAGGGTAGATGGCACACAACCCATAGAATGGTTCTAGGGGCATCCCAGTAAAAAAATTATTTTAACTCTCTTTCTACTACATATAAGAGCTCATGAAACATGTGGGGTTCTAGGCAAATATGAAGGACAATAGTTCCTAAAGTCATGGCAATGATATTGTTGAATTATCAAAGCACCATAGAGATTTCCCACATAATATTCTCAAGTAATTTAAGTTAGTTGTATGTGTGGAAAGATATAATGTTGATTCTATCTCCCCCATCAATCATAACCCTCTTTATGTGGGTTTGGTTGTTGCATGCAGTAATGAAGAGGGGAGGATATGGGTCATCTGGATGGATGGATGGAGAGTATTTTTGAATCCTTGAAGGTAACAAGGATGGAAATTTGAATAGCTCTTACAAAGGCTGCTAAAGGTTGTGGGTCTTCTATTTAGACCTCTATGGATTGCAAAACCTATATCATTACTTGGAAGTGATGTGGCGAGGTAGTGATCAGTTCATACAAACTCATCTTCACTAGTTTTTGGTGAAGCTATTTCAAAATTACTCATTAGATTGATTTAAAATGATTAGATTGAGAAGGTCCCAATATGAACACTTTGGGTTTGGTTGAAGGTAAAGGTGCTTAGTATTGTCTAGGTGATTAGGTTGTGGAAGAGGGATATGTCCATGTAATGGACACTTTTGCCTTTTCCTTATCCTTTGGTTAGGCTTGTGATCATGTGACTACATGGACTATATGGATTGGGGGAGGAGTTAGGATAGAGGATTGTTTTAGTTTGACCTCCCTCTAAGGTGAGATTAGGAAAATAGGTAAGCATTAGGTGTCTAGTTTTATTTCTTGGATCAGTGGTGGGCTCATGGAAGGCTTGTCTGATAATAAGTCATCCTCATGATATAGTCAATGGATCAAGACTCAAAGATCCTTACAATTTCTTATGTCATGCCTAGGTGTTATATGATATGAGCACATAGGAGATCATTATTACAAGATCATTTTGGACTAAGTAGGTAAAATGGTTTGATAGGTGGTAAATTCAAGCAAGACGACTTCACTAACCTTGTAAAAATGGTTAAATAAGACTTGATCAAAGGTGGCAGAGGTATAGGGGTCTTGGTTTTGATAGGTAGGCTAGGAGAGTTTTTAGATGTAGGTTTGGTGATAGAGGTTTTAGGTAAAGGATCATTCATGGTAGATGGTTTTGGTTTTGGTGGAGAGGTTGATATCTTGGGTGTGGAAGGTTTTGAGGTGGATGTTCAAGAGGTAAGTAGTTTGTTTATAGATGATTGGGAGATAGGAGGTTTGGTTCTGGGTGGTTTGGTGAAAAAGGTGTGGATGAAAGTAGGAGTGATGACATAATAGAAAGTCATGGTTGGGTTTCTATTGGTATGGTTGATTTCATAATTAAGGTAGAGGGATTAGGTCCCAAAATAGAGGGCAAAGTAGAGAGGGGAGGTAAGGTTTTAGTTTTTGGGATTCTAGGTGGTTTTACCTTCTTTGTTGGCTTAGTTTGGGGTTTGTTTGATAGGTTTTAGTTAGATTAAATTCAACCTTACTAATGGGTTAGTAATGTTATGATTAGGAAATATGCCAAGGTTCTTGGTGTGTTTGGTTAGAATGGTAGAAGGTGATTTTGTTACTTTAGGTGAGTTCAGTTCTGATGGTGTTACTATAGTTTGGTGGGTAGAGGTGTCTAATGGTTGAGTTGTGATGATAGTGGATTTGATAGTGGAAAGGGTAGTTTATTATAATAAAGAAGGATCCTACTTGGTTATATAAGGGAGCCCAATATGTTTCCAAAAGGTGGCCTGATTTAAGTTAGGATCAGATATTCTAAGTTTTTAACCAATATGGAGAAAGGTTTATAGATAGGTATAAGTCCCCCAGTAGGGGATTCAAAGGATAGGCCCAAGGGTTGAGGGGGAAGAATGAATACCTCATATTTTACCTTATCAAAAGTTTCTAATATCTAGGAAGGTAATTTCTTGGTGGGAAGTGTAGGCAAAGTGATTTCTTCCTTAGGAATGATTTATAAAGGAAGAGTGGATTGTTGCATGATTGAGAAAAAAGGTATAATGATAATGATTCCTCCTCTAATTTGCATATCAAAGGAGATTTCAATGACTCCACTACCTCAATAAGTGGAGTAGGAGAAGAGTTTATTGGGTTAATGATTCCCTCAGTAATGAGTTCACCAATAACCATATTGATAGTATGATCCTTATGCGTATGAGAGGATTTTGCTTTGTTTTTGTTGTTGGTGTAAGGAGCATGGTTGTCTAAAGATGTCAAGTGATTGGTTCAAGGGCGGGGTTATCCAATACAAGTCCTCCCTTGTCAATGATATTTTGGACAACTTTATTGAAGGTATTAAACCTACTAACATCATGTCCAATTATTCAATGGAAGGAGAATAATTTGTTCTCCTTATACTAGCCATGTACTAGATGAGAAGAATCAAATTATTGTGGTGATTTGATTAGAGGGAGTTGTATGATATCAGGTTTTAAAAATTTATCCAAGATTAAATCATATGACTCCCTAAGTGGAGTAAATTGATTTTGGGTGTTTTGGTTTTGATTCTTGGTGTTTTGATTGGAGGAATTGGAAGAGTTAGGCTGGTTAACTATGGGTGGAGGAGTAGTTTTAAGGACAACTACATTCATGGTTCCTTTGTGTTTATTATTAGTGTTGGTTTGATTTTTGGGTTTAGAGGAGGAAACCTCATTTAATTTGAAGGTAGATTTTTTGTTTCTCAACTTTAGTTTTCCCTCATTGATGGCTCTATTTTCTAGTTTTCATGCCATGGTGAAAGCCTTGTCATAGGTCTTGAAGCTCTAAACCCATAAGGTAGAATAAATGTGTTTGGCACAAGTCTAAGAAAATATCACAATCAGTTTGAGTTGGGGCAAAGAGAAAAAGAGTTGATTTATCAAGCTTATCCAATGGGATACGAAGTCCTCTATGGACTCATCATCAAATTGTCAAATGGAGTAGAGATTAGTGATAGAAACCTTCTTAGAAATGTTTATAGAAAAGTAATTCAAAAAAGTTTGAGTGAGTTGGGTGAAAGAAAAGAAAGAGTGCTTTGTTATAGAATTGTACCAATCTAGTTTTGGACCAGATAGAGACATGGGGAAGGTATGGAGAAGGAGATCATCGTCATAGGCAATCAAATAACATGAGTGCCTAAATGCTCTTAGGGTTGTTGAGGGTTTTCCTTACTTTAAAATTTAGAAAATTTGGTAAGTTCACACTGAGAAGGATAGGGTTGGATGAGGATGGAAGGGTGAATTGGTTCATTATATATTTGGTCATATGAAAAAATATTATCAGCTCTAGAAATAGATGAACCCAAAGTAGTCATTTTATCCATTAACATTTTGACAAGGTTGATTTATGGTTGTGTACCCCTATAGTTGTAAGTTATATTATGTTGGGTTTGGGTAGGTGAAACATATGTATATTTGGTGGGGGTTTGAGATGCTACCACATATTGGTATATGGATATGGTTGGTTGGGATGATGTCACATATGAATATGTGGAGATAGGTGGTTAGGTAGAAGGTAGAGGTACATACCCTTATGGGTTAAGGATATAGCATAGGTTTTGTTCAATGGGTGCCTATTGAGAGATTAACGTAGGTTGGGTAGGAGGTATGGTTGGGTTAGTAGATAGAGGGTAGGTGGTAACTTTGGTACTGATGGGTGGAAGGGTAGAAGGTATGAGAACCACTAGGCTTTGGAATGGAGTGGAGGAAGGTAGGTTGGAGATGAGAAGAATGGTGGTGACACCAATAGAGGGTACTCTTATAGTAAGGGAAGTGATAGAGCCCAAAGGTTGGGTTGATCCTATATAAGGAGGGTTATTAGTTGGGGAAGAAGGTGCTTGGGTGTTGCTTAGTTGATAGGTTGGTTTTAGATGGTGGTATTAGTGGGATTATTGGTAGAGGAGGATGCCTAGGTGAATAAAGGTTAGGGGAGATGGTGGTAATAAAAGTGTCAACCATAAGGTGGGATGGCATGTCATAGGGTGCTTTAATAGGTAGAATTGAAGAAAGGGTATGGTGAGATATGGTGTTAAGGTAATGCTGAAGGGTTATGGGCTTGTTATCTAGAAAGGTGGAAAAATCCACATCACCTTAGGAAACCATCTGAGGGATGGTAGGGATTATAAAAGGATGTGGATAAATCTCTGCATTTGAGACATACTCCATGGATGAGGGAGAAGAGGAAGATAGATGATTAGGAGGTGGGTCCTAGTTTACTTGGTTCCTTAGTTGTTTCCTAGTTAAAACCATGTAGATGAGGGAAAGAAGAAGACACAAGCAATCTCACAATTCAAACAAAGAGAATACAATAAAAATTAAAGGAAATAAGACACACACTAAAGCACATTAAACCTAAGGTTTTTTTGGTCTCTCTTATGGTTTATGCCTTAAGCTTTAAGGATTGTGTGACTTGTCTTATAGAGCAGGTACTAGAAAAGAAGTCTATGATTGGTTTTAGGTTGTGTTTAAGATCTCAAAGGGGTCTGTTTCGAAAACTCATACATGGCTTGATATTAGGGCCTACCCCCTCAATTCACACACCATAAAAATAAGGGTATCAGGTGCTTAGGCAAGATATACTAGTTTTAAGAGATTATACTCAGGCATCGAACTTAGTTGGTTCTCCCCTTGGTGATGAAATCCAAGTAGGATAGCTAGGAAAGGTGACTTTTAGATGATGAAATCCTAGTCGATCTTTAAGTTAATATTTTTATGCTTGATTAAGTGTAAGTGGTTTGGTCTTTTGTGTGTGATAAGAGTAAAGCTATGATTAATTAAGCTATGTGAGATAAAATAAGAAAGCAAATAATGGATGCAGTCAATTCTAAGCCCAAAATGAAATTTTGATTTTGTTATATGAGCAGGAAGACAAGAAGTAGATAGATGCAACTATGAACCCAATAAAAGACTCAAGGGTCCCACCAAACATGCCAGGATGTTTCACATAAATTTTTCTTTAATTCCTTTAGAAGAAAGTTGTAAATCCTAAAATAAGGGTGAATTTAGTAGAACCTAGATTTGGTTTGCACTCCATGATCCAGATAGTTTTAGATACTCTTTTTGTCTTGGAAGGAATGAACTATAGATAATAAATCACTAAAGAGATGGTTAATTAGTTAGATAGTAGGGTGTATTGCCTAGCAAGCTAGATCCAAGAAGCATGAGCTTCCTTGGAGGCTATCAATCCACAATTTTACACAATCAAGTTCTAAAAATGAAAGATTAATTGCTTGCATAAATAACATAATGTACTAAAATCAAATACAAGAAGTGCTTGATAAATGAATAGGTAAATTTGACTAATTATAGTAATAAAGAAAATTATATTAATGCTAAATAAATTAGGTGTGGTCTAGAAAATAAGGTGAGGCTCTGTGATTAGGTAGAGGATTTGAAATTGGGATTTAGTTGAGGTCTGATGGGTGTAAATATCTTGTTGTTTATTTATCACATAGTGACTATCGGTGGTTAAGGTGACCATTGATAGTTAGTGTAATCGTCGATGGTTGGAAACCATCAGTGATTATGGACAAACCATTGACAATCAGGGTGATCATTGGCAGTTACTATGGGTTTGGTATGGTTCAATAAAATGGTTGATGATGTTGTATAATGGAATTTTGGAAAGTGGGTTTAGGCTAGGTTGGTTTTGAAATAGAAACAAAGTAACTAATTACTAAAAATAGATACTTAGATTTTTGATCTGAAGAATGTTTGGGTGGTTAGTTGAGAAATTTATTGATGGATTCTAGAGAAATTTTAGTAGAGTAACGATGTTTAGTTTTTGATTTATGAGTAGTGGCACCTCGGATCTCTGTCGCACTCATTATTGGCTTGTCAGAAGAAAATCTATAAAAAAAGTTCTTAAGCAAGAAGCTTTGATAATTATTGGATATGGATTGATGATTTCTCTGATTTTGGATGTAGATTGATGATGGATCCCTTTCATCTCTCCTCCTCTCTTCTTATATAATAAAAGGAAAGGTAAAAAAATGAGTGGAATAATATTTTCAATAGGATGTATAATTTTACCTCTAGCATGCATTGATTCATACACAGATCAGTTAAGCTAGATATAAAAAATAAAGTGGGAGTGGGAGTTAATCATTTAAGTGGTTAAAACCTGACTATCCATGGTCAAGCCTAACCATCAGCAGTTAAGGTGATGATCAATGTTTAAGGGTAAAGGTTAAGTTGGTCAAAGGTTAGCCAATTTAACTTAGGTTTGTGGTTAAAAGGTTGAGGGAGAATCCCTAGGGGGTCCCAAGGTGGTCTAGGGGTTAGTTCAACATCTAGAACCATTATGTGTGGTTTTCTAGTATCTAAAAATCTTCTCATAATTATGATATAACATTTTATTGGATGGATGTCAATTCAATAACTCATTTTGCTTGCTTGGATTTAATTAAGATGGATGACTAGTCTCTTAGGAAGAGCGAGTATTGTTTCTTATTAAACTAGAAACATTTGTAGGACTTCATAATCCCTCAAAATAAAATTCAATGGGATACCCATTAAATTATTAACTCTATATATACATGGTTATCATTAATAAAATATTATTTAAAAAATAATAATAATCCCTAGAAATAATTATAAATTTACTAGTAGATTATAAAACGTGTATACTTTGCTTTCATCACTCTATCCTATGAAAATATGAGTAACACTATTAGGATATAATTTATTCCTATTTTCATGTGGAACATGGACAAAATCTAAACAACTAAATACCTTTATATATTTTACATCTAGTTTTGTACCATACCAAGTGTTTAACCCTAAATTTGATATGGATCTTATATACACACAATATTTTTAACATCATCACTTACTGATGTTTTCTCTCTTGTAAGAACCTATCGAGTCTCAATCTCTCTGAGTGCATGCCTTGAAGGGTGCATCAAGAAATGGTTGGCATACCTTTGGTTCTTTTTAATATTTTAGTTCCTATACCATTAGCTAAAACCACTACAAGTTACTTTTATCTAACTCCCTAAGTAATTTAAAACTTGCTTATACACTCTTATAAGTAATTCACCTTTTAAAATAGCCCTTAATTAAGAATACACCCCTTTTAATTTATTTTCCTACTATTTTAGCCTAGTAAATCTTGTTAAGTATTGAGTGCATGTTATGGAACCGACCTAATTTGAGGCCTAATTGATTTTTTTTGCCAAACAAGGTCGATCTAGATGACCTTATTAGCTAAATTTTTGGGAGGGTTTAGGGTTAATTCTTGGATATAAATACCCCCTCAACCTAATTTATAAAGATATGATCATTCATCTGAGCATAGTTACATCTCATAAATCTTATTATACTATCATTTGAGGATTTCATTAATTAGGGTTTTGCCTTAGAGTAGTAGCATTCATCTTGTGGAGGTCTTAGATGCATAAGAGAAGTATTATAGCTTATAGTTGATAGATCCTTGTAATTATTAAAAACTAAAACAACCTCTTTCAAATCACTATTGGCCAAGGGAGATTATTGAGGCATGATAGGTTCACTCTAATAAGGTAAGTATTCCTATCACTTCATTTTGATATGTAGATATTTCATAACTAATGGATTGAATTGTATCTCTCCTTACATAGATTACTACTATATTATCTTAAATAGAATTATATTTGCTTATTATATGTTTATTATATTACCCCCATTTGTGCCACAAGCTCTAGTGAGCACTAAATTAGATTTTATATTCATTTACTAGATTATGTTGGATGTTCATTTAGTAGATTAGTTAATTTACTTTCATTACATTATAAGACCTAGCTAGGGTTATTACATAATGTCATTTGAATAGAGGCCTTGAAAACCTCTCCTTTGGTATTGTGTAGCAATAGATACCTTAGCTAAGTTTAGCATATCTACAATTGGTCATAACCTTAATATAACAAAATATTAATAGCATATTATTAGTTGATTACCTTTTTCAAGCTTGGCTATTACTAAGTAGGATAAGTTGTAGATCTATCTTATTTTGCTTACATATATTCTAGTGAACCCAATGTGAATCTAACCATTGTCATTTATAATTTTCATTTAAAGTCAACTAGATCAATCATATTGATCTAGTTTCATATTTAGTGTATAGATTTTTCAACTTCATCAATCTTGTCGACCTAGTCCTATTTTTTATGTGTAGATTTTTAAACTTCATCAAACCTATCAACTTAGTTCTAATTTTTGTGCATAGTTTTTAAACTTCACCGAGTTTGTTGACCCAATTTTACTTTCTATGCACATTTTTTAAAACTTTATTAAGCATGTCGACCCAAATCTACTTTCGTGCACAGGGTTTCCAATCTCAATTGACTAGATCAAATAAATTGATCCAGACATTTTTTACTTTTTATGCCTAATTCAATTAACCTACGCAATTTTATTCATTTTTTATTTCATTTTTATCTAACTGCATCAATCTGTTCAATCTATCTTTATTTTCCTATTTTTATCAATTTTATTTAAACTAGATTGATCGATTCAATTATGTTTAATAATATTGTTTTCTACCTTTACAGGATCACAAACTTGCTTAGATGACCCAGTTAAATAACAATTCAGCATCTTCAAGAAAAAGTTACTACATTGATCTAGTTGATCTTGTTCTATCTACAAGTTTACTCCAAACAGTTTATCATTTCTAATTTATCAATTTTTAGGCAAATTTTATTTTCTTACCTTCTAGTCAAAATTTAAATTATGTAGTATTTTTATCAAATTTTCAGTTATATAAAATTGTACCTAAACATTCAATGAGATCGATTGGCTAATCTATTTAAAAGCCTATTTTCTTCCAAGAAAACTAAGTCAGCCTACTTGACTTTGTTTCTTCTAACCTAGTTTTATAATATATTGAGTTGATCAACTTGAATTCATTTTATTCTATTTGTCCAACTTGATTGACCTGCTCATTTTTTTCTATGTTTCACTTTCAAGCTAAAGTAAAGTAAATTAACCTATATTAGATAGTAATTACAATCACTTTACTTTTTAGTTGATTTCTTGTTTATTTTTTTTCAAAAATTACAACTTGACCTTTCAAAATATTAATTTTTACCTTTATTTTTCATTTTGTTTGGCTTTTCCTAGAAATTATATACCAACAATTTTAACACTACTTAGTTATTATTGTGAAGGGATACATGATACTCTATTTATAGTTATTATCTATCATTTATGAATATCTTGGCATGAGGGGCTTGCCCCAATACTCATAGTCATAGTACATATCTTAAAATGGTCTTTAGTTTTCACATACCTCATGATAGTTTATAAATGCCTAGGATTTATTTTTGTATTGAACCTTAGGAATCCATCCATCTATTTTATTGTGTGATGCATCAATTAGTGGTTATCATCAATAATTTACTTACTCTTATCCTTGAAATTGGGTTTAATGGGTTATGAAAATGACACTTCTTCCATAGTTAACACTCTAAAACATTTGGCTGACACTATCCAATGAACAAGTATGTTTGGAGTCCTACATTATCAATTATAACATTTATTAAAACTTCATGATCGTATTTTCAAATAACTAATTAGTACCTAAATTACAT